>OY856410.1:48337098-48727098 GCA_963693085.1 Alisma plantago-aquatica | reverse complement strand
TGCAGCTGGCACATCCTACAGAAGCTTCCCTCCAAGCTTGGTGGCATTCCTAACAAGGACCAGATCATAAGCTTGTTGAATGATTGTGTCTGGAATGTGGATTATGTCGACATTTTTGAAGAGAGGTGGGATTCTGTAATACAGGAGCATGATTTGTTGTCCATCACCTGGCTTTCTGATATGTATGCAATGCGTTGCGATTGGGTTCCGTGCTATATGCAGTCCTCCTTCTTTGCGGGCATGCGGACGACTCAAAGGAGCGAGAGCCTGAATGCGTTCATTAGGAGCCATGTGAATAGTAGGAAGACTCTATTTGAACTTGTATGTTCGTTGGAGACTGCGTACTCTCATGTGCGAGAGATTGAAAATTTCAAAGATTTTGATGACGAGTACAGTAACCTCCCTTTGTCATCACTGTGGCCCCTAGAGGAGCAGATGAGAGGTATATACACCAAGTCCATATTTAAGATATTCCAGTCCGAGGTTCACCAAAGTATGGTCTATAATGTAAAGCAAGCTTCAGAAGGTGTCTTTGAGGTGTATCGCGTCGGTGGACTTGGAACTCCCCGTATATTGAAGAAAGAGTTATCTAGTGACATTGTTTCCTGCAGTTGCTTCATGTTGGAATTCAAAGGCATCCCTTGCAGGCACATCCTCTCTTATTTGAAGAGCCGTGACTATTGCTTTCTTCCCGAGCCTTACATTCTGAAGAGGTGGACGAAAGGGTACAGAGAACACCCTTTGATTTTTGGCAAAGCGTCAGTTAAGCACCCATCCACTGGGAGGACACTTCATCTTGTTTCTGCCTGCAATTCTATTGTCAACATAGCGTTTAGGAACAATGTTGTAGATCTTTGCCATGAAAAATTGTTAGCTTTGCAAAAGGAGCTCTTGGATTTGGATCTCCCTGACCCTGGTGCAGGCGCTGGTGCAACCGCTTCTAATACAGCTTCCTCTTCTGCTGTCAAGGTCCATATACCTAGTATTTGCAAAACTAAGGGAAGACCTAGATCGACAGATGTGAGGTTTAAATCTGGAGTAGAGATTGCACAGTCTAAAAGAGAGAGGCAGTGCAAGAATTGCTTAGAGTTTGGGGTCAACCATGATAGCAGGAACTGCCCTATGAAGAAGTAGTCCATTCCTATTATGGACTATGTGTTGTTGTTGTTTGCTATTCAATGATTATCCTTGTTGCTGATCGTGTGGTCTGTTGATGTTGGACGTTTTTTAGTTGAGTTTGTAGTTGATTAGCGTGTGAGTGAGGGATATTCAAACATGTAATGGGTTGTTCTTTTTGTCTGTAGTTTTTGTGAAAGTGATTTTGTAACCATCCATGTATTTTTACTTTTGTATTTTGTAATGTATTTTATGTGTTGCGTTGAACTCCACCAGATATATGTATACTTTGAATATGCTTCAAAGAATCTGTTTTGATCAGTTATTACTCTTTTGCATAATATTTTTTGTTTTATCTTAGTGTGCATTGAATACTCTTTTCTTTTGGAATACATAAATTTTTGGTTTAGTACAATTTTTTTCATGATTTTTGCTACTATGCCATATACTGGTAGAGTTACTTTCTGGTTGCTGGAGTTACTTTTTATATTATCACAGTTACTCTCAGTGCGTATCAGAGTTACTCTCAGTGCGTATCAGAGTTACTCTCAGTGCGTATCAGAGTTACTCTGAGTGTTCTCTCAGTTACTCCTTAGTGCTGTCACAATTACTCTCAGTGTTATCATAGTTACTCTCAGTGCGTATCAGAGTTACTCTGAGTGCATATCAGAGTTACTCTTAGTGTTCTCTCAGTTACTCCTTAGTGCTTTCATAGTTACTCTCAGTGTTATCATAGTTACTCTCAGTGCGTATCAGAGTTACTCTTAGTGTTCTATCAGTTACTCCTTAGTGCTGTCACAGTTACTCTCAGTGTCCTCGCAGTTACTATTGGTTCTATCAGAGTTACTCTGAGTGCGTATCAGAGTTACTTTTAGTGTTCTTTCAGTTACTCCTTAGTGTTTTCACAGTTACTCTTAGTGTCCTCGCAGTTACTCTCAGTGCGTATCAGAGTTACTCTCAGTGCATATCAGAGTTACTCTCAGTGCGTATCAGAGTTACTCTCGGTTCTACCAGAGTTACTCTCAGTTCTATCTGAGTTACTCTTAGTGTTTTCTCAGTAACTGTTAGTGCTAATTGAAAGTATATATAATCAGACAAAAACACTACAGCTAAACATTCAATATTACAACATTCAAAGCATAAAATGTTATATAATATACAACCAGATCAAATATAAAGAAGGTCCTTCAACTGAACATAAAAATACAGAAAAATACAGCCAGATCAGATATAAAGTAGGTCCATTAACTGAACATAAAAATCAAATAGCTCAGGGGGTCGGATCCATCCCTGGCGACACCTACTTGTGAAAGGAACGCTGGACAGACGAAGAAGCAGTGTCTTCTACAAACTGAATGGGATTTACAGCTGATCCCGGTTCTTCTTGGTATATGTCCCTAACGAAGAGCTGATCTGCAGAGTTCTCCGATCCAGAGTATACTTCATCGCCAGGCATTCTGAAGAAAGGGATAAGCTCAGTTGGTTTTTCTAAGAACTGATCTGTGATCCATGCTATGATGGTCTGGTGATCAGTTGGCTTGAGGTAGATGATCCAACCTTTGCGAAGACTGAGCTGTGCGATCATCCTTTTCCAACCCTTAGCAGTTGAAAGTGACCCGTTTTTATTCTGCATAAGGGTTATCTGGAAAGACTGGTTTCCGATTAGGAAGGTGGTTTTTCCTGGTTTGATCTGAAAATGGAGATGGTTCCATTCTATAGGAAGTAGAATGGATTGCATTGTCTTGTCATCAAGGGTGTAGTTGATTGGCTGGATGAATGGCTCCATGGTAGGCTGTGAAGAAATGTTAAAGGGGATCTGAGGAGATGGTTAAAGGGGGTGCTACTGAAAAATTGTACCTTATGAATAAATGTAAAAGGGGATCTAAAGAAATGTAAAATTGTACCTTATGTAAACCGTAACAGTCACAGATGAAGAAGTGGACCTCGAGGGTGTCGTTGAGGATGGAGATGATGTAGATCTGAAAGCCCCCCGCTGTGTTTGAAACTGTAGAAGTTGCTGATGAAGGAGAGATGGAAGGAGATGGTGCCGTTTAGGATGGAGATGTTGCAGATCTGAAAGCCCCCCGCTGTGTTTGAAACTGTAGAAGTTGCTGATGAAGAAGAGATGGAAGGAGATGGTGTCGTGGAGGATGGAGATGTTGCAGATCTGAAAGCCCCCTCCCCCCCCCCCCGCTTTGTTTGAAACTGTAGCAGTTGCTGATGAAGAAGAGATGGAAGGAGAGAGTGCCGTGGAGGATGGAGATGTTGCAGATCTAAAAGCCCCCCGTTGTATTGTTGGTGCTGCAATTATTGACAGCAGTGAGAGTAATGGTCTGTGTTGTTGGTGCTGCAATTATTGACAGCAGTGAGAGTAATGGTCTATGTTGTTGGTGCTGCAATTATTGACGACACTGCTCTTTCCTGTTGCGTTGCAAAGATGCCAACAGTACTATTCTGTTCTGACGACATAGCAGTGCACTATGCTGTGTGTATGTGCATTTACATCGTACAGCAGACTCTTGTACATATCTTTATAGCTCCGTGCTCTCTTTTCTTCACTTTTCTGGTTCATTCTTTAATAAAGAATCGTGTACAACAGACTCCTGAACGCTAGAGTTAATTTTTTGTTTATCAGAGTTACTCATTAGTGCTATCGCAGTTACTCTCAGTGTCCTCGCAGTTACTCTCAGTGCGTATCAGAGTTACTCTTAGTGTTCTCTCAGTTACTCCTTAGTGCTGTCACAGTTACTCTCAGTGTTATCATAGTTACTCTCAGTGCGTATCAGAGTTACTCTCAGTGCGTATCAGAGTTACTCTTAGTGTTCTCTCAGTTACTCCTTAGTGCTGTCACAGTTACTCTCAGTGTTATCATAGTTACTCTCAGTGCGTATCAGAGTTACTCTCAGTGCGTATCAGAGTTACTCTTAGTGTTCTCTCAGTTACTCCTTAGTGCTGTCACAGTTACTCTCAGTGTTATCATAGTTACTCTCGGTGCTATCAGAGTTACTCTGAGTGTTCTTTCAGTACTCATTAGTGCGTATCAGAGTTACTCTGAGTGCGTATCAGAGTTACTCTGAGTGCATATCAGAGTTACTCTTAGTGTTCTCTCAGTTACTTCTTAGTGTTGTCACAGTTACTCTGAGTGTTCTTTCAGTTACTTTCGGTGCTATCAGAGTTACTCTGAGTGTGTATCAGAGTTACTCTTAGTGTTCTCTCAGTTACTCCTCAGTGCTGTCACAGTTACTCTCAGTGTCCTCACAGTTACTCTCAGTGTCCTCGCAGTTACTCCTTAGTGATGTCACAGTTACTCTCAGTGCGTATCAGAGTTACTCTCAGTGCGTATCAGAGTTACTCTTAGTGGAGTCTCAATTATTTCTTAGTGTTGTCACAGATACTCTCAGAAGCAGACATATCTCGATACAGGTATGCTAGCACTGAGAGTAACTATGATATGCAAAACCAAAACAGTCTAACTCAAAGTATATATCTGCATACAAAATCACAACAGATTTACATTCAAGAACACAACATTCAAAGCACAAAACGCTATATATTATACCCAGAAATACTCATATTTGCAATAAGATGTTCACAGCACACAAGTAATGTATCTCATAGTGGTTACACATCAATATTCCAGAAGCAAACTGTTCAAATTTTACATTACAATTAATAATTCACTCTTTCAGCTTAAATCCAGCCATTTATGTAGGCTTGAAACAGCTTCTTCATCCATTTTCTTCTCTTCAGCTGGTGCTTCTGTCTTCACTTCTTCTTGTTGCTTTTGACATTCATCTATTCCTTCCTTGTTCTGCTCAGATGGACCTTCTTTGATGACGTCATTGTTATCTTTTTGATGTGTTTGTACAGGTTGCAACTCCCCCCTCGCCATCATTCTCTGAAAAATATCAGCCCTTATGGCTGGCATGTCGTTGCAGGTGAAGTCCATGGGTTTTCCATTTACCAGGCATTCTAGGTACTTCATGACGAAGATCCCACAGTCAAGTGAGTCTTCTGCCTGTTGTGGACATAGCGGGTACTCCTGTCCCCATTGTGACAGTTGGTCACCTTTTTCTGCCCCCCTGAAGAATTCATGGACAATACACACCTGCATTAAAAATTGACAACTCTTATTAATCATCTATCAGCAAACATTAATCATATCAATCCACTACAAATAGAGTTTTTTTTTATAGATTGCTTACCCATCTAAGGAATTCCCTTTTTAACTTACTATTTCCACTCATTGAGTTATAAGACCGGTGTACTCCTTCGCTGAAACTTGCCTCGCACAAGTGCCAGTGGTTGTCCTTGTTCAATATGGTGAACACCGAGTCCATTGTGTCCCAATCCTTCATCGGGACATTGAATAGTGGAGATAGCATGTCGATCTGCTCCAAGGTTATGTTTTCAACGTCAAACGACAACTTCTGCTGCAAATGCAAATTCACATCTATAAGTTTCAGTTTTTTATATGTATTTTTGTATTTTTGATGTAATTTTGTATACCAATTTTGTTCTTCTTACCGGAGCATATGTGCTCAAGCAGTGCCATGACAGACCTTTCTTTCTCCTTTTACTTGTGGTAGCTTTGAGCATCTGTACAAAGCAGTCCATAACCTGAAAAAATAACCACAAGATTTCTTTGTTTAGAAAAAAAACGACAAGTTCTCGAAGAGTTACAGTACTATTTATTAGTTTCTTACTGGTGATTGTATCATTTGATCTTTGTACAGTAGGGTGGCGAGGTCCTTCCCCGTGCACCAAGTGTCATCACTGAATCTCCATTCTTGTTTTGACCTGTCAATCGTTTGTATAGATGTTATACATATTAGTTTTGGATATTGAATAAGTGATGTTTTATATGTGTACACTTGGCAAAATAACAAATTCTCTTACATTTCTTATATATTGTCCATGAAGTGGTGGACAATTTCCCTGGATTGTTTTGTTTTGAAATGCTTAAAACCAATAAAGTTTGACAACTTGTGCTGTCAACAACAAAAGAGCACTTCATGTTAGAATCAATATTAGTGTTCTATCAGTTACTCTCAGTGTTATCAGAGTTACTCTCAGTGCTATTTGAGTTACTCTCAGTGTTCTATCAGTTACTCTCGGTGCTATCAGAGTTACTCTCAGTGCTATTTGAGTTACTCTCAGTGTTCTACCAGTTACTCTCGGTGCTATCAGAGTTACTCTCAGTGCGTTCTGAGTTACTCTCAGTGTTCTACCAGTTACTTTCGGTGCTATCAGAGTTACTCTCAGTGCGTTCTGAGTTACTCTCAGTGTTCTACCAGTTACTCTCGGTGCTATCAGAGTTATTCTCAGTGCGTTCTGAGTTACTCTCAGTGTTCTACCAGTTACTCTCGGTGCTATCAGAGTTATTCTCAGTGCGTTCTGAGTTACTCTTAGTGTTACTCTTTATATTACTACAGTTACTCTACTTCTATTACACAATTACTCTACTGTATTTACACAGTTACTCAAGTATTGATATAATTTAAAGGAGATGCAACCTTACCTTTTCCTCCCTCCTCTTCTTCACGTTTTTCTCGATGCTGCCTATGATTTTCTGTTCTATCTTTGACAATTTTTTTTTGGGCTCCTCCTTTTGCCCTTCTTCATCGATTATATTCTTCTGCTTGTCCAAACCTTCAGCTGATTTTTCTTTCTTCTCCTCCTCCTCATCATTTTTCTTCCCATCATTTTCATCTTCTGAGTCATTCTGTTGCACATATCTTCTTTTGAGGCTCAGCCTGCCTCGCTTCATCGGCTTGTCGTCCTTATCCATACCCTCATTATATACTTTGCTCGTCGAAGCAACATCCTTATTGGGTTCTTGAACATTCCCCGACGAGAACCTTTCAGCAGATTGGTTTAATCCACCGACAGGTGACTGTGATTTGTCACCTTCATCTCCGAATTTTCTCATCAGTTTTTTATTCTCCTCTTCCAGCTCGGCTATTCTGTTTTCTAGCTGTTTATTCTCTCTCCGCAGCTCAGCGAATGCTTCAACAGCAATTTTCGTGCATATCTCCTTCTGCATCTTTAGCTCGTCCTCGAGTATTTCTATTCTTCTCGCCAGGTTGGAGTCATCAGCAGGCACTCCTTCTTGGATTACTGGCTTTGTTGGTGCCTTGTATGGCTTTTGTTTACTTTTCGCCCTTTTATCCGCAAGGTAGTAGGGCATGTCTTTCATTGTTCTTGCAGCTTGCCAGTTATCCCCCTGGTCTATATTTATACCTTCACAAACCTGTCCATAAGAAAATCAAAAATAGTATTTAACAATGCAAACTTTCAGGATTATGTTATATATTAGTTTTTTTAACAAATAATAAATATTGTTACATCCTTAGGGTTCACAGCCCCCAAATCCATCATCTTCTCAACCGGCGCAACCCACTTCTTTATCCTTGGCTTTGCGTCAAGGAACGTTGGCTTTGCCATGTTTGTCATCTCATATGCCCAAACCTACATTTAAACAGAGTGAAAATTCAATGCATATGTAACTGCCCCTCATAGTCATTATTGTAACAATTTTGTAGATGAAGTTAATTTCGTTCACTTACACATAGGCACATCACACACCCTGTTGTGTAGAGGGTGGTTTTCCCTTTCTCCCCTTTCCTCCTCAGCTGGACATTTTGCTTCAGAATCTTCATATTCCTGAAGATGCTCCCATGCACCAGCTTTGCCCAATTCATCTGCGTCGTTTCAATAACATCGTCTAGGTAGTGCAGTATGTAGATTGGTGTGCAATAGCTGGTGTCTGGGAGTAGGAATGTTGCCAGTAGGTATAACATCCATGCACGGCACATGTTCTGGTAGTCCGATGGATCGTCGGTATTGGCAAATTGTTGCCAAAGCTTTGCTAAGTTGTCCTTGTGCAGGACATCCTTTTCTCTTAACCTCTTACCGGTGTCCTCTTCATTTCCTTTTTTACATGTTGCGCTGGCAAATTGTTGCCATATTGATTTCACAATCTCAGAATTTTTCCTAGGTATGATGTCCATACCTTTGCTTGGGATACCTAGAATTACCCCTACATCCTCAACCGTCATCCTTCTTTCCACCCCTCTGGCCAGCAAAAACCTGTCATCATCTACATATCTGTCTATCAAATCTTCCAGGAGGCATACATCAACCATAAGATTTGGCATATTTATCATGTTTGCAAATGCCGTCGCCCTCATCATTCTTATCTGGTTACTTGTATACACCAGGCTCTTGCTGGCGGTGATGTAGCTCTTTAGGTAACACCTGTGGTATAGCCTCTTTATCCCCACTGCAAACATATGAAAAGTGTCATATGATAGTAACAGTAATTTAATAAGTTTACAAATCCATTCAATATTACCTTCAGCTGCCTTTTCCTTTCCCTTTTCTTTCTTCCTCCTTATTTCCTGTTCTTCTATCTCGTCAGCAGCCTTATTTGTATCATTAGTTTCTTCGGCCTTCCCTTTCCTTTCACTTTCTTTTCCTGCATAGGAATGAAGTTATTCTAGTTATCATGCACAGTTACTCCAATATTTACTCTAGTTACTCTAGGCTATCGTACAGTT
Organism: Alisma plantago-aquatica; assembly: GCA_963693085.1. Classification (NCBI taxonomy): domain Eukaryota; kingdom Viridiplantae; phylum Streptophyta; class Magnoliopsida; order Alismatales; family Alismataceae; genus Alisma; species Alisma plantago-aquatica. Next base: position 48,718,420 of record OY856410.1, on the reverse strand, counting down.
ACTCTTGGTATCATTCACAGTTACTCCAGCATTTACTCTAGTTACTCTAGGCTATCGTACAGTTACTCTAATGTTCTGTATCAGTTACTCTTGGTATCATGTAGTTACTCTTGGTATCGTGCACAGTTACTCCAGCACTTAATCTAGTTACTCCAGGCTATCATACAGTTACTCTTGGTATCATGCACAGTTACTCCAGCATTTACTCTAGTTACTCCAGGCTATCGTACAGTTACTCTTGGTATCGTGCACAGTTACTCCAACATTTACTCTAGTTACTCTAGGCTATCATACAGTTACTCTAATGTTCTGTATCAGTTACTCTTGGTATCGTGCACAGTTACTCCAGCATTTACTCCAGTTACTCTAGGCTATCGTACAGTTACTCTAATGTTCTGTATCAGTTACTCTACTTCTTATAACAATTACTCTTTTACATGTTATCATAAATTACCTTGCCGTTCTTTGCTCTCCGCTTTGTCACTCCGAGGTTTTCCAGTCTTGGTAGATCCTTTGCCTTCTTTCTCAGGCGTAACTGGCTTACTTCGTTTTGCTCTTTTCTCAGACGGTTTGCTCGTTAGGGGATCTGCAGCCCCTCTTTTCTTCCTTTTCATTTCTGACAGAAGAGTCGCAAGAGCAACCTCATCCCTTTTCGCAGCTTCCTCTTGCCCCGTTTCACCGGTGTTCGCATCCCCTTTCGCAGAAGCAACCGATGTCCCTTTATCCTCTACATCTGTTGTCTTGGGCATCGTAGCCCATTCGGTATCCCCTTTCAGAGTAGCAGCTTCCTCGTGTCCCGTTTCACCGGTGTTCGCATCCCCTTTCTGGCTAGTATGTGATTCTGTGGCCGCCGCTTCTTCTGGTTCTTTGGCCATCTTCTCCTCGGCCTGATGGGGCTGTATTTCGAAGTCATCATCTTCTTCAATCACTGGTCGTTGACGCCTTAGCCACGGCGGCCCTGTCGAGGTCTTCCTTGACGCTTTCTTTGTTCTCGTCATATCGGAAGAGGTAACTGTCAGGATTGACATGCAGCGAGATGGAGGAGCAATTAGAGACGGAGGAGTTCGGGTCGCCGGTGATTTTTGCACGACAGGCAGAGCGATGGCAGCGGGAAGGCAGAGTGACGGAAGCGGGAAGGCAGAGCGACAGAGTGAGCGAGGGTTTTGGGCAGGTCGCGTTCGAACGTTGTCCGCTGTTTTTGTTTTTTTAAGTATTTACGGGGCTATGCCACCGTGTCTTCTGCCGGGTACTTTTATCTAAGTTACCCGCCGGGCAATGAATTATATCTCTATATATATGTATGTATATGTGTATATATATGTGTGTGTGTGTGTGTATATATATGTATATATATATGTGTGTATATATATATATACATATATATATATGTGTGTGTGTGTGTGTCTATATATATATGTATATATATATATATATATATATATATATGTGTGTGTGTGTGTGTGTGTATTTATATATATATATATATATATATATATATATATCTGTGTGTGTGTATATATACATATATATATATATATATATATATATATATATATCTATATATATATATGTATATATATATCTATGCAATATACATGCGTCTCCCTTAAATCAATTTTGATGGTGGATGTGAAGTATACTTATGGCCAATAACCCCATATCTATATATGCATGGTTGTGGTTGTTTATTCCTATTGTTACTCGGTATGTGTATCGAGCCTCTCTCTCCTTTCCAAATGTAAATTAATGCTCTTCTTTCTATTTCCCTTCCAATGTAACTTGATTTTTTCCCTTATACAATGTAATAAGAAATAGGATAGTTTTCATTTATGCATCCTTGTGTTGTGCTACACCAGACAAACTGATTGGCTAACAAATCAATTGACTCGTGAGATGACCCAATCATTTATTGGATTTAGGTGGCCATATGACAGGAGGCGAATCGATCGATTGGTGCCGCAATCGATTAGATGGTGCAGTCCAGATGCTGCTTGGACCTGAGAATGAGATGACCATTTCAAGACACCAACCGACCAACCAAGAGGCCAACCAGATGGTTCAGGAGAGGAATTGATCGTCCCATATCGGTTCGTGTACAAATCTTCACCAACAATAGGTTGCATCTGATGTGAATCGTAAGTGGTAGTAATTCCTTGTGGCTCCTAGTAATTACAATAGTATGTTCATGATTGTTGCATGTCTGTTATAATTATTCATATTCTTGTTTGAGGTTATAACATGTATATGATACATACTATAAGTATGTTGTGTTTGGATATGTATATGTATTTTATATAAAATCTCTCAAATACAATATTACGTCTAAAATGTTTTCCATAAGGAGCACACAAGTAAATCTTGATTGACCAAGTGTAGGTTATGCCAAAGCGTGGTGCACCGTCTTTCTCATGGAATTGTGATGGTAGGTATGTAGACAAACCAAACCAAGGTATGTACTATATTGTATTGGCTTTTAGGCCAGGATTCACTGGTGATTCTTAATTGGATTAAGCACCAGGAGCATCAGATGTGTGACAAAGAGTTGCTCAAAACATTTTTCTAAGATTTGCATCAGATGCAATTGACAAATGTAGTCTATCTAAATAGTGAAGTTGTGGGTGATCATCCAAAGTTGATTCGTGACTTGATGAAATATATATCTTGGCTCATTTGAAGATTTTACACTGCAATCTTAAAAATTGATATATAAGGGTTATCAACTTGAACGAAATAGTCAAAGCAATAATGTATTAAAGTCCTAATTAACATTTTTAACTTTTTAAATCAAACAAATAATAAATGTTTTGAAATGTTGCAATATTTCTTTGTAGAATCTAATGTCAAACACAAACATGTTATTATTGTTATTAGTCCTTGAGAAGGACAAAACTAAACAGGATTGTCTTCCACATGTGGTTTAGGATTTTGAGAAGTGTTCTCATAAATGAGTGAAAGCTCATTATACTTAAAAGACCAGAGCTAGAGGAACCCGCTCCAAATACAGCTAAGGCTAAAATCTATACTTACTTGAAGCATATCAATGATGTCGTAGGCATTGAGTATCTTATGATATGTTGTATGAACTATGTGTTTCTTGAACAACATGAAAAAATGGACATTCTCAAGATGGTAACACATCTTAAGAATCATGTAAAGAAAGAAAGTTATAATGTTTTCAATGTGTTGTTTGAGTACAAACTAACATAGAGAGATTAAGTATACCCCCATGCTCTCAACATGATTGGGCATGTGTAGTGACTAGGATTTCTTTGTGGTCGAGAATTGACCATGGATATGATTCTTAAAGCATTTCATGAATCATATATCCAATTCATCAAGTGTTATCACTTAAGTAACTTGGCTAACACCACTGACAGAAATATTTGACATATTGATGCCAAAGTAAGAATGAAGAAGGAAAAATCCATGATGGTGATCAGCGGAAGTGAGTCCAAGGGCAAACGCAAGGCCAAGCAGAGTTTAGATGCTAAGATGACATCCAAGTATTCAACACTCACGATAAGGAGCAGGTAAGTGTGAAAGGAATGTGTTCTTTACACTTTAAGGAATAAAGGAAGAGGAAAGAGATAAAGGATCTCTACTTCAGGAACCCAATAAGAGGTAATCTAGTACTGTACAAAGAAAAAGTTGCTTCCACTATAGTTGGAATATGTCATTCATGGACATGTAATTGAATTAGTGAGTTGTTATTATGTACCTTCCATTGGTGAGAACATCATGTGTCTTGTATGGGCAAGAATATTATTGATGTTTCATCTTAAAGATCAGATTTTAATAGTGATGCCCTATGTCTCATAATCTATATTGGAAAGGTCTAGAGACAAATGTGTATGACACATATATTGAATGAATTGATAACTCAAACAATGAGTACCAATAGCAATGTCTTCTAGAGAACATAAATGATATATGCAATTTTAGAATCCATAAGAATGTTATATAGACTCTTTTGGTTATTGAATCAATGGAGTTTTGTAAGTCTTATTAATTGGGAAATGTGACGACCCCAATTTCTATACATTTTATAAGTCAACATTCCTTATATATGCGTGCACTCAAATCTATAAGATGTCAAGAAGGAAAATATAATGACTTTTGATTGTCATCTAGTATAAAAGAAAGCTGGATCATTGTTCACAAACATCATATAAGTAGCCACACAAACCATCATTATTGACTGGAAGAAGAAATGAGCTCTTAAGGAAAGAAAAGTACATAGGACATAGATATCCTATACCTCAACTAGAAGAAGAAATAAATGCATATATCTATAAGAAAAAAGATATGCATCCATCTAGCTTATCATCCAAGGAACTTTATTATGTGCCTTCCGGTACTTTGAAGTGCATTTACTTGTTCTTGGCAGGTTGAAAATATGCGGAACAGACAAAACAACAAAAGTTATATGTGTGGGTAAAACTAATTGTACAGTAACTTGCATAATGAAAAATTTTGGAAAGAAATAAAAGAAAATATTATATCTAGGGTGGAAAATTAGGTAAATATTTCTTTTATACATATTTTTAGATGCAGTTGTACTACTAAGTGTGTTAACACCTTATTTTACATACAAGATGGTCTCTTAACCACCCCTAGGACTATGGAGATCCCCACCCCTTGGGCTATTGGGTTGTGCTCGACATTAGTATTTAGATGAGAGAGGGAAAACTATCTCACTTAAGTAGCTACACCTCATCTAAATCTTTTATGTTCTTTTATGTTTGGCAACACATATACTACTAATATGCATTAAATAATTTATATGCAAATAAAAGCATCCAAAGTACTTCATATCATTATGCATCCATGAAAACTAGCCTTATGCTTAACAAAACCTATGTACATGTTGTTACTAAATCTGAATTCCAAGAATCTAGAGAAACAATTAAAAGATCAGCCTAAAAAGAAATCAAGGGTTTATGTCACTATGAGTCCATATGACCGAAGACTAAGGTTTTGATCTTTAATTAGGGTTACTTTCATCTTCTTATGATTAAATCAGGAACTATCTAAGGATTTTTATCTTGTTTTGGATCACAAGATCAGATCTCAAAATTCGGGTTTCATTTAGTTTATTGCATCTTTTATTATTTAAGAATGAGTCATTCAATATTAGGGTTTCTATAGGGACTAGGCAATTATTAGTTCTCTTATAGGATTCACATGATGCAAATAAATCAGTATTGGATATAGGGTTTTTGGTGGTCGACCATGATTCATACAAGATCATAACATAGTTAGGGTTTGACAATAAATGCATAAAAGTCCATTATATGAGGAGAGAAACTAAAAATTAGGTTTTTCCATCATCATGGATTCACTATTCATACTTGATTAGGGTTTCGAGAAATGTGAGGGTCAGGGACCCTATTAGGGTTTGGGTGTCACAAAAGATCAGTGTGACAAAGTGGAATTTTGCATAAGTATGATGGAATTACTATTTTTCCCTCATTATATTCACTCATGCCCCTCAATCATTTTCTTGGCTTCATATTCAATGTTGAGACTCAAATACAAAATATGGTGATCAATGTGAACTTTATACACATTATAACACCTCAAATTTGATTAATTTATCATTTTGTGTAAGAAGAAATTTGGTCAATCAAACTTCATCTTTCGATTCTCAAAATTTTTCTATAAGTTCTTCACATTTTTGGAAAGATATGGTCCAAATTTCATTGCAATTGGATATTCCTACTAATTACTACTATTTCTTGAAGTTAATGGGTTAAAAACCCCTTTATTTGCTTTTTTTAATTGGCTTTGCCATGCCAGCAATCTGTGGGGTGTGTAAGGGAGGTGAGTCAGGGCCCTTGGATCTTCCCCTCAGTGATCACAGCCCAATCTAATGTCCATTGGTCATCTCCTACCTCCCGAAATCAGTGGGGAGGAGTTAACGAGGACTGATACTTGCAAATCGCTCGAATAAGACCCGATTCGAATTTCTAACCGAGCAAATCTCTTAGTCTCGTGATTTCTTGCTCAACGAGCCCTTGTTTGACCATCTTTATAGTGTCGTTACTGCCTCCCCATGAGTTTCTTGTTTTCTCCTCTAACTATTGCGGCCATGGCAACCACCAAGGATTGATCAACCCCTAAACCTAACCCTAGTGCTATATAAACCCCCGCAAAGGACCTCCTCCACCATTTTGCCGGAGAAGCCTTCTTTTTGGAGCTTGCACCCAGCCTCTAACACCCCTATTTGCCTCCCTGACCTCCTTGTTGCTGGTGAGACACCACTACAAAGTCAGATCGGGCACCCCTACTCCTCGCATCCTCTCCCTTTTTTCCAGCCCCCATCCAGTTCGTGGGGCCGAAGCAAGCTCGATTGGCACCTCGGCCACCTCCCTTACCCTCTCCTACCCCCAAACCTTATGCACTCTGGCACGCACCTCCGCTTGCCTGTGTGGCTCATGTGAGATCTATGTGAGTGAGGGGAAAGGTTCCCCAAACCGTTGGTCTAGGAGATGCTAGAACCGGTTCAAAGGCCCAACTAGACCAGTGATTTGACCGACCAAATTGAAGTTTGAACTGCCCCAAACCAAGATCAAACTAGATTAGCAAGTGAGCAAGATGCACACCTGTGTGGATCAAGCTCAGCAACCTGATCTAGTGGTCCAACAATCACCTCTTTTCCAATTAAGGTATTTCTTCTCCTCTCTACTCGAATATTCTACTAAATGCTTTATCTAGTTTTAAATTGTAGAAAATGCATCCAAACTCCAAAAATGATGAACAAATAGTCAATGATGATCAGAAAAATCTATTAAACCTTATAAAAATACTTTTGAAGCCTAATTATTGATATTTATGACTAATATTACTAGATCTAGCTCTTTTTCTTATTTAATTTGTCTAATGATTTAACAATGATGATTAATCCTTGAGAAAACCTAATTATGACTCTAATGCTCATCTTGAAACTGAACTGGACTATGTATGAGTTTAGATATGATCTTGCAACTCATCTCTCCTAGAATGTGAATCATGTATATTGAACTAAGGATTAACCTCATTATTGTGATAATGGATCTAAATCTTGTGGAAACATTGATCATGTGTATGATTAATGACTCTACTTTTATCAAACATATATTAGAATTCCAATGATATTAATTATCATGATGATAATTTACAAATGTGATGATGACTTGTATAATGACCATATATTAGGGTTAACACATATGATCCTAGAAAACCTAGGTAAGTCATTCACACTTGAAATATTCTGGACACTTGAAATATGTTAGACATATTGATATAATATGAATCATGAGTGGATGACCTAAACCTAAGGTCGACATAGGAAAATGTAACCCTAATCTCGAATATTGAAACATGATATCCAAATATCTTGATCTTGACCCTTGATCCAAACATTGTGTTTTAGGATCTAACTCAAAGGGTCGACCTATTACTAGTGGATGTCTACTTGAAATCTTCGGTGAAATGTATGCTATTATATAACTCCTCCTTGATTGTATTGAAGATACTTTTATGTATCTCTTGAATTTATACTTGGCTACTTACATGGATGAGATATTGTTCCCTATGATTAGTCTTCCATTTTTCTATACTATATTTTGAAATACATGAAAACATAAATTGCATGCCCATTATGATTGCCCGTATATTGATAACGATGATGATGTTGATAATGTTGATATTGGGTGCAATCGACCCCCCCCCCCCATTAAGAGGTGGGACTTGTACATTGGCCTCCTACATCATATGGAGAGAAGGAGCCCAATGACTTCTCCCATCGCATTGTTGCGATAAAGTCACACAAAAATATATAAGCATGCTTCTCGAATTATAGCATAATGGGAACTCGTAATAAAAATCGAATCCTTTGAAAAACTTGTCAAATAACTTTTGGTTCTTGCAAATTGCTTGTTTTACTTTCGAAATATAAGTCCTGCCAAGTACACTTATTTTATTATAAAGTGGTTTACTTGATTTTGATAGCGTACCATGCAATTGGATGATTGTGTCTCGATTTTCTTGATTTTAGGCAATACAAATGGAATATTGAATAAGATCACTTCCGCACTCAACATACTCTGATGACAAGGTTATATTGGAAAAATGTCCATATTGGGTTAGTTTGTTCTTTATATATCTATTTTTCAAGTTATTATTTCTTATTGTATATGCCAGTGTGTTAGATCCTATCAGGCCACTTAGGGACAGACGCTTCAATCCTCTTACTAATGTCTAGGCAGTAGGATTGGGATTGGGATAAGAATTGTTCCGTGACAGTTGGTATCAGAGTTTACACACTCCCATATACTTTAAGTAAATAATTTCTCAAGTCTCTTACACCCAAGAAACCCTAATGTCCATAATGGTGAAAATTGAGGTGTCTAGGCTCGGGGTCCTGGCATAATTTCTCCTATCCATCTTCATGGTGCCTGAGATCCCCCACTCTACCTGGCCTTAATTGATCCAAAAGTGGACCTAAAGGTTCTCTTATGAATCCCTAGAGAGTCATCCAGCATCTCATCTCTTCTTTAACGACTACCCGTGCCACCCATGTAGGTGAAGTTTAGGTAGTCTTCTCATCCCATCATTTGGTCCTTCTCATTACCTTTTGACACATGATGTCTCGATTATGGGTAGCTTATGCATGAAAAAAAATGAATATTACTAAGTTTTTAAAGTGGATACCAAGATCTGACCTTAGTTTGAAAACTCAATTTTGACCAATGAAACTTAAATTCTCTTGTATGACCCTAACATCATGCAAACTCAATTTAGCCAAAAGTAGACAACATGCTCCCTATGTTTGAGGTAAATTGTAAAAATTATGATATGGTTAAATAATGATGACTTATATCTTATACCTCATTGTTGATGAGGTCTCTATTTTATTAATATTCATGTTGCCCTATTGCCGACTAAACCTCAACATAGTTAAGCAAACTGGTACCCTATTTGATACATATCATGGCTATGCCATAAAGTGACTAAGTCTAAGACTCACAAAAGCAGGATGTAAGACTATGATGCAAAAAGCATTTTTCCTATTGACCATTGATGCCTTTTTCAATCTAAATTTTGACATGATGATGATGGGCATAGATTTTGCATTATTATTCTCTAACTCCTCGAATTCCAAATTGAAATCCTTGATTTCTAAACTATACCACTACCTTGATCATGAATGAAAAGGAATGCAAATATTACCTTGACTTTGTAAAATCTTGACATTATTTCCCTATTATGGTCTTGAATTTTGATCTCATGACCTTATGGAATATGATTTGATCATTAATACTATCCCTATTTGAATAAGCTCAATGAATAATGACTAATGTTGGTAATGTGCCAGATTAGGGTGGTAGTTGACACATGACTACCCTAAACTAGGTCACATCGCTATTTTGACTACCTCTAAATTTTAGTATTGTTGATTATTTAGAGGTTGGGAAGGTATAACATTTCACTTGATTTGGAATTGGTTGACCTAAGCCTAATATGTTAAACCCATGGTTGATACTCGATCTTGAATATTGATTTAATAATGACCTCAATATATGACAAAGTTGACTATGGCTTATGGTTGACTTCCTTGACAGACCTAGGTGTAAATCATTCATCAACCTTGGATATGATGATAATGAAATCTTTATATGTTACTTGAATATTGCTTGAATATTGTTGCTCAAAATTGAATATAGATGAGTGATCTCCCCCAAGGTCTAAATAGGAATCTAAACCCTAGCTTCAAAAATCTGGACCTATGAATTTTGATGTCCAAAAATATTAATTCTTGATACTCATAAATCATAATGTGACTCATGATTATAATTCTCAATAATAATAAAAATCCTATGATCACAATATTTGGACCTTGAAATATATGACTAATGACTTCAAGATCCCAAAATTTGAAATTTTCAAAATGATGACTATTTTGACTCTCTCGATTTAAGATTTAGGGTTTAGCTCTCATTAAGACTAGGGTGGGACCTCCCATTGAAATTGAGCTCAAAAATCTTGATATTCAAAGTATGATGTTTCCTTGAAATGTCGAAATATGAAATCTCAAATCATGGATGTATAACCCCACCTAGGCCAATGTAGAGTCTAAGACCCTGAGATATTGGGATTGAAAGTCACCTTGTACACTTGATTCAAGGACTCTATTTGATTGACCTAAAATATGATCTCTCCAAATTTGTGAGCAATAGCATGCTCTCCTTGTTTGTGACTCATACGATGACTTTGAATAGTTTATGCATTGACTTTGATACACATTTGCTCGATGGTGAAACGATGCTGGAACCAAGTTAGTTATGATATGAAACATGGAATCCCAATTATGATGTTTGTACTACTTGAACTTTGAGGACATGCTTTTGAATATATAGTTTAGGATACGCCAATATTTGAGGATATGATCTAGTTTTTGAATAGTCTTGATTTTGAGATTGTTTTTGAATTTTGGGGACAAAATTCCTTTTTAAGGAGGGAAGGATGTAAAAAAGTGGAATTTTTCATAAGTATGATGAAATTACTATTTTGCCCTCAATCATTTTTCTTATCTTCATAATCAATGTTGAGACTGAAATACAAAAATACGGTGATCAATGTGAACTTTATACACATTATAACACCTCAAATTTGATTAATTCATCATTTGTGTAAAGAAGACAATTGGTCAACCAAACTTCAATATTTGATTCTCAAAATTTTCCTATTAGTTCTTCACATTTTTGTAAAGCTATGATCCAAATTTCATTGCATTTGGACATTCCTACTAATTACTATGATTTTTTGAAGTTAATGGGTTAAAAACCCCTTAATTTGCTATTTTATTGGCTTTTCCATGTCATCAATCTATGGGGTGTGTAAGGGGGGTGAGTTAGGTCCCTTAGATCTGACCCTCACTGATCATGGCCCAATATGATGGCCAGTGGTCATCTCCTACCTCCCGCAATCAGCGGGGAGGAATTAAGGAGGACCGAGACTTGCAAATTGCTCGAATAAGACCTGATTCGAATTTGTAACTGAGTAAATCTCTTAGTCTCATGATTTACTACTCAACGAGTCCTTCTTTGACCATCTTTATTGCACCGTTACTCCCTCCCCATGAGTTTCTTATTTTCTCCTCTCACATCGGCGTATGTGGCAGCCACCAAGGATTGATCAACCCCTAAACCTAACCCTAGTGCTATATAAACCCCCGCAAAGGACCCCCTCCATCATTCTGTAGGAGAGGAGAAGCCTTCTTTTTGGAGCTTGCACCCAACCTCTAACACCCCGATTTGCCTCCCTGACCTCCTTACTGCTGGGCCGCTGCAAAGTTAGATCGGGTGTCCTTGCTCCTCGCGTCTTCTCCCTTTTTCCTGGACCCCATCCAGTTCGCAGGGTTGAGGCAAGCTCGACCGGCACCTCGGCCGCCTCCCTTGCCCTCTCCTACCCCCAGACCTTCCCCACTCCCGCAAGCACCTCCACTTTCCTGTATGGCTCACACGAGACCTATGTGAGCGAGGGGAAAGGTTTCCCGAACCGTCGGTCCAGGAGATGCTAGAGTCGGTTCAAAGGCCCAGTTGGACCAGTGATTTGACCGAACAAATTAAAGTTTGAACCACCATGAACCGAGATCGAACCGGATTAGCAAGTGAGCAAGCCGCATGCCTACGTGGGCCAAGCTCGGCTGCCTGATCTAGCGATCCAACGATCACCACTTTTTCATTTAAGGTATTTCTTCTCCTCTCTACTCGAATATTCAATTAAATGCTAGATCTTATTTTGAAATTGTAGAAAATGCATCCGAACTCCAAAAATGATGAACAAATAGTCAATATTGATAAAAAAATCTAGTGACCCTTATAAAAATACTTTTGAAGCCTAATTCTTGATATTTATCACTGATATTCCTAGATCTTGTTCTTTTTCTTATATAATTTGTCTAATGATTCAACAATGATGATTAATCCTTGAGAAACCCTAATTATGACTCTAATGCTCATCTTGAAACTGAATTGGACTATGTATGAGTTTAAATCTGATCTTGAAACTCATCTGTCCTAGAATGTGAATCATGTATATTGAACCAAGGATTAACCTCAATATTGTGATAATGGATCTAAATCTTGTGGAAAGATTGATCATGTGTATGATTCATGACTGTACTTTAATCAAACTGATATTTGAATTCCAATGATATTAATTATCATGATGATAATATAGAAATGTGATGATGACTTGTATAATGACCATAAATTAGGGTTAACACATATGAACTTATAAAACCTAGGTAAGTCATTCATACTTGAAATATTCTTGACTCTTGAAATATGTTAGACATATTGATATAATATGGATCATGAGTGGATGACCTAACCCTAAGGTTGACCTAGGAATATGTAACCCTAATCTTAAATATTGAAACATGATATCCAAATATCTTGATCTTGACCCTTGATCCAAACATTGTGTTTTAGGATCTAACTCGAAGGGTCGACCTATAGCTAGTGGATCTATACTCGAAATCTTCAGTGAAAGGTACACTATTATATAACTCCTTCTTGATTATATTGAAGATACTTTTATGTATCTCTTGAATGTACACTTGGCTACTTACTTGGATTAATTATTGTTCCCTATGATTAGTGTTCCATTTTTCTATACTACATTTTGAAATACATGAAAACATAAATTACATGCCCATTATGACTTCTCGTATATTGATAACTAGTATAAGCACGTGCGTTGCACGTAAATCTATTTAACTTACGTAAAGGACAATAAAGTAGTCATACTTTGTTTTTACTTCAAAAAATATGTGTTACATTTAATGTATAATAAAATATACTAAATTAGAACCCACATAAAATGGTTTTCATCTCATGCAATTGAAGTATTTATGTTTGTATTTCATGAATTATATAAAGTACTTAACCAATAATTATGAGAAAGGATGGGTCTTATACTGATGAAACTATATATAATAAGTACTATTTTTGAATATGTACCTTTGGTAGGATGGTAGGTTGAAATCGATAGCATCCCAATTTCTAAATAAAAAAGATAATCAAAGTATTTAAATTTTCTACCATTAAAATCTAATAAATGTGTGATTTGTTTGCCATAAGGATAAATTTAAAAATAGAAGTGCGAATTGTTTGTTTGTAGATATAAATAATAGTATTAGAATCAATTATTTATAGATGTAACTTCTTTTTCCATATATCTTTGATATGCACCTTGGATACCTAGACTGAACTCTTAAAAACTCTAATCTTTGAAATTCAAATAATATTTTTTGTTAAATTATACACAAATTATTTTTGGGTCTTCAAAAGTAAATTATTTTACACAATAATCTTTCATCAGTAGATGTAAAAAAATAGATACCATTACACAAATATATATATTATTTTGATTTAACCAGTTAATAAATTTATTTCAAAGGTGCATGGTTTAAGTTACAGTGTAATATCTTTTCTTGACATATTTTAACATTCTTCTAGTATAAATAGAGACATGTAGTCATATATTTTTCATTTATGATCAACATAAATTGATCTCTTTTCAGTAATCATAGTTCTTACAAAGACATGTTTTGTTACATTCACATGAACAATAAATTATTTCATCACAAGTGCAATTTAATAGTTGATTGTTATTGGATATTCTTCACCACATTGATAATAATTTAGGTAGATAGATTGCGTATATGAACTTTAATTTTCGTATATTATATATAGAAATCAAATTGGTGTAAGTGATTTTATTGGAGAATCACATTATAAATATACATTTTGTCCATGAAACACATTGCGTTGTAAATTGAAAAAGAAATTATTTTGTAATAATACTATACAATATGATAGTATGGTATGAGTAAGATTTATCTTACATATAAGATATTATTTAGATTGTCAACATCTTTATTTGACAAACAAACAAAATCATTTCTCCTAGTTATTACTCATCACGGTTTTTGAATGGTGATTAATTAAAGTTGGATGAATTCTTTTGAGCAATGGTAAGTTTTTATATTATTTGGCATTTCTCTCCTCTTTGTATACATGTATTTTATCTTTGGCAAATATATCGTGAAACGAGAACACACAATTTTCAAATGAAGTTTTTCCCACTTCAAGTTTATGTTGTTCACCCAAAATCAGTTATTATCATGGAAAGTATCCATTAAACATAGATTGAAGGTACAATTAGTGACCATCATAACATGTGACATTTGCATTTTCTATTGATATTAGCTTATTCAATAAGAAATGATTATTTTCAAGTAAAAAATAAGGATCGATATTGTCAAATTGAAATTATATAAGATACATATAAAAAACAAATAAAAGGAAACTTTAATACTATAGCAAAATATATTTGTAATTAATTTAACATTATAATTTTTAGGTATTTTGTATTATTTAATGGTTTATATTATAACTTTCAAGTACAAAAAATATAATACACAGAAAATTGTAATTTAACATCGAATACTTTTTTCCACAAATGGGTCTAAAATTATGATATATAACCAAGATAAGTCAAATTTATTCATGTCTGTAAACTGACCAAATCCATAAGAATCAAAAATCTACTTGGCATTCAAATATTTTAAACCCATTGAAACATTTTTTAAAATTCTATTTGATTTTGATACTTAATATGATAGTTTTGACAGAGAATAGTTATCCATATAAAATGTAATACCAAATAAGCAACATACTTTTTTTCCATTAGAAAATTTAATGTTAATGGTGGAGTGAAAATAGTCATTGTACATGAGTTTGGACATGCAAAAGAAGTGTACTCAAGCAACACATAAGTAGTGCAGGATATTATTGGTTTTTATGAATTGTCTAATTTGTCTAGTAATTGCACATTTATTTATTATAGTTAACGACTACATTTCAAAGCACGACACATGATGTGATAAGATCTTGAATTCTATGTTCAATGTCACATCGATATTAGATTATCTAATAAGTAATAAGATTTCTGAACGATGTGATAAAGTAATAATCTTTCAATCCTAAACTGTGTAAATGAATACAAAAGGTAAATCATACAATCATATCAAATTTTTCATAAAGGGAAAAAGAATATTTTCTTCGAGGTCAATCATGTGAAGTTAACAAAACCCACAATTTATTTCAAATTTTGAGTATCTCTATACTTGGTTACTATTTTGAAGTACTTTATAGAAGGAAATATGAAATCATGTAATCTACCTATAAAGTTCTAAGTTTCATCAGACTCCAAAAGATTTACATCAAAATTTCCTCAATGTTCAAATACTACTCACGATTATTTGAAACACAATTCACTTAGCTATTTGCTTGCTAGCAAAAAATACTATATGATTTGGATTATGGAAAAAAGTAATCAAGCTCTCATACATAATTTTTATCACATTAAAAAACACTAAATCAAGAATTTCATGTACCAAATTTGGAAAAAATATATTGTTCATATATCTTTAACATGTTTCCTATAAAAGACTCATTAAACGTCAAACTATATGATTGATTATCATATCAATGTTATTTAGAAAAAAATGTTATAACAATATTTGAGCTACACTAACTCAAGATCTTCAAACTTATCTATCATCATCATTTTTTTCAAAACTCTCTACGTAAAATGTTTACAAATTACTTTTGAATTTTTACATCATTCACACTTTGGTGGAGATGAACCATGAAAATAAAAATTGATATGATTTGTAATATTTAAGATTGACACATCTAAATGTTTAACATATGAGTTACTGGCACTTATGTGATGATCTTTTAGATCTAGGATTTTCTAAAGGTTTAAATGATGCTCATAATGAGACATTTTAGTCGATAGATAAAATCCATGCATTGTAATTTTTTCATATTGTAAATTTTGACTATATGAAACACTTTCAAGGAATCGTAGTTCTTCCATCAACATGGATAATTAGTCATATGTATCCATAAAGTATATCTGAATAATCTCGTCATTTTATTCTTTATTTAGAAAGGGTGTATCTTTCATAGAAGTAAATATTTGATCATATTTTAAGTGTATATTTAAAAACATGGAAAAAATTCTTTATAATACACTCAAATGATTGTATTTAAATTGTTTTCCTTCAAATCTCATGAATTACTATCATTAGGGTCGTTTAATTTTAAATTTTATTGTATCAACTTCTTCCATTTACTACAAAATATTTGATTGACTTAAAATAAGGAATGATGATACTTTTATATGTGATTCATACTTTAATATATGACCACTTTTAAGAGTTAATTTGATATTAATGAAATTGTGTACTTTGATATTACTCACTATAACTAAGTTTCTCTCAATTCATAACATATACTTCTTATGTCTTAATTAACCAAATATATTTTTTGTTACATAATCTATAATTACATGATTCATAATCTTGCTTCATTTTCAAATTTGATAATAAATGTCTTATTTAGGAATAGTGGCATAGTCTTAATAGTGTAATTCACATAAATCATTTTTGGTAATATCTACCAAAATGGATTTTTATAGGTTTCCAACTATCCTAAAATTTGAATGTTGTACATTTTAGTATTTAGTGCCCTGAGGTGAAAATGTAACTATGCAATAAATTATTCATCTCTCGAAGTTGTTGGAAATTAGAATCAAAGATGAATAAAAATTCAGAAATATGGTAAATGTAAAGAACAAGAGCCCCAATGACCAGTTTACTTACAATTCAAATTTAAGCTTATCTTTCATTTCCTGGTCATCCAAGACAATCTACATAAACACGTTTATCAATCAGAAAATATATGATCCCCAAATACATTATATAATGTTCATTAGATTCTACTTAATCATATGAAGCAAGTTTTAAGAACTTCTCTCAAGTGCTTATCAAGAGTTCAAAGAGATTAGGATTATTACTACCATGACTCCCCTAAAAATTTGTAAAGAACAAGACCAAGCATAATTAGCTATGTCAATTTTAAATGCTTTAAATGTGATTATTTTTTATGATATATAGATGCACCAAGAAGATGTTGTATATATAGGTAACTATACAATGATTTTGACTTATCGTTAATATTATCATATTCACTTTTACAGACTAAAACTGAGTTTTCATTAGCTAACTGAATTCAAGGAAGAGAGAAATCAAGAGTCTAGTAAATATTTTAGATAAAGACGATTGCACTTTGAGATTTAAAACTTTAAACTACAATGATTGTTTTGAAGTCCGGGTTATAAGGATAGCCTTTTATGCGATCATTAGCGATTCAAAACATATATACAAGTCCAAAAGCTACAAATCTAAAATGAATGCCAACAGTGTGTTGCTTTGCATGCTTCGAGCCATCACTATAGATTCACATAAATGTTATGGTTCTATACATGACCAGACAGAATATGGACATATAAATAGTTTCAATATGCATTTCTGGTGGCTTTGCCTCTCCCCAACCATAGCCAAAATATTCCATTACATGATATTTTTTTTGACTTTCTCATCCATGCCTAGTTGTCGTATTCCTCACAAGACTATTTATCGCATCACGAGTCTGTATAAATAAAGACACATAGAACTCCTGAGTAGTCATGAATTAGAGTCAGGACTGCACAAATAAATTCTCCACAACTTTTCAAAACATTCATAAGGAGGATTGTAGGACGACACTTGAAACTCTTGATTTCCCTCTATAAGTCAACATGATTGAGTCGAACAGGTTGCAGCCTAGGAGGGAGAATACATGAAAACACAACTACACAACAAACAACACAACACACCAAGCATACCCTCAATCTGACATGCTATCACTAAATAACATAAATCACACAGTAGATGTGGTTGACGAAGAAGAAAGCGTGGATGAAACACAGATGTAATAGGGATCAACATGCATGATCTAATTTCTCCATGATAATACTCTGCAATAACCTTCTATTAGGGACTATGAAAGCATGATCTTCTTGAGCACAATAATAGATTGGATGAGGAAACAATATAGTTTGAGAATACACCTTTGACTGTCTCCACGGCCCTACACCATCTTCTGAACAACATCCCAAAGCATGACAACTATTGTTGTTAAAAATTTACACCATTGTAATACAAGTCAGCGTGGTTGAAGGCCGAGAGTACTACAATTCATCTCTGATCAAGATCTACCTCCTCGTGTTACTATTTGTATTAATGGTGCAATTGACATCTCCATTCCAAGGCACATGGTCTAGGGCGGCATAGTCAAACAGAAACCACGAGTGTATAAACGAGGCTTAAGCGTCGATGATAGTGACATGGGACAAGAAAGACATGTACCAAATCTGCATGATTAAAACTATGAACTTTCAACTTACCGCAGCAATGTACGAGATCCATTACCATCCATGCCATAATGTAGTTAGACCATGAAGTGTGCATGCGTACTGAAAGATATGCATGGGTAGCGAACAAATCTGTGTGAGATCCGAACTAAATCTGCAAAATAAAGAATATGACTTTCAACTTACGACAACGATGTATGAGATCTAATACCATCCATGTCAACCTATAGGCCGTGGAGATGGAGGTTGCCATCCGTCACGCCCCTAATCTACCAGGAAGCTTAGCAGGCATGGGGTCGCCGTTGCTGGATGCACGCAACTCACCTGCAGCAGTTTAAGTTTGTAACTTCATATAGGGTTGCTTAATCTGATGAATGAGAAGATTGTACACATAGAAACCATTATGCCTATCAAATAGAATTGAGTTTTTGATAGATCTGCTCGATATCGAGAGTCGTTCAGATAGCTATTGGACTACCATTCATGGTGTGAAAAAATACGTTGACGGAACCTGAGGAAGCAGCCAATGGCGACAGGGAGAGGAAGTGGAGGAAGGTGTTGGACGATGGATGGCAGAGTCGTGATAGCCTCCTTTCTGCGGAGTCTCAAAGCAATAAATATAATACAACAGGCTAAAAAAATAAAGATAATAAAAGGAGGAGTCTAGTCGTTAGTGTATTGACAAAGTAACAGTGGCATTATCACGAAATCATGAGAACAGGAAGCACGAAAACAAAGAGTCCAATGGCTGTTGGAATCAGGGAGTCGGGAGGAGGCAAAGAGTCCCGCTACAGATGGAAACACGGGAGGACGGAAATGAGTTGTGACACTTAGTATGATATAATAGTAGATGATGATGATGATGATAATGTTGGTAATGTTGATATTGGGTGCAAGCAACCCCCCTCATTGAGAGGTGAGACTTGTACATTATCCTCCTACCTCATATGGAGAGAAGGAGCCCAATGAATTCCCCCATCGCGTTGGGGTGATAAAGTCACACAAAAATATATAAGCATGCTTCTCGAATTACAGTATAATGGGAACTCATAATAAAAATTGAATCGTTTGAAAAACTTGTCAAATAACTTTTGGTTCTCGTAAATTACTTGTCATACTTTCAAAATATAAGTCCTGCCGAGTACATTTATTTTCTTATAAATTGTTTTACTTGATTTTGATTGTATATTGTGCAATTGCATGATTGTGTCTCGATTTTCTTGATTTTAGACAATACAAATTGAATACTGAATAAGATCACTTTCGCAGTCTACATACTCTGATGACAAGGATATATTGGAAATTTCTCCATATTGGGTTAGTTTGTTCTTTATATATCCAATTTTCGAGTTGTTATTTCTTATTGTATATGCCAGTGTGTTAGATTCTATCAAGCCACTCAGGGACGGACGCTTCAATCCTCTTACTACTGTCTAGGCAGTAGGATTGGGATGGTAAGAATGGTTTCCTGAAAATCAGATTGCATCATTCATAATCATATTTGCATTATAAAATGACATATGTATGTTTAATAAAATTTAGAAAAGTATTTTTTTTAAAGGGTAAGAATCAGATTTTGAAAGTAGTTCCATTTGATTCCTCATATTTTTCTAAATAATTTGGATATCTAATATTTCTATTTTTTATCTTCCTAGCTTTTTCTATGATTTTTCTAAAATAAATAGATATTTATAATTAAAAAGGGAGAGAAAGACTTATGTGGATTCCTATGATTGGTTCACGCGGGTGAGAGCTTCTTCTTTGGCTCTCACTGACATGCATCTTTCCCTGCTGAGGTGGAGTCCCCTTATTGGTGGGCTAGGATGGGTCGAGTCCACGCTGATGATCATCTCTCTCCTAACTAGCCCGTGATTATGTTGATGTGGTGGCTCATGAGTGGATAACAAGCTCCAAGTAGGTTGGGCCCTTCTTCTCCTCGATTGTAGTGTACCTTGCCTTGACAAAATGGGTTGCTTGCTTTAGGGAGGATTAGGAGAATTAGGCTCCTTGTTCAGGGGTAGAGGTGCCACCCTAGCTCGTAATTTGGTTGTTAGGTGTGTAGATGGTTCTACTTGGAGGAAGGAGGTGCGGAGGTGAAACACTCAAAATGGGTAGTGCGTCGGCACCACAGGTCAAACTATAGACCATGGGGATATATTTTTTGTAACATCCCTGACATGGGTTATGCTTTAACCCTAGGTGTTTTGTTTAAGGAAGATAATTATATGCTTGCTCTTATCTTTTGAAAAGTAATTAAGGTTTAAGAGGAACTTAGATTTCAATTATAGTCCTTTTTGAACAATGTTGAAATAATGTTTTGTCTATTTTGGACTAAAGTGCAACTTACCCAAGTTGAGGGGTTAACTTACAAATGTTGCATGATAAAATGTTCCTCAAGTGTTGAAGCATCATGAGAATGAAGATGATGTAGAGGTATCGCCTGTGAAAGCCTGAGTACCAAAAAAGAGCTGATAAATCAATGTTTGTGCATTAAAACCTAGTTTTGGTATAATGTGCAATTTACCAAAAACCTAGGGTTCAATATGTAAATTACCACTTCCAAATAGTCGATAATGTTTCTTGGCATCATGTCGAGCAAAGAAAATGAGAGATGTGTCTCATTTGTACCTCTTTGGAGGAGAGAGAATCTTGATATTAAAATAATCAAGATTTTGGCATAATTGGAACTTTACTTCAATTTAATGCAAATATAAATATATTAATTGAAGTGCTCTTCAACCAAAATTGTATTGGTTGAAATCCATATATTTGGACGTCCTTATGCCCTGCAAAGGCAACGAAAATATCTTAAGGAGGTGAAGAACCCACTCACATTATTATAAGAAAAAGAATATCCACTCAGTTATGGATATTATTATAATATGATTTAAGGTGCTTAATTTGCTTTTCTTTAAATCATGGATAATTGAGAGGAATAAGAGGCAAAGGAGATAGCCTCGTAACCAAGGAAGGGAAGGGGGGAAGTTTCAAGGAAATGGAGGAGATAATCCCTACTTTCTCTCTCTTAAATGAATTTTTAATAAAAATGCATATATGCTCGTTTATCCATAGCTTGGATGGGTAATTTCGAATCCACCTTCACTTCTTGCTTGCAAAAACGACCAAGGGAGCTTGGAGCAACAGGAGGACGACCCCCAACCTGTTGCTAAGATTCTTGACCTTCTTTCACCTTGATTTCATGGTGGAAACTGAAAATCAATGCTTGATTTCTTCCTATTTTCACTCAATCTTCAACTCTAGCCAATCATTTCACTCAAAAGCTTGAGGATAAGCCATGGGATAGTTGAATAATTCCACCATTGTTGACGTGAAGCTCCAATCTTTGAATCTCAATTGAAGGCAAGTTATATAACTTGAACCCTTATTCATTGTTATTGAATTAAATTCCTTAATTCAATATGTTTAATTGTTCTTCTTAAAATTCCTTTGATTAATTGATGAAACTACCATGTAAATAGAAATAGAATTCGAGGGGTTGAATCTTTATTATGATGACATCATCTTAAGCACACATCTCAATAAGATCTAGTTGCAAACGGTTTCAACAAAATGATCCAATCGGTTTTCACCAAACCGTTTAGTGATTAAACGGTTTACAAACCGTTTGGAGGTTGAACCCCAAACCATTTGGGCATGTTGACCGAATGGGATAGTTGACCGTTTGGAGCCTTAAACAGTTTCAAACCATTTGAACATACTTGAGTTGACCGTTTGGTGTTAGGTTGACAGTTTGGAAAAATAAGTTCAAAACCGTTTGGAACCTTAAACGGTTTCAAACCATTTGGACATTTAGGTCAAAACCGTTTGGAGCCTTAAAAAGTTTCAAACCGTTTGGACAAAGTCAACCAAAACTGTTTGGATGATTAATGGTTACAATTAAGGGTTGAAGATCCAAGGATCATACATTGATGGACTTCAATGATCCAATTGATGAATTAATTGTTGATGCAAAACCCTAATCGGTTTAGTTGAAGAAGAACCTCTTTTGGACTTTCAGTTTCAAGGGTATTTTGGACGAAATGGTCTTGAAACCGTTTGGGGTCAAACGGTCTCAGGACCGTTTGGATTCAAACGGTTTCAAACCGTTTGGAGCATCAATGGTCAAGAACGTTTGGATGTTTCAATGTGATTAATTCAATTGGAAACCTAAGGTGATGAAAGATAAAATGACCCTATGGTTGTTACTGATTTATCTCAAAGATAATCACTAGGGTTGTACCTTTAAGGTACTAAGTGATTGGTAACCCTAGATGGGTTAATCTTTGAAGCTTAAGTGAGTAATATTTCAATACACTATGTCAACCCTAATTGAATGTATTTAATTTAAAGGGTTGGTTGACCTAAATTATCCAAGTTTGACATAGTCAACATCCTAGAGAGGATGAGAGAGAGAGGAATCCATACATGAAGGATAATCATGTAATGGATAAGCCTCAAACACCTTCTATATGAATAAACTAAGATTTTAGGGTAAGATCTTTGATGGATTGATCATGAAACCCTAATTAAGAATATTGATGAACATTAACCCTAATCTAGGGCAATGCTAGGTGTAACCCTAATCTAGGGTAAGGAAGAAACCCTAGTCGAGGGTGATTCCATGAGAAACCCTAATTGAGGGTGATTCCATGAGAAACCCTAATGAAGGGTGATGATATGAGAAATCCTAACCCTAATGAAGGGTGATGATATGTGAAATCCTAACCCTAATGAAGGGTGATGATATGTGAAATCCTAACCCTAATGAAGGGTGATGATATGTGAAATCCTAACCCTAATGAAGAGTGATGGTATATGAAACCCTAGCCCTAATAAAGGGTGATGGTATGAGAGACCCTAATCCTAATAATGGAATGGTGACTAATCCACTGATAAGGGAAATACCTAAAGTGATTGATTATAGGTTATCTTATAGCAAGTAATGCCTTCGCCTGAGATGAATCCATAACCATTGAAGATAGTTGGACAATTCTTATGTGTGTTTTATGACCTATGCACTTCACAATAAAGGTGATAGGTTAGTATATGGAAGTATTAAGATGGGAAATACCTTAATACAATATAAATTGTTAAACTCTAGTAAGTTTAAAATGCTGAGGGAAGTGATATATCAAGACATCATAGATATCACATCCAGCTCTTTAAGAATGATATCCCTTGATGCATCTCAAATCCAACATACTTGGATGAGTAACATATAAATAGTGCTAACCTAATCATTACATCAAGATGTAATGTGTTTTATGAACCATGAGAATGGTTGTTGCCTAGTGAAAGGTGATAAGATGTTAAAAATGTGCTTTATGAGCCATGAGATTAGTTGTTACCTAGTGAGAGGGAACAAGATATTTTGATAGGCCTTGTAAACCACAGGAGTAAGATGATACCTAGTGAAAGGTACCAAGATAATTATAAAAGTCCCCTGTAAGAGATGATAATGTTCTTCATAAACCAAGAAAATGGAAACTTAGTAAAATAATAATTATAACAAAAGGATACAATAATAATGATGGAACCTTGATTTTACAAGTGTGGAGAAGAGAGGGATACTTGTATTACATAAAGAATGTGATTGAGCATGATGACATGGCCAAAGTTTAAATGACAATAGAAGAATGAGGTACCAGTGCTGTGTAAACATACATGGGATGTAATCACATGATTGACATAGTCTAATACCTGGAATAGATACACAAGATTGGTCATAACCCAATACCTGGAATAAAGTCACAGGATTGACATAGTTCAATACCTGGAATAATGTCACAGGATTGGTCATAACCCAATACTTGGAATAATGTCACAGGATTGGTCCTAACCCAAGACCTGGAATAATGTCACATGATTGGTCATAACCCAATACCTGGAATAATGTCACAGGATTGGTCATAACCCAATACCTAGAATAATGTCATAGAATTGGTAACAACCCAATACCTAGAATAGTTGCACAGGATTGGCATAGTTCAATACCTGGAATAGTTGCACAGGATTGGCATAGTTGAATACCTGGAATAGTTGCAAAGGATTGGCATAGTTCAATACCTAGAATAGTTGCACAGGATTGGCATAGTTCAATACCTGGAATAGTTGCACAGGATTGGCATAGTTCAATACCTGGAATAGTTGCACAGGATTGGCATAGTTCAATACATGGAATAGTTGCACAGGATTGGCATAGTCCAATACTTGGAATAGTTGCATGAATGGATACATAGGAATAATATAAGTCCAATTCTTGTACTAGTTGCACAAATGGATACACAACAATAATATAAGTCCAATGCTTATACTAGTTGCACAAGATTGGTATAATCCAATGCCTAGAATATTTATATAGGATTGGTATAGGACAATGCTTGAACAAGACATGATGATGTACACTCTCATTTCCAGTATAAACCAATATCTATTTTGCAGATTGGCTAAAGTCAACAGATAGAAACAAGAAAGAGTCGTGGGTGACATAACAGAGTAATGAGTATCATGAGAAAAGCATGGGATGTTGAGTTAATACAATAGATAAATGATATACATGTTCTTCCTATTCCTTATAAAGAGAATAGATGATTTAATGCTATATCATAGATAGTTGCAATACTTAAAGATGAGAATGATCTATATTGCTTATCCTCTGCTCAGATTTATATTATAAACTGCAATAATAATGTTTCTGGCGGAGAGTTATATCTCTCGCTGGGGCAATTTTCAATTGTCTCACCCCCGTGGGATCCAACATTTTTAGGTGGACGAGCATGGAGGAGATTGAGCACATCTTGTAGAGGAAGAACTTCAGCAGTAGCAGGGACAACAGTGACAACTCAGGTTGAGTGTATTGTCTGTCGTGTCTTGGAAATAGAAGTCCTATGTGTCGTCTATGTACTCTCAGGTCCTCAGAGTTAATAGACAGTGCTTTTAATGAATTGTTTTGAGATTTTGGCTTGATACCTCGAGGTTCTTATGTTTTCTGTGTTTAGCTTTTAATAAGGCAGTTGATGTTGTAACCCTCGAGAAGAGATGGTACAAGATATGTACTTCTGAACCAGGATGTAAATATAATACATTGGTTCTTGTTGAAAGAGTTTTCCTATGATTGGATCGCTTTGAAAACGGTTTTAATTTTTAGTGATTTTTAGTAATCCGGTTTTAGTAATCGCTTCCGCTGAGTTAATAATGTTTGTTTGAACTCTTCTCCACATTTTAGTGGTATCAGAGCTCTAGGTTCACTAAGTCTACAGAGACATAGGACTAAGGTATCGAGTTTGTTCTAAGTGTACCTCAGTATATCTTATAGTGCCTTCTGCTTATGCAGAAGAAGATATATAACTCCAGGATGTCTAGATAACACGAGGAACACGTTGCTGAGAGCAATGTTGCTGCACCAGTAGAAGGTGCCAGGGATCGGGCAAGAGAAGAAACAATGCCTGAGAAGCCCAATGTTAATGAGGTCATGATGAGAAACCCAGATTTTTCTACTCTTTTTGGGCAATTCATAACTACAGTGATGCATATAACAGACTGGATGCCAGCACTGGCACCCAGGGCACTAGCTCCCAATGAGGGATATGGGTCTAGTAAGACTTTTGAACGACTATGTCATGTTGGAGCCATAAAATTTGACGGGACATTTGACCCAGCAGATGCTGATCTCTGGCTCATTGAGTTAGAAAAGGCTTTTAAGATCCTTAGTATCCCATATGCAGACAAAGTTAAACATGATGTGTACCTTTTGAAGGGTAGTGATGGACATTGGTGGGCTATAGAATAAATAAAAAGGAATGATGAAGAGGTTGGATGGGAAGAATTTCGACAAGAATTCGACAATACGTATTTTCCAAGGACTTATTTAGATGAAAATATCTCACAGTTTGAGAAGATTCGACAGGGAGCCATGTCAATAAGTGAATATGAGGTTAAGTTTGTGGAACTTTTACGATTTTGTCCTTAGATGGCTTCTACTGAGGAGGGAAAGATTTGACATTTTGAGAAAGGATTGAATGTTGAAATGTCTATTCCAACATCTGCTCTAGAAAGTAGAGAGAGATTCTCTACATTTGTGGAATCAATTCGAAGCATAGAAAGGTCTATGACAAAGAAACAGGAGACAACCCTCAAAAAAAAGTCTACACAGTCACAAGGACCAATGATTAGTGGTACTAAACAACCAAAACCTTCACCAGTTCAACCTCAATATAGTACACCAATGAAGAGGTCATCAAGTCAAGGTCACGCTTGTCATAAATGTGGACAGATAGGACGTTTTAGACAACAATGTCCAAGAAGAAATAATGAGGAGACCCAACAGTCAGGGTACTATCTAAAAAACCCACAAGGACCTCAGTCCAGTGGAGCAGATGGTAGAGGAAGAAGACAAGTGTCACAGTTTGGTCCATCTACATCTGGTAGTAGAGGACAAAGGCAATAATAGATAACAACTGACTCCATGTTTTGGGTCAGATAAGATACTAGATAACTTGTAAGAGGTAGACATGTGAAGATGGAACTTTCTATTTTGAGTTATCTTCTACTCTCTACTATAAGAAAGGTAGTTGTTGTTTAGTTCATATAATATAATCCTTTGAGGATATGAAGAAGAGATAAGAAGGATGAAAACTTATGTTTAGTCCAATATTCTCTTATATGTTTGAAAACTTCTCCTTTCATGCAGAAAGGGAAAAGATGTAAAAGAAACACTCAGAGAAAATCTGAGATACTAAGTAGTGAAATTTAAAGAGAATTTAAGAATATGAAACATAATATAAAACAAATACATACTATCTAATTTCAGTTCTTGAATACCCTGGCCAGGTATTCATTTATTAAAGACAAGGTAAGTATCACATATCTTGATTGTTATCCTTCTGATTACTCTGATCAAGTAGTCATTCTGAAACAATCTCAAGAGTTTAAAGAAGAAGGAGATGTGGCATGGAAATTTCTACCACATTCTAAGTGATATTCGAAAGGATCTGATTTAATTATAAATCAACTTACAAACAAAAGAAGATGTTTAGTGCAATGTATACCCTGGTCTAAAGACCAAGAGGTAACAGTTCCCTGATAAGAGCTAACAATAAAAATGATGAACTGAGGGTTTGAATAACCACATCTACTGATCATGATGATAATGAGATTAAGGAATGATAAGATGTAATCATCCTTATAATTCTTATGTTGATAGCAAGGAACCAAGGATAAAATAAGGGTAAATAACTCATGAACATAGAAAGTTCATGCAAAAATTAGAGAAGATGATAATCTCTTCTCATTAATAAACAACCCTGGATAATAATGGGTGATAAGAAGAATATGATTCTTTGTTTTCTTTCCTTTCAGGGACATGGCAATCAAGTGGGTCTTAGGACACTTGATGTGCACAATTAAAAATGTTTATTTGATGGATACTAAGAAAAAGTATCAGTTTGTCTTGGACTTGAGTTACAAGAAAAAGATGTGTGTAACAAGTAATGTACCAGGATGAAACAAAGATGAATATGAGATGTGTTTTCAGCACATGTAATGGATACCAAGGTAAGGGATTCTGGTATCAGATAAATTATGTTGACTACCTGGTGTGGTTAACTATGAAATCAGTTTGGTTATATAATATAGCATGGACATCATATGATAGGGGTTTATGCCTTGCATAAACATGATATTAAGATGGTATTTGAAGACTTGATGATATGATAAATGAATAATATTCTTTTCCCTTTATCTGGGATTTCGGGGACGAAATCCTTATTAGGAGTTTATAATTTGTAACATCCCTGACATGGGTTATGCTTTAACCCTAGGTGTTTTGTTTAAAGAAGATAATTATATGCTTGCTCTTATCTTTTGAAAAGTAATTAAGGTTCAAGTGGAACTTAGATTTCAATTTTAGTTCTTTTTGAACAATGTTGAATAATGTTTTGTCTGTTTTGGACTAAAGTGCAAATTACCCAAGTTGAAGGGTTAAATTGCAAATGTTTCATGATAAAATGTTCCTCAAGTGTTGAAGCATCATGAGAATGAAGATGATGCAGAGGTATGACCTGTGAAAGCCTAAGTACCAAGAAAGAGTTGATAAAGCAATGTCTGCGCATTAAAACCTAGTTTTGGTGTAATGTGCAATTTACCCAAAACCCAGGGTTCAATATGCAAATTACCACTTCAGGAATTCGCGGGGTTGAATCTTGATGATGACGACATCATCTTAAGCACAATCTCAATAAGATCTAGTTGCAAATGGTTTCAACAAAATGATCCAATCGGTTTTCACCAAACCATTTGGTGATCAAATGGTTTACAAACCGTTTGGAGGTTGAACCCCAAACCGTTTGGGCATGTTGACCGAATGAGATAGTTGACCGTTTGTAGCCTTAAACGGTTTGAGGACATGAGATCCCATGATGGAATCCATGTAAACCAACATGGTATGACATTGGTGGATCCACCTAAAGGGGTAAAAATCATAGGGTGCAATTGGGTCTTCAAGGCAAAGACTATCATGGAAGGGTAGATTAAATGCAAAGAGTTACAAAAAAGTTCAAGGTGTTGAACATGATGAAGTCATTCACCAATTACCATTGTTAAATCCATAAGGATCATGCTTGCAATTACATGTTAGTATGATTGTAAGATTTAGAAATATGGATTTTATAACCACATTCCTTAATTGGAATATTTATAAAGATGTGTACGTGACACAACCTAAAGGTTTTATAAAACCAATATTACAATTAAAGTTTGTAAGTTACAAAGGTCAATTTGTGGATTGAACTAAGCATCTCAGAGCTAGAATCTTCTACTTGACAAGACAATCAAAGGGATTGACTTGAGTCAAAATAAAGATGAAATATGTGATTACAAAAGATTTAGTTGAGCATAACTATAATTCATATAATGATGGGGAATGACATCCTTATCCTATAAACGTTAAAACCTGACAAGGAAAGTTCCTTTTGTATGAAGGATTTAGGTGAAGCATATTATCTGATAGGAATTCAAATCTATAGAGATAGATTTGAAAACCTTGTCGACCTAACTAAGAGAATATACAGTATGTTAAAGGGTTGAACATGCAGGACTCAATGAGAGAAAACTTGTCCACATTCCATGGAGTTAGTCTCTCTAGAACCCAATGTTCCAATTCTTGTGAAGAACATGAACATATGAATAGATCCAATATCCATTCACAATTGGATCTATCATGTATACATATCACGTTATCTCATATGTACTGGACATGATGAGAGTATATCTAGTTATCTCGTATGTATTGGAAATGATGTGATGATATCCAGTTATCTCATATGTATTAGACATGACGAGAGGATATCCAGTTATCTCGTATGTACTGGACATTATGAGAGGATATATATACCTATCTAGAAATCTTTTATGTATTAGACATGACGAGAGGGTATCTATCAGATTCCAATGAAGATCATTGACTATCATAAAGAACATCCTTGAGTGCTTGAGAAGCACTAAAATGATTTGTTCCTTGGTTATGGTAATTAGGAAGAGTTGGATGTAAAGGGTTACACTGATGAAAGCTTCCAAACTGACAAACTAATGATCGCAATCTAAATTTATGTGTGACCCTAAAATTAGAACGATAACATGGAAAAGTTCCAAGAAAGAGATTGTTTTTTATATCTACAACAAAAGTAAGTATATTTTTGTTATTTTTTTATGACCGAGAGAACCCACCCCGGGAAAAGACAACATGGTAAACTCTCGAGGCATGAGAGGGTGTGGTCTGATCACCCCCCCTCTCGCGCCTAATCAGCGTGAATTGCCATTCGCAAAGTGCCTTCGGTGAGGTTCGAACCCGGGTCCTTCATTGGGACTTATTGAGCTCTTACCACCCAGGCTACTATGGCCGGACGTATATTTTTGTTATTAGAACACCAAAGGATATTGTATGGATCAAGAAGTTCATATATATTTACTTGTGGAAGGTTCCAACCATTGATGACATAGTAGAGATATTGTAACAACAATGGAGCTACTGGTTAGGCAAGGAATCTCAATAGCATACTACATGACTTCCATCTCATATGATTAGTCCTTCAATGAGGAGATGTGAAACTTGCAAAACACCGACTTGAAGGAAACATTGGAAACCCTCTATAAAATTGTTTGTACAATAGGAACACGATGGACATGTTAACTTCACTTCCAATAAGATTTGTGGGTGTTTGTCT
Source organism: Alisma plantago-aquatica (assembly GCA_963693085.1). NCBI lineage: Eukaryota > Viridiplantae > Streptophyta > Magnoliopsida > Alismatales > Alismataceae > Alisma > Alisma plantago-aquatica. Next base: position 48,687,884 of record OY856410.1, on the reverse strand, counting down.
CTAAGTGCAAGTGGAAGTCTATTGGTATGTAGTCCTAGAGATCCAATTATATGATGATTGCAATGGGGCATTAAATACCTTATTTGATAACCATAAAGGTAATTTCATCTATTATGTTTGTCTCTGTCATAAGATGATGTCAAAGACATGAGTAGATGTCTAAAGAATGATGTTACTTGATGACGTATGTCTTCAGGTTGAGAAATCATATGTACGCTAAGAGTACATACATTCTTGTTATGTCCCCAGTCAAATATTGTTGTGGAAGCAAAATAGACAACAATAATTCATAAGACTAGAGTGTGTGTTGAGTGATGACAAAATCACATTAGTCATGAGATTTGATGTCACACCCCGCTCCACACAAAGCGAGATTACTCAAAACAAAATGCGGAATTAACTTCAATCATCCAGGTTAATGGAAAATATAGGCAATTAAAACTGTTAGTACATAAGACAAAGGCTGAAACTTATCATATCTCAGTCCACAAAATTTGCATGTGTGTGTATATATATATGTGTGTGTGTGTATGTATATGTATGCATATATATGTATATGTATATATGTGTATATATATAGCACCAACCAAAAGATTACTACATAACCTTGTTCATTGGCTCACTAAACACAACCTGCTACAAGAGGTATCCTGCTCACATACATACATGCCTTGTCTTCTCAACAAAGGCATAAAGCAAAAACATTGTCTCGATTGCACCATATAAAAAACTCCCCCAAGGACCTGAGAGTACAAGGACAACACATATGACTCTACTACAAAACAAAAGTAGCTTATCCAACCTTTTCTCAACTACTTCCCCTCTTGCTACTTAGCCTCCACAACATGATCTCTACCTCTACATGCTCGACCACCTAAATGATGAGGAATCGCATGGGGTGAGACCAAGCGTCCCAGTGAGAGATATAACTCTCTTCCCACATCTATTAAAAACACATGCAACTAAAATAGATAGATAACCCACTTATTACGTTGAGAAGATTCAGATAAATGATATGTATCTAACAAATAATGTAGAGTAAACAAAATAAAGCAGCTACCACTGAGAAATAGAGCAATTAATATTCTAAAAGGAACATGAAGAACATGTATCACAATTGACTTATCTTATCACATAATAGTTTAAGAAGTCAGTACAAGGATAAGGCACAGGTCACATCTAATGTTATCCATATTTGATCCTAAACAAATAAATTACACAACTCTATTATGTCTTTTATTATGACTTGAGGATTTGAGTCCTACCACTCAAATCCAACTGACCACTACGAAGTAAAAATCGGTGCCTTACAAGGTCTATGGAAGAACCAAAATCCATGAACTCTCCATGTTACACCCCGATCTCACAATTTCTACTAATCATGAGATTAGGGCATAAATTGAGGATTTAACGTAATACAAAGATCACCCTTAACTTTTCTTCTCTATCAAAACTCTTTGTTTTCTTGCATTGAACCACACAAACCAACTTTACAAGGCAATCTAAGCATTGATTTCTCTAATCTGATTTCAACAGTAATAATGCATGTATGAACATTAATTATGTTCCTCATACTTTTAAGCACATAAGACTTGCTGATTCACACATATTGCTAAAAGAGGAATAATGTTATACATCATCATTTACAACTCTCTGTTATTTCTTTACAAGGACCTAGAGTGATAAGGACTGACTGAACTTAACTATACTCAGATTTATCTCTTGTGGCAGATCTACTCTGATGCAATGATATCTTCTTCAAGTCCATGTAATTTCCCTAAAAATTGTGAGTAGAGAGGTGAGCCTACTCACTCAGTGAATGAGTACTTCAAAGAAACAGTCTAAAGCACTAATATAATTACAGATATACTTTTGAATAATTGATATCAATTATAACAGTAGTAAGCTTTAAAGAGTCTAATAATTGACAATCATAAATATGGAAGGATACTCTAAATATCTATAAGAGTGAATCAATATAAGAAATGCTTGATCGATCATAAAGAGAACTAAAAATTCATAAACATACAAAGAATAATTGAATAACTTTACACACTTGTTTGACCTCTCATTCATTTTATTATGCCCTGATCATATGTAGTGTACTCTACATATGAAGACTCGTAGTACACTACGATTACACCGTACAAGACTTGGCGGACACACCCGGGAAATGCTAAGTCTGACTACTCTCCTGGTCTGCAATAGGGAAATGGCTCTCTGGCCTAAACTGGACTCCTCCTCTAACTTGAGCACACAGGCAGAGAGTCAAGCCACCTCTTGGCTTTTCTATACTCTAGTGCCACCTTGACTTCTGGTTGATGTTGGACATTGCAAACTATAATTTAAGGAGACTTCCACTAGGGCTTTGTCCCCCGTGCCACCTGATAGCACGTTCCGTCCCCCATATACTGGACGCTGCCAGGGTTAGGTCATTTCACCCCTAAGGCACAGACCTCACATAGGGGTTCTACGGTGTTCAGGGCTCCTAAGTCCATTATTTTATTATTCATAGAATGCTCTTTTCAACATTGTACCCTTCTCTTACTTATACTTGACTCTGGTATCTCTATGGTGTCGCGTCTACTTATTTGAAGTTATAATACAACATGTATATCATTCAAAACGTGGCAGAGCAGTATATTGAAAACACTATAATATACTGAGTAATCAACATACTATACATGCAGGAAGACTAAAATTCTTAAATAAATAGATTACATGTCCACTTGGAACATACACACTAGAATCATGCAATTTATCATCTTATTACACTGATAAGAGTTAATTACTTGACATATGAGTAATCGTCAATAGCACCTGCAACTTATCTGTAATTTATCAAAGAATGTGTATATCAACCCAAATCTTGAGTTGTGCATCTCATAACTCAATTAAGAGTTAATTACTAATCAAGACAAGAATTATTAATAATAACTTAGAACATTGATATCACAATACTTGATTCATTGAACACCCTACCCTTATGGTTTCATTTAATCACAACAAATGCTACAAAGAAAGGTGTAATACATCTATCACGTACTTTTCAAATCTTTACAACACATGATACATGTGATGTCAATCCCTTATCACATTATTGGGAATTTTCATCCCTTTACATCATTATCATAATTAATGGATTTGGGTATTCAGACCCTTAGATCATCACATAGCATTTTTACCTCTATAAAAGGTAACCATTACCTTTAGGTCCTTAGACCAATGTATTCATTTCACTTGTTGTACAAGTATTCTCATGGCTCACAAGGCCATCACACATCTTGTCACCTCTCACTAGGAAACAACTTATTCCCATGGCTCCCATAAATATTTCATGCGACATAAACATTCACTGAATAAAGACTACTATCAACAAATCATATAAATAAATATATGTATGAAACCTTGGAAATAAGCTGAATTTGAGTTTCCATGAGATTCACTAGGATATCATGCATCAATAATAACATTGAATAAATAAAGTCTACCATTTCAAGAAAATCCCTTCAAATGGATTTCACGATATCTATTGGCAAATATCGAACTTTCCTCGCATCTGGGGTTTCACCCTCTTCACTGAGATACCAAACAAACACTACTCACTTTAAAAGAAATCCAGGATAGTATATGACATATATGTACTATGAATTTAGATAAACAATCATTCAAAACCAAGGGGATCTAGATAAGAAACTTTCTCTATTTACTTATACTGCAAATTTTAGTCATAGACAAATTCCCTATATTTCAGTTTACTCTTATAACCTCTGCGAATACTTATGAAATTCTCATTAGAATGTATTGTATACATTTCTAATATGATTTTATCATCTGAAATTCATTAAAATAAACGAAGAATCCATTTCATATCATTTTGCAACAACTTAGAACAAATAGACAATTCAGGGTTTGTAGGCGCATACTAAGCAATTAAAGATTATGCTTGATTTAACCAATTTTCATGAAATATACTGTTTAAAGGAAGTTCCCACTCACCCTAAGGTGTGAAAACACCTTAAAAACGTATCACGTATCTGAAAATCTTGAACCCATATCAAATCCCTAGCAATTCACTCAATTCTTCTTTCTTTCAACTCGGAAACCCTAAAAATGAGGGATTATGAAGAAAGAGTGAGAAAAGGGGAAGTTTTGATACCATTTTGGATCAAATAAGAGGAGGGACGTAGTTTTGACATGTGAGAGAAGATTCACCATGAAACTATATCCAAAGAAGCTAAACTTACCTGAAATCATCATTCCTCAGACCGCAAAACCCTAGGTCAGCATCTCCATCAATTTCTCCTCTCAAACCCTAACTCTCTCTCTCTAGTATTTCGTTTCTCTAGATTGAATCATGAATTATGAGAACTCCTTGTGTGTTAGGTTGACCATATAGAGAAATTGAGCTGATTGGGTTAATTGCACATTGACCCCTCACTAAACTTTTTCTTATTTCAACATATTTTTCTGTCATAAAAAGGTTTTTGTGAATTCGTGTATTTTAGAGATCAAAACTTCTCCACAAATTATGAGAATTTATCATGTTATGTATTATTCCATTAAAAAGCTTAAATTAAAATTTGATATCATTCCAAGCTTCCATTAAATAAATAAAAATCCATTAGTGCATTGCTATCCAGAATTCTACATAGATGTCAGTTACTATAATTCGTCTACTGATAAGGTCTAAACGCATCCAAAAATTATGAAAATTTTACATTTTCTTTACGATTGAGTTTCAGATTACCAGTAAAAATTTTAGATCATTTCCTGTTACCATTAACTAAAAATAAAACATGTTATGTATTATTCCATATAGAGCAATTGAGCTGCTTGGGTTAATTGCACATTGACCCCTCACTAAACTTTTTCTTATTTCAGCATATTTTTCTATCATAAAAAGGTTTCTGTGAATTCGTGTATTTTCGAGATCAAAACTTCTCCAAAAATTATGAGAATTTATCATGTTATGTATTATTCATTAAAAAACTTCAATTAAAATTTGAGATCATTCCAAGCTTCCATTAAATAAATAAAAATCCAATAGTGCACTACTATCCATAATTCTGCATAGATGTTAGTTACTATAATTCGTCTACTGATAAGGTCTAAACGCATCCAAAAATTATGAATATTTTACATTTTCTTTACGATTGAGTTTTAGATTACCAATAAAAATTTTAGATCATTTCCTATTACCATTAATTAACTAAAAATAAAACAGTACACTGCTGAAAAGTACTCTGTCCAGCATTTTGGTCGACATATAGTTCGACCGAGAACGACATTCAAAGAACACTCAAATATTCTAAAAATTTTCTCCAGTATGCATGATTGAGTTATACATATCATATCCAAAATTCAATTGAATACAAAATTTTTAGCAAATATGAAAACTCATTTACCACACCGCTATTCTGATTAAATTCCATACTCATGTACCATGAAAACCCTAATTTCAGCCAACTAGGGTTTATATTTCTCAAACCCTAATTTCTCAAACAATAGAACACTTAACGTTCTTATTAGGTTTAAAACATCATAATTGAATTATTGTTATTAATTATATTTAAGCAATGATCAATCCAATTAAGCAAATAATCATCCAGGTAAACCCTATTTTACCAATTAAGCTCAGATGCGGTCATAACAATTCCCCCCCCCCTCATTAAAAAGGTTTCGTCCCCGAAACATAAATATGCATGTAAAGTACATTCAAGGTTTATTTTAATCTTCCAAAATCTTACATGTCATTATATTCTTATATTTCATACTTGAATGCAATTTTCAACATTAAGTCATTTATTCCTTCACTAAATCACAACATGTTTGAAATAGTTCTCAATGATAACAAACAAATTCTCTATGCTACAATCAATCATAGGAAAGAGAGAGAAACAACCATTTCCATATTTTCAGACTTTTGAGGTGCTACCTCAACATCGATTATATGATCCAACTATCTCAATTCATACTGGTAAATATGTACTATTGTTATGTATTACCTCTAAATCATGAAAGAGAGTTCACCATGTTCTTTTGAATTTTACTATTGTGCTACTCAAATAGAAAAATTGTCTTGAGTTAAAATACTAGATTCAACATCAATTGTACATTACTAATGATGGCATCCACATTGGATCATGGATGCATAAGGTGAAGCATTACCATCACATTCCATACTATTCTCAAGTATGAACCCACACATAATTCAAGGTGTAACCATCGGGTTATAGCATACTAGGGTTTCAACAACAGTAATAGAGTACTCCATTATTGTACTAGTCATTCAAGTACTATTCATACCCAATTACCATCACTTAGTTATATTAAAGCTAGATATAACAAGCTACACCTCATTAGGGTTACATATCAATACCATATGATTATCATCCCTTCTATTCATATGAGTGAATAGGTAAGACTACCTTTTTCAGGGTAACCCTCCATTTGTTCCATCATCATTCAACCCATATCAGTATACCACAATTGTACAATGCTAAGATGGATTACTGGTATGAATGACTTAAACTATCAGACACCTTTAATTAACTAATTGCTTGCAAATGTAGACTGAAATTATATGTAAAACCAATTTACATCCCTTAATATACCTTCAACAAATAATACTTCTAAAAACAAATTCACATATTACTAAAAGCCATTGTTTTCTCTTATCTCTCTCCTCAATCATTACTACTTACTTTTTGCTACTTATCCTTCTCATTTTAATCATGTAGATTAAACATCCCTAAAATTGAAACATACAAGGTACGAATAGATTATTCATCATTCTTGCTATTACTACAAGAATTTATTTCATATCACACTTCACTCATATTATATTTCTCCTTTTGTTCAAAACACACCTCTTATATTTCAAATCTATTTCTTATCCTTTGCTCTAAATCATTTCCATATTGTTTATCTACCTTTCAGATTAGCTTGGATTACTATCAGTGCTAGTTTACTTATCATAGTGCAAATTTCATGATCTTGTTTTATAGAGATGCTAGTATTTAAGGTCAAATCACTAGTGACGACCTTGAACTACTAAAACTCTAAACATTCTAGGGTTTGGCCTTTATCAGTAGCATGACGTTATTGTGGTGTGACTTTTCTCCCTTAATTTGAAATTCAAACTTTGGATCTCACAAGTTTTTACTAAAGTCTTTCTTATCTTATCAATTGAATTTCCTTCATCTTAATTGGCCATTCAGATAGATTACATTCTCAATTTACCCTTCTAGGGTTACATCATCATATTGTGTGTCATTATTACATTCACTAGATGCCTCTACCATGGTGGTTATGCATCAGATATGATTCATTTTCTTATCACTTCATTCCCACATTTCTCTCCTTAAGTAATATATGGAAAGAAGACGATTCTGAGACTTAGAATTCTTATCTTCAAACATCCCATTAATACATTTGTCGTATGTAGGTTTCATTAGTTATCAACAAGGATACTTGACTAACTAGCACTTGATTTAATCTCCTAACCTCTTTCTTTTATAATCTATATTACTCCACCATGTTTCAAACCCTTCCTTACTTTCTATAAACCTCTTACCATATACTACTCTTCCACCTGTTATGTTTAACTTCTACTTTTATCTTGTGATCATGTTGTTATTCATGTGTATGATCATGTATACCATGTGGCACATATTTCTTTTTATCCTTCTACTAATGTAAAGTTGAAATTCTAAATCAATAATCTCTCTACTAGTTTCAACTCATGTTTAATACATTACATATCCTTCATTTTAAATCAAACGGCTCATGAATGGGTGAAACATAGTTTCTCTTATATCAAGATTTTCCTTCCTGAGTATAGTCTACCTTTGTATAACTTATATATTTTGTTAAGCTACACTTTTGTTCTTTTTTTTAGAAACTAGTTTCTTGTTCTATAGAGACTTGGAATACAAAGCTAGTAAGGATGAATCTATTAAACTTATTAATAAAAGTATACATTTCATGCTCTCAATTATATCATAACCCTCATTCCTTAATCAAGCTCATGATTTCCAACATTTATCTTTGTTTTAACTTAGTTTCTTATCCAAGTCTTATAATTTACATATTTATCTAACTGTCTTTACTTTAACTCTTCTGAAGACTCTTCACTTATATTTTCTTATCGTATACTTAACTCTTTTCTTCTATTTTTCCTTTGCTTTGGAGTACATAAAAACATTGTACTCAGTTATATAATCCATTCCTCGTGATTGATTCTTACTACCTTGGCCCTTACATACTTTTCTCATATCTTTTCCATATTTCATATTTAGAGTTCATATAATGTTAATCATTAAACTTAATTTGAACATTGCATTGTGTTCCTTTATTCCCAATTTAGAATTTCTCATATGAGGCCCCAAAGTTGGGTCTCAGATATCAGTTCCAACTGATTCTTAGCTATTCTAATCTTTCCCATATGTTTCAACATCTTAGTGTATGTACATTCCCACTATGATGTGGGACTAATTTATCCAGAGTCTACTCTTATCATATTGTTAATAGGAGTCATTAGATCCCAATAATGCATCTTGCCAGCTGGACCAGGCCGAACCTGCAGGCTTGAAGCCAAGAGCTACTTAAGATTAACCAACTCCTATTAATCTCAAACATATGGAAAGAATATCCACTTAGGAAAGTTCATTCAAAGATCATTTCTAGTCTACTTGATACAAAGAATGTAATCAATAAATTCTACAACTGCATAGAGTACAACAAATCTTAAAGACCCATATTTATTTCAAAATACTAAATATCTGAATTCAAACATATAAGAGCATTTGTATTCATCTCCAATAAAAAAACAATATGAAATAAAAGTTCTATCTCATTTTATACTTATGCACTTAATTCATGTTACTTATCTTATTTCTAACCCTAATATTTCTAGGATTCCTCTCTAGCCCATCCTTCCACTGTATACCTGGCCTGGGTATACATGAAAGAATAGGTAGAGTAGCTTGATACTAGTTGATCCAAGTACTCAGATACTGGGCCAGGATATCCAAATACTCAAATCCCCAGAGCTAACATCATAACATCTCATATTTGCAACACTTATGACTCTAACTTACTAACTTAATGGTCCCAGGCAACTCAGCCTAACCTCTGATACAAGTTGTTACACCCCGATCTCACAATTTCCACTAATCATGAGATTAGGGCATAAATTGAGGATTTAACGTAATACAAAGATCACCCTTAACTTTTTGTTCTGTTTCAAAACTCTTTGTTTTCTCGCATTGAACCACATAAACCAACTTTACAAGGGAATCTAAACATTGATTTCTCTAATCTAATTTCAACAATAAAAATGCATGTATGTACATTCATTATGTTCCTCATACTTTTAAGCATATAATACTTGCTAATTCACACATATTGCTAAAAGAGGAATAATGTTATACATCATCATTTACAACTCTCTCTTATTTCTTTACAAGGACCTAGAGTGACAAGGACCGAGTGAACTTAACTATACTCAGACTTAACTCTTGTGGCAGATCTACTCTGATGCAATGGTATCTTCTTCAAGTCCATTTGATTTCCATAAAAATTGTGAGTAGAGGGGTGAGCCTACTCGCTCAGTGAATGAGTACTTCAAAGAAACAATCTAATGCACTGATATAATTATTGATATACTTTTGAACAATTGATATCAATTATAATAGCAATAAGCTTTAAAGAGTCGAATAATTGAAAATCATAAATATGGCAGGATACTCTAAATATCTATAAGAGTGAATCAATATATGAAATGCTTGATTGATCATAAAGAGAACTCATGATTCAGAAACATACAAAGAATAATTGAATAACTGTACACACTTATTTGACATCTCCTTCATTTTATTATGCCTTGATCATATGCAGTGTACTCTGCATATGAAGACTCGTAGTGCACTACAATCACACCATACAAGAGTTAGCAGACACACCCGGGAAATGCTAAGTCTGACTACTCTCCTAGTCTACAACAGGGAAATGGCTCTCTGGCTTAAACTAGACTCCTCCTCTAACCTGAGCACACAAGCCGAGAGTCAAGCCACCTCTTGGCTTTTATGTACTCTAGTGCAACCAGGACTTCTGGTTGATATTGGACACTACAATTTATAATTTAAGGAGACTTCCACTAGGGCGTCGTCCCCCATGCCACCTGATAGCACGTTCCGACCACCGTATACTAGACGCTACCAGGGTTAGCTCGTTTCACCCCTAAGGCGCAAACCTCACATAGGGTTCTATGGTGTTCAGGGATCCTAAGTCTATTATTTTATTATTCCTAGAAAGCTCTTTTCTACATTGTACCCTTCTCTTACTTATACTTGACTCTGGTATCTCTATGGTGTCACATCTACTTATTTGAAGTTATAATACAACATGTATATCATTCTAAACTTGGCAGAGCAGTATATTCAAAACACTATAATATACTAAGTAATAAACATACTATACATGCAGGCAGACTAAAATTCTTAAATATATAGATTACATGTCCACTTGGCACATACACACTAGAATTGTGCAATTTATCATCTTATTACAATGATAAGAGTTAATTACTTGACATATGAGTAATCGTCAATAACACCTGCAACTTATCTGTAATTTCTCAAAGAACGTGCATATCAACCCAAATCTTGAGTTGTGCATATCATAACTCAATTAAGAGTTAATTACTTATCATAACAAGAATTATTAATAATAACTGAGAACATTGATATCACAATACTTGATTTGTTGAACACCTTACCCTTAGGGATTCATTTAATCACAAAAAATGCTACAAAGAAAGGTGTAATACATCTATCACGTACTTTTCAAATCTTTACAACACATGATACCTGGGATCTCAATCCCTTCTCACATTACTGGGAATTCTCATCCCTTCACATCATTATCATAATTACTAGATCTGGGTATTCAAACCCTTAGATCATCACATAGCATTGTTACCTTTGTAGCAGGTAAAAATTACCTCTAGGTCCTTAGACCAAGGTATTCATTTTACTAGTTGTACAAGTATTCTCATGGCTCACAAGGCCATCACACATCTTGTCACCTCTCACTAGGCAACAACTTATTCCCATTGCTCCCATAAAGTTTTTTTTTGGAAAGAGGTATATATATTGCCAAAGGAAACTGTGTAAAACCACAACACCTACAAAAAAAGACGTATACATTGGGGTGTTATCTACAAAAACCCTAGTATCTTTTAGCTTGCTCAGACAGCCCTGAGCTTAAGCCTTTTCTACATTTGAAAATATGCACCAAGTTTACAGCCAACTTAGCAACAATCATATCTTCATCGCATGATTTTCTACCATGATTCCTATTGTTTCTTTCTTCCCAGACATAGTAACAAACACCTGTAAGACATAGACCACCCACATCAATTTTACTCCTGCTGTCAAGTATGCAAAGCAACCTGGTGATCGTATCTGAGATGTTAGCATCAAAAGACTGTCCCCATTCACACTTGAGGCAAACTATAGCCCAGATCCTACTGAAGAACCTGTAATTGCCAAAAATGTGGCTGTGACTATCATCGTCCCTCTTGCGTAAGACACATATAATGTCCACCTGCAAGCCCCACCTATTCAATCTATCCATTGTAGGCAGTTTAGAAAGAACATCTCTGTACGTTAAAGTGCTCCATTTGGGAATCATTCTCCTGCTCTAGATAATTTTGTGCCAGCTCACATTCTCTCCCATATAACTGTTGATCCATGGTGTCGCCCTAGGATTAGAAAGGCACACAAAGCCATGATCATCAACAGTATAAGAGTTTTGAATAATTTCCCACTGCTTGCACATATTCCTCCATACCCTAGACGAGATGTTGTCATAACCTTGGTTCAGATTGCCATACCTGATAGTCATCCAATGCGTCCAAATGTTCTCCTTCTCCCATAGAAATTTGTCCACACTTTTGTTTTGGCTTTGAGTAACTAGTTGCATAGGGGTAATGATATTGAGGCCACCTTTAATGAATGGTCTAGCAATCTTGTCCCAAGACACACCATGTCCTTTGCCACCCCAAATGAAGTAAGCAACAATTTGTCGCATATTATCAGTAGTGGGCATCAGAATGTCACACACATCGCACTAAAAACTAATCATGTCCTGTAGGACCGATCCGGTCAGCATCAGTCTACATGCCATGGATAAGCGGACAACAGCCCATCCATCAACCTTGGCTCTGAGAAGATCAAGGCATTGATAGAAATCTTCAGCGTAGCCTTTACTCCCAGCCACATGATCACCCAAATACCTGGTCGGAAGCCTCCCAACTCAGACTCCAATAGCTTCCTACATCCTACCTCTCCTAGCATCACAGGACCTAGAAAGATACATTCTAGATTTAATGGTACTTATATAAAGACCAGTTAGGTAGTCGAACTTCGAAATAACTGGCTTCAGCTCTATCAACCTATTAGCATGTCCTTTCGAGAATAACATGAGATCATTAGAAAATATTAGGTGGGAGAAAACTTCAGTATTCTTGATCTTGAACGGATTCACTTTCCCTCTGTCTATAGCATCAATGATCATATTGGTGAGTCCTTCCATCACAATCGTGAACAACAAAGGGGAAAGAGGGTCCCTTGCCTTAATCCATTAGATGCAGGAAAGAACCCAACAGGACCACCATTCAGTAGGATGGAAAAGGAACTAGTGGTAACACATTGTTTAATGATATTCACCCATCTATCATAGAAACCCATACCTTTCATAATAGCCCATAAGAAATCCCATTGAACATTATCATAGGCTTTCATTAGGTCAACCTTCACACAAGCCTTGGCATTTCTCTTACTGTTCTTGAACCCACTTAGAAATTTGGTTGTGAGGAGAGTACTATCAGATATTCTTCTGCCTTTGATAAACACACTTTGTTCTTTAGATATGATGTTGGGGAGAGCCATCTTCAGCCGCCCTGCAATAACTTTAGAAACAATTTTATACAACACATTACAGCAGGCTATCAGCCTATATTCCGCTATAGTTTCAATCTCATTCTTCTTAGGAATGAGTTTAATGAAAGTGTGATTAACCGTGTGGACCATATTGTGCCCATTGATGATCCATGCGACAGCTTTTATAATATCATTCTTCACTAGGTACCACATGTGTTGGAAGAACATAGCATTCATGCCAACAGGCCTAGGAGCCTTGCAGGCATTAATGGATAAAACCACTTTTCTTACTTCTTCTTCACTTACTTGGGTGCACAGAGTCTCATTGGTAGCATCATCCACTCTTCTAGCCGACATCAGAGTGTCATAACTCTCCACCCTTCTTTCGTCCTGGTTGTACAGAGTATTGAAGTAGTTTATAGCATTTAGGGCCAAACCTTCTCTACTATTAACCACTTCTAACATTCTCATCAATTAGCTCATGAATAGACTCCTTCAGCTCTTTTTTCTTTATAGCCCTATGGTAAACTTTAGTGTTCTGATCGCCATCCCTTATCCACTCCATCCTACTTCTTTGTGAAAAGTACACCTCTTTGGCCTTCTTTAAGTCCGTCAGTCTCTTCTCAGTTCTATTCTCTTCACTGATGAGCTCCTCACTCAACGGATTGCTTCTGATCTTCTCTGTGATTCTTTGGTAATCCTTGTTAGCTTCAGTGAGCAAGTTTCTTAAGTTAACTTTCTCTCCACTCCACTTTTTAAGGGCCTTCTTAGTAGCTTGGGCCTTCTTCAAAGTTCTGAACAAATCATTGCCTTGATGCTCAGTGCTCCAGCTAGTCTTCACAGCATATTTGAACCCTGTCCCCTCGCACTACCAATTTGAAAACCGGTAAGGTCTTCTGATATTAGGTTTACTCACCAAGTCAATCTTCAACCACGCATGGTCACTGAGTGGATTGGATCCAACCTTGATGAAGGAATTGGGCAAGAGGTTTAGCCAAGGTTCATTGACCAAACCTTTATCAATCGTGCTTGCTATCCTTCTACTACTGGCATGTTTGTTGGACCAAGTAGTCTTCCCACCAACTCTATTTAGTTCAATCAGCCTAGTATCATGGACCATATTGTTGAAAGGAACTAGGACTCTTTCGGGAACCCTATTGCCTCCCCTCTTCTCATCATTCCTTCTCACATTATTGAATTCTCCGATCACAAGCCAGGGCACTTCCTATTGGCCTGTCTCAGCTAAAGTCTTCCACAAACCCTTTCTGTCACCCTCCAACAGTTCACCATAGACCCCAGACAAAATGATATGATAACCTCCAATGTTGCAGCAAGACACGGTGATCACCTGGTCAGTCATCATAATAACATCGAGGTTCCAAGTATCATTGCACCAGCCAACCACAATGCGCCCACCTTCTCTTTTCTCCAGATTAGAGATAGCCAACCAACCTATAGGAAATAGAGAGTCGATTCTTTCCCTTACTTCCATTCTGATTCTAGTCTCTAGGAAAACAACCAGGGAGACATCAATCTCTTCAATCTCCATCCTCATCTCTCTTTGGTTGTTTTCTAGGGAAGCTCCTAGCAGATTCCAAGCGAGGACATACATTACTAATTTTTATTTGCCCCACCCCCTCCCTCCGGGTGGGCGTTCTTCCTTCCTTTCTTGGTTGTGCTCCTCGTCTGTTTAGGACTTCTACTACGCCCTGTCTCATTACCTGTAGGTACCTCCTTGTTCACACGATCGAGTACAACAAACGGGTTGTCGTCTAGGTTGTCATGGCTCCGGCCTGAAGGGAGAGAGACTTGTATCTCCCCCTCTTCAACCACATCGACCACCTATGTTCCCTCGATGACAGTAACCACCATGTTGTCGCAAGAGATCTCAGTGGCTTCCTCTTCAGTTACGGCTGCCTTGTTAGTGTTGGTTGAATTTGCCGCTTCACATGCTATCTCGGTGTTACCCTTATCAGTCGGATCCTCCTCAACAACCTTCTCTTTGCCTTTTCTCGATTTTGGGGGAGGTCTGGATTTCCCCCCCCCTTCTTATCCTGTCGCGGGCCATCTCAGGGATAATTGGGGGAGAACTAAAATGAGAGCTCCTCACTCCTGGGGATTCGCCCGTGTCATGTCCAAACACCGTACAAGTGCTGCACCGATTGGGCATAGCTTCATATTTGAATCTAACCTCCCACTAATCCCCATTGGGTAGTTCAACCATAACCTTTGGGGGTGGTTCCTTGTCAGTAGAGATGTCGACACAAAACCTTTTGCATCCTTCAACAGATCCATCAGACCTCCTATCAATAGCTATGGGCTCTCCAACGGCATGAGTGATCATAGCTATGGCTCTCAAAGTCCAGTGCTTGCCAACGTCTGGGAGAGAGACCCAGACTGGAGCAGTGGTTAAAGCGACTCTTCGGGTATCAGCCTGTGAGGTCCAATTACGAACCATCACCAACTAATCATTGAAAAACCAAGGACCTTTCAGCATTGCTCCATTACGATCGACTTCACAGGCAAATCTCGTTAGGAATAAACCACCATCAAGTGTAAACATTTCAATTTCTTCCCTAGGTCGCCAATGTCGGATCATCCATCCTTTCAGCTACTGTGGAGGACACTTCTTCCCCAGAATATGGACAATGGCAGAAAATCGATGATAGTCATCCATTTCCTCCATGATGGGGTCGTTGAACTTCGTCCATAGTTTCTTATCCCCCACTTTGAAGAAGGGGACCTTGGGATCCGATGCTACCACGACCCGCAGTTTGGGGGGAGGCCCAGCAACAGACATGACCCGATCTCTCCCAATAGTGACGTCGACACCTGGAGAGAAGCAGTCATCGACCTTGTTGCCATCGCTAGCGCCTGATCTGTGGGTGGAAGCAGCAGCGGAGGTTGGGATAGAAGTGGAGGAGGGTGTGCCGCCCCCAATCGCCATGGCTTCCGCTCGGCAACCTAAAATTCTATACATGAAATCATTCACTGAATAAAGACTACTATCAACAAATCATATAAAATTAATATGTGTATGAAACCTTAGAACTGAGCTGAATTTGGGTTTCCATGCCATTCACTGGGATATCATGCATCAATAATAACATTGAATAAATAAAGTCTACCATGTCAAGAAAATCCCTTCAAATGGATTTCACGATATCTATTCACAAATATCCAACTTTCCTCACATCTAGGGTTTCACGCTCTTCACTGAGATACCAAACAAACACTACTCACTTTAAATGAAATCCAAGATAGTATCTGACATATATGTACTACAAATTTATATAAACAATCATTCAAAACCAAAGGGATATAGATAAGCAACTTTCTCTATTTACTTATACAGCAAATTCCATTCATATACAAATTCCCTATATTTTAGTTTACTATTATAACCTCTGCGAATACTTAGGGAATTCTCATTAGAATTCATTGTATACATTTCTAATATGATTTTATCATCTGAAATTCATTCAAACAAAGGATGAATCCATTTCATATCATTTTGCAACAACTTAGAACAAATAGACAATTCAGGGTTTATAGTCGCATACTAAGCAATTAAAGATTATGGTTGACTTAACCAATTTTCATGCAATATACTGTTTAAAGGAATTTCCCACTCACCCTAAGGTGTGAAAACACCTTAAAAATGTATCCCATATCCGAAAATCTCGAATCCATATCAAATCCCTAGCAATTCACCCAATTCTTCTTCCTTTCAACCCAGAAACCCTACAAATGAGGGATTATGAAGAAAGAGTAAGAAAAGGGGAAGTTTTGATACCATTTTGGATCAAATCAGAGGAGGGACGGAATTTTGACATGTGAGATAATATTCAACATGAAACTATATCCAAAGAAGCTAAACTTACATGATTTCATCATTCCTCGGACCGCAAAACCCTAGGTCAACATCTCCATCAATTTCTACTCTCAAACCCTAACTCTCTCTCTCTAGGATTTCATTTCTCTGTATTTAATCACAAATTATGAGAGCTCCTTGTGTTCTAGGTTGACCATATAGAGCAATTGAGCTGCTTGGGTTAATTTCACATTGACCCCTCACTAAACTTTTTCTTATTTCTGCAGATTTTTCTGTCGTAAAAAGGTTTCTGTAAATTCGTGTATATTAGAGATCAAATCTTCTCCAAAAATTATGAGACTTTAGCATACTTTGTATAATTGAGATGCAAAGCCTTGGTTAAAATTTGAGATCTTTCCAAGCTTCCATTAAATAAATAAAAATCAAATAGTATACTACTATCCAGAATTCTGTAGAAATGTCAGTTATTGTAATTCGTCTACTCATAAGGTCTAAATGCATCCAAAAATTATGATATATTTACATGTTCTTTATGATTGAATTTCAAATTTCCAGTTAAAATTTCATATCATTTGGTGTTACCAATAAATAAATAAAAATAAAACACTACACTACTAAAAAGCACTCTATCATCATTTTGGTCAAAGTATAGTTTGATTGAGAACCACATTCAATGAACACTAAAATATTTTGAAATTTTTCTCTAATATGCATTATTGAGTTATCCATATCATACCCAAAATTCAATTAAATACAAAATATGTACAAAATACGAAAAATCATTTACCACACTGCTATCCTGATCAAATTCCATACTCATGTACCATCAAAACCCTAATTTCAGCCAACTAGGGTTTATATTTCTCAAACCCTAATTTCTCAAACAATAGAACACTTAACGTTCTTATTAGGTTTAAAACATCATAAATGAATTATTATCATTAATTATATTTAGGCAACGATCAATCCAATTAAGCATATAATCATCTAGGTAAATCCTAGTTTACCAATTAAGCTCAGATGTGGTCAACACACTCCAACTCCTCTTGGTCATTACAAGAGAAACACCACAGTGACATATCAATATTGCAAACAATGACATATAGTCAAGATGATGGATTGTCTCATGCATGGCTATCCATATAAAACACCTAGCCTGCCTTTGAACAAGTCACAACCCTAGAAGAACAGGCTCACACATGGCCATTCTAAAAAAGAGCAATTACATGCAGTAAAACTATTGCCTATCACATATCACAAGAATAACAACTCATATATGGTTGTCTCACACAACTTGTATTTGTGGACGCAAGGAGATACTTGACTTGCACCCCCTCATATTCAAAAATATGTGGTCTGAGTTTCTCGTAGGAAAGACTCGTTTCACCATCAATTAATAAAACTGACACTATAATGGATCTATGGCACATGGCGCCTACATGATTAGGGTTACACTTGATTAGTTAAGTCAATTGGGTATATTTTAGCATCAATCAAGTTACAACTTACAAACCTAAAAATAACTTACAAGATAAGGGCATATCACAACTCTAGAAGATATAAAATGTATAAGATGTGAACTAGTCACACCATCATCACATGGTACTTGTATCACTTCCATTCAGAAGGCCATCACCAATGTCACACAGCCATATAAGGCTACCACCAATATCACATCATTGTGTGATATCAATCCCTTAGTCACATTACAAGAGGACATCTCTATACAATAGGCATTAATCCTTCACCGGGACATAAGACCCATCACATAAATATGAAATCATAATGTCTCATCAAGGGTCATAGCCATAAGTGTGTGTTATATGATCACCACCATAGCATACTCAAGCTATGACATTCATTTAACCTGCAAGGTTAGAATCACACCAGCAGGAGAGAGAAAAATGTTATCACAACGCCATTAATACAAGCAATTTCAATAAGCATAACATACCCTTAGAAATAGTGATAGGGTTTCAAATAGAACCGATTAGAGTTTCATGGCATTATTCAATCACCAACCCTAGTCTTTTCATGTCCCACTTTCTTAGAGCATACTAGGACTAGAACACCATCATTATCTAGATTAATCAACTATCTAAAAAGCATTACACATCATCCAACATTTACATGTACACGTGTAACAATATTGTAAAGTCCCACATGTGTAGAGACCATGTACCTTTGTGAGTGTATCGACCAACCCTCACACATATGTATGACCATTCTCAAAACAAGTGCCTCGTCAACTAGCAAACATGTGTGTTTCGACCATCCGCAAAACATGTGTCTCGACCACCCTAGGATTAGGGTTTCGACTATGACACTAAACATATGTCTCAACCATCAAGTGTTATGACCCTCAACCCATTATGGTTAGGGTTGTGTTTGTGGAAGAAGGTCATGTGTTTTAACCAAACAAAGCAATCATCATGACCATCATCCCATAAACAAAGTTTGTCGAGCAAGACAAATATCAAAGGGGTAGTGACGACCAAGGTCAAGCTACCACAAGATAAATAACCATCTTTAAAATAGGGATGAACCATTCTCAGAATAGAAGTATACCACAGCTAGAACAAAATTTACATCAAGGACAATTATCATCAACAAGAGGGAAAAATGTAAAATAAGATGACCATCAAGACCTTGAAATCTGAATTTCAACATGATCCTTTAAGAAACCAACAATGCGAAAGAAGACCATGCTTCAACTTAGGAAAACAAACTTCACTTCTCAAGAAAAAACAAAGGTTGAACCAAAACATGGTGATTTAACTAAAGAAAAATCATGTTGCATGTAGCAAAATCACCATAACCATCACATAACAAGTCAAGTACAAGAAACTTAGTGTTTAAGAATGAGAGCAATCTTAATGACAATACTACAAGGTCTTAAACCTTAGATCATGGTAACTTCATCTAGCACATTATCATAAAGGTTAGAGATAAAAATAGTAGCATTCAAGAAATATTAAGGTGCAAGTAATAGAAGAAGGTAGAGAGTTATATAACCCTCCTTAAGGAGAGCTCAAAACTCAAAGATCAAAGGCTCCAAGAGAGAAGAAGATACTCCGACTGGGATCAAAGTTTTGGCCAAAAGATCACCTTAAAAGTGAGGAACACCATGGTCACAAGAATGATCAAGAAAGACGGTAAAAAATGCTAGTCCAAACCAAGAGGAAAGAAGAAAGAAGAGAGCTCCTTCTCACATGGGTATCACTATGTCAAAACATAGTCTATAACCTTTGTGAGGAGAAGATCTTCAAGGTAGCCACCGTGTCAAAACATGGTCTAATGTCCAAGAAGAAGAATGGTAGTGTTACAAAGGGAAAAACGTTACCAAGAAGGTAGATCTGCTTAAAAAGAAGAGGAAGTACCAAGAATTGCCACAAAGAAGGTGATCAATCTGCAAAGCACCACATGAAAGGTTGATCGACCTCTAAAGCACCCAAGCAATCCTTCTTGCTCCTCAAATCTAGAAGGATGAACACAAGAGAAGGGACAAGAAGGAGGGCCAAACAAATTACTTGCATGAAGGAGACAGGGGTTATATACTCAAGGGAGGAGGGGAGTAAGGTAGGAGTGAGGTGTCAAAACCAGAGAGAACCAAGGAGACACTTGTCCACAAAGGAAGCCAACATGCAACCACTAAATGTGAGCATGAAACCTATGGTGGTAAAACCTAGGTGGTGTATCGAACACTTGGGTCACCACCACCCTAGAGGTAGAAATAAACATCAAAATAACTTATCTCAACCACAACAAAAGTTCATCAAACCAACACGGTCAAAACACATCACAAGAAAGCCAGCAATCTCGACCAAGACACACCAAGACCTCCATGGTCGAACCAAACATCAACTAGGGAAAGTGTTGTAGTCACAACACACCTCCAAGTGAGGTGTTGCAGTCACAACACACTCCACTTGAGCTCAACGTTGATACACATCACCAAGGTCAAAATCCTAGAAAACCCTAGCATCACCGCATGATGCCACCTCATCAACCAAGGTCCAACAAGGTGCCCCATAGAATCACTATCTCTCACGATGCTAAATCACTAAGGGTACATTCAACATGTGACTAATTGCAAGATAACCCCTCAACATGGTTAAACTGCAACTTGGTCCAAAAGAAGCATACAAATCTCAAACATCATCAAAACAGGATGAAACTAGAAAACATAAGATTGTCACATGTTAGATAAGCAAAGCAATCATACTAAAGCATTAAGCTAGGTCATGGGCCTTACAACCATAAACCCCTAACAATTATTTCACCCTTGAAATCCTATGCAATAAGAGATGAATACTTCCTATGCATCTCTTCCTCAAGCGCCCACATCATTTCCTCTACACCACGATGATGCCACATAATCATAAACAAAATGATATCCTTCTTCTTCAACTTCTTGATCCTCCTATCTATTATCAACACATGACCTTCCACATAAGATACTTCCTCACCTAGCTCAACCTCTACAGGATACAAAACCAACCTCGTGTCAAGATGACACTTCGTCAACATGGATACGTGCACCATTGAATGCAACATGTTCAACTCAGGTGGAAACTCCAACTTGCATGCCACCTTCCCAACATGTGACACCACTGGGTAAGGTCCCATATATCTAGGAGTCAACTTATCCTTTTTCCCCAAACCTTAAAACACATTTTTTAAAAGAGACCTTGATGTACACCTTGTCTCTCACTTGCAACCCCAAGGGCCATCAATGGTTACATGCATGTGATTTCTGTCAAAACTGGGTTGCCTTCAACTATTATTGTATCATCTTTATTTTCTTTATTACTGTTGCACAATCTCAGGACCCAAAAGTTGATACTCACCAGTCTCATACCAACACAATAGAGACCTACAACATTTCCCATACAACTCTTCATGAGGTGCCATATCAATGGTCCTCTAATTATTGTTATTATAGGAAAACTCTATCATACTGAGGTGCACATCCCAACTGCCCAAAAACTATAAGACACAAGCTCTCAACAAGTTTTCCAAAGTATGTATCATCTCTCAAAATATATGTTTGTCTGTAGGTGAAACACAATGTTGAACCTCTACTTCACACCCATAGTTGTGTGCAAGCTCTCCCAAAAGCGACCGGTGAACTGAGGACCTCTATCAGATACAATGGTAGTTGGGATACGGTGTAAATGAACAATCTCATCACTGTAAACCTAAGAAAGCTTCTCTATTGTGTACATGGTCTTCATAGGAAGGAAGTGTGTTGACTTACTCAAGCTATCAATGATCACTCAAATGGAATCATGGCCTTTGCCATCCTGGGTAGACAAACCAAAAAGTCCATCATAACATTCCATTTCCACTGTGGTATAGGCAACAGTTGCAATGTCCTTGCAGGCTTCTAATGCTCTTCTTTAACCTGATGAAACACTACACACTTTGCAATAGAATCCACCACATTGGGCTTCAAATCAGGCCACAGATACAGATCTTTAAGGTTATGGTACAACTTGGTGATACATGGGTGCATAACATACATTGAAGAGTGAGCCTCTTCCAAAACTATCTTCCACATATTGTCAATAATAGGAACCACAACTCTATTTTGGTAACATATTATTCCATTCTCTTACTCATGAAAACCATCACACTTCTCATTGCAAAACTATAATCATATCAGTTGGATCATCGTATCACTCTTTTATGCGTCTCTAATTTGCTTCCTGAAAGTAGGATTCACCTGTAACTGTGACAATAGTCCTGCTGACAAGGACACCTCTAGCATCACATTCATATCACGTAAGTAGATCAACATGTCTCACTTATGGAACACTGAAGAGTACAATTGTGCCTTCTCAAAAAATGATGATGATGACGACTTCCTTCTCAACGCATATTCCATGACATTCACCTTCCCTGGATGGTAACCAATAGTGCAGTTATAGTCCTTGATTAACTCCATCCAGTGTTGTTGTCATATATTCTGCTCCTACTGTGAAAAGATATACCTTGGATTCTTGTAATCTGTGAAGATCTAAACTTATCACCATAAAGGTATTTCCTCCAGATCATTAAAGCATGAACCACCACTAGAAGCTCTCTATAATGGGTTGGGTAGTTCTCCTCATTCTTCTTCAACTGTCACGACACAAAAGAGATCACATTCTTATCCTGTATGAGCACACAACCCAAACCATTCCTTGAGGCATCAAAAAAGACAATATAGCATTTTCCCTACTCTGGTAGCACTAGTACTGGTGCACTATTTAGCTTTTTCTTCAATAACTAGAACGCATGCTGGCACTTGGCTTCCTAGAAAAAAGGCACATCTTTCTTGGTTAGCTTTTTTAGGGGTAAAAACTATTGTGTTGACGTTATTAATGAGCCTTCTATAATAGCCTACCAAACCCAAAAAACTACACATTTATGTCAGTGTCTTCAGCTACTCCCACTCTATCACATATTCTACCTTCTTGGGGTCCACACAAACACCCTTAGAAAATATCACATGTCCCAAAAAAGACATCTCCTTCAATCAAAACTCACAATTGCTGCACATAGAATAAAACTAATGTTGTCTCAACAAAGTCAATCCGGCAAAGATGTTGATCATGTTGCTGGTTGTCTCTAGAATATATCAAGATATCATCTATAAACACCAACACGAATTGGTCCAGATACGACCAAAAAACCCTTTGCATTAAGTCCAACAACGTTGTTGGTGCATTAGTAACCACAAACTCGTAGTGACCATACCTTGTCCTAAAAGCTGACTTGGGTATGCCATCTTCCATGATCCGCAACTAGTGATATCTTAATCTCAGGTCTATTTTGGAAAAGACTACAACACCTTGTAACTGATCAAACATCATCTAGTCGTGATAAAGGACATTTGTTCTTGATCGTCACTTTATTCAACTGTCGATATTCGATGCACAGCCTCATGGATCCTTCTTTCTTCTTCAGGAACAACACCAGAGCACCCCAAGGAGACGTGCTTGGTTTGATAAAGCCTCTTTCAAGTAGTTCTTGCAAATGTTTCTCTAACTCTACCATCTCAGGTGGCGCCATCCAGTACGATGTTTGTGTTATCGACTGTGTGCCTAGAACTAGATTGATCTCGAAATTAATCTCTCCAACTGGAGGAACACCTAGAAAATCATCATGAAACACGTCCTCGAACTCACATACAAAAGGCACCTCCTGGATACTTGAACTCTTAGTCTTGGTATCCACCACATGTGCTAAGAACGCATCACAACCCTACCTCATAATCTTCTCTGCCACCATCATTGACATCAGACATGTCGGAAGATTCTTCTTATCTCCTTAGAAGATACATGAAACATCTCCATCAACAAACATCACCACTTTAGAACTACAGTCCAAGACAATGGCACTTTGTTGGTCTCTTCTTGGAACTAGCCTCACATTTATCAACAATCTACCTCTCTATCTTTCTGACCGTCTCCATGAACATGGCAAACCACTCACAGTTCTCCAAATTTGATACTAGTGTAGTCAATTCCATGCTCCAACCCTCTTCAAAATGTTTGATCCTCTCTTTATCTGTCACAGTCATACGAGGATAGAATCTCAAAAGCTCCATAAAATTCAACTCATATTCACTGATCGACATGGATCCCTACTGAATCCTCTCAAACTTGTTGATCTTCTTGTCCAGGTTGTTCTGAGGAAAGTACTAACTCATAAACTCCTATCAAAAGTCCTCCCAACTAATAGCAACACCATGCCTCTTCTCCTCCTCAATGGCCTGCCAATAGCCAACACTGCCTTTCAAAAGATACACAACATGCTTCACCTTGTCTTCCAGTGGGAATTTTGAGGATCTTAAAGGCCTACTGCAACTCCGTCAACCAAAGTTTAGCATCTGTCAGATCCGTCGTACCAGCATACTCCACATCCCCAACTTGCATCAACCTTTCAAAGGTCTTCCCAGTTCCCAAAGATTCAACATTGGGAATAGTTGCCCTCGACTGTCATGTGGTTATTTTATTTGACATGTGCATCATTGTCGCCATGAACATCCCAAACAAGGATTGAGAGGCAGGTTTTTCTATCATGGTCGGGTCACTCTGGGGTACCTCAGGCACTCCATCAACCCTCTCATGTCTCCTTGTATGACCTCCAGGTGTAGCAACACCGCTCTCACCATGATGTTCTTCGTGTTCTCTAACAATCTTTTCTTCTCTTCTTCTTCTTCTTCTTCTACATAAGCATAAGTTACCATTAATAGATTGAAGGACACTAGAATAGACACAAACCCTAGTCCTATGTCCCTATAGACTCAACAAACATAAATCTCTAATACTAACATTAACTTATGACACCCCGTGCCACACAAGGTGAGATTACTCAAAAAAATGTGGAATTAACACTAATCATCTAGGTTATCGGAAAACACAAGAAATTAAAATCATTTGTACATAAACACAAAATCTAGAACTTATCACATTTGAGTCCACAAAAGTTGCATGTATATATATATATATATATATATATATATATATATATATATATATATATATATATATATATATATATATATATATATAACACCTACCAAAAGATTATTACATAACCTTGTTCATTGGCTCACTGACCACAACCTGTTACAAGAGGTAACCAGATCACATACATACATGCCATATATGTGCAACAAAGGCATAAAGGCAAAATATCATCTCCATATACAACATCTACAAAACTACCCTAAGGACTTGAGGGTACACGGATGACACATAGCATTTGACAACAAAACACAAGCAACTTATCCAACCTTTTCTCTGTTGTTGCTCCTCTTGTTTTTTATCCTCCACAACATAATCTCTACCTCTATGTGCTCGACCACCTAAAATATGTGGAAGCCCACGGGGTGAGACCAAATGTCCCAGTGAAAGATATAACTCTCTGCCAACGTCTATTAAAAGCACAAGAAACTAGAGCAGATTGAGCTAAATGATATGTATCCAATATATAATGTAGATTAAACAAATTAGGCAGCTACCACTGAGCAATAGAGTAATTAATTCTTTAATAAGGACTATATGGAACATGTATAACGTTTGATTTCTCTTATCCCATTATAGTTCAAGAAATTAGTACAAGGATAAGGCAAAGGGGTCATCCAATGTTATTCATATTTGATCATAAGAAAATACACCACACGATTGTATTACATCTTTTATTATGCCCTTAGGATTTGAGTCATACCACTCAAATCCAACTGACCACTACGAAGTCAAAATCGGTGCCATACAAGGTCTATGGAAGAGCTGGATCCACAACCTCTCCAACACCTCTTAGTCAGTACCAGAGAAACACCGCAGAGACGTATCAATACTACTAACACCAACATACTACAAAACCCCAATTTTTCACAATTTAAAAATTATAAAATTCATTTTATTTAAATAACAATAGTTTAAGGGCTTAATGTAAAAAGGATCATTCAATGATATTACTTATAGAAAAAAATAAAGTAAGACAAATAAGAAAAGAATAAAATTAAAAATATACTTTCTCTTATGCAAATTTCATCATGTATTGCAATTAACTCAAAATGTTGAATAAATGATTTCCCTTCTCTTTTTCTCTCTCGTCCTTGAAAATGTTTAAAAGAAATAAAATTGGAAAATAAAAGTAGAATTTGAAATGATAAACATATATCTTGAAAAAGAACTATACTTTCTTTTATAGCTTTTAACATAAAAGGGGTAAAACATAATTCACTATTTCTCTCTCCTCTTTAGAATACTCAAAAGATAAATAAAAATGCAATGTAGTTAATGGTTTAATTTTGGATGCATGGAAAAGGATATTCATCAATCAAATGGTGGATATTACTTGCTTTCCCCTATTTTTTACATGTAACATTATCTTCTCTCGAGTCTCTTTCTTCAATAAAATTTTTCCATAAAGGAATAATAGACTTAAATGTGGATAAATATTGATCATCTTGTTTTTAGCATGAAAGAAATATTTTAAGGAGAATCTTGAAACATTATCTCAACTTTTAATGCAAGAAAATGAAGTAAATAACAAATATGGATATTTTGAATAAAAGATATTCTAAACTCAAATGTTATTGACTAGAAAGGTTCTAGAGTATGTAGTTAATGTGTTGTACAAATTTGGCTTTGTTTCAAATTCGTTTGACCTCTACAATAATATAAAACACAATGTCAATCTATTTAACACATGCAATGTAAACATTAATTAATTGATGGTCAAAATTAGTCAACATGAGACCATATATTTAAAATAGTAGAAGGGAATCCAGAAGTGGAGTTTGATTGTTTTCTTTTTTTTTAACATTCCAAGGTTTGGATAATAGAATACAATGTGATAAATACATTAATTTGAGACTACAAAATGTGGGTTTTGACCCATCACCTTTCCAACACAACTAGGAAGCATGATATGAAAGTGGAAATGTCATTATGGATGATAATATGTTATAAAATTTATGGAAAATTAAAAATGGTTTATTGTTACATAGTTATAACATCATTTTAAACAACTATGAATTATATGGGGATGAGTAATTGCAGTCAACAATGTTTAAATAACACAATGAAATAACATTATATATTCTTGTTATACAACTAGTGCATGTAGATGTAAAACAAATTACTTTTTTTTCTCTTTCCTCCATTTTGTGATTTTTTTTTATAAAATGAAATAATGTATCTCAGACTTAGTTACATGGAAATAAGACCTTATGGTAATTATGTAAGGAATGGTACAACTCTCTCACATTTTCTCTCTTTCTTTTTTATTACAAATACAATGTAAGGATAATTTAGTTAATGAAATATTTTTGATAAACAAATAGGAGTAAACGATAATACCTTCTCTCTTAAATATCTCATAAAAAAGATATGAAAGATAACAAAGAAAATACATAAACAAAATATAATTAGTTTAACCACAAAGTTTGACTTTAGTAATTAACAAAGAGAAAGACGTTTTTTACCTATTCTTACCTTTCAATATATTGGAGTTAAGATAATGGCCAATGTTTAATTAAATGACAAAAGATATTAAATTTTTATATCAACTTGGACTAGAAAGTTCTAGACCCCTAACACTGATAAAAGGGACCTCCATGATTCTAGCGTACCAAGGAAAAACACACTAGCCTATGTTCTTACAAATCATATCCAGACACCGCCTTAAGGATCAGAGATACAATCTCAGGATCTACATTTCTCAAAGGTAAATGGGTCATGCTTCTACGCACAAGTATTTATGGTTGTTTGCATGTTAATTATAAAGTAGAAATTATCGTTTCAAGTTTAATGTCTTAATCATGTTCACTGTATCACTACTTAATGATTACTATATGCTATGTACTATGTTTATAATGTTCACTATGATTATAGCGTATGATTAATGACTCATGAAAGTCATGTAAATGATCACGAGGGATAGATCCCATCATGTTTAAGAGATCATGTTAATGGGGATAAATTTCATCGTGTTAATTTCAAGAATCATGATTATGTTAATGTTAATGTCATGTTAATGATCAAGTTAATTGGAATTGAAATAGTCTTTATATGTTCCTGAATCATGGAACTGAAGAGGTTGTCAAGGGCCTTCGTAGCATCAAGGGATTTCCTAGCAATAATGTGCTCCTAAGGGGGCATCATAGAGCGATGCATACATTTACTTTTCAATTCTTCATGTTAATAATGATTCAAGAATTCTTATAGTTAATTCATGTCGTATTTTTTCTTACATGTCAAATATACTTTACTTTGCTCTTATTATAAAGTGCTAGTACCATTTATTGATGTGTTGATTTTCCCCTATGCATGGAACGGGACGCGATGTCCCCAGGATTTGGAGCAAGTAAGGACTCAAAAGAAGCAAGTAAGAACTAGAAGATCTTCAAGAGCTAACTGGTGGGGTGCCATTCATACTAGGCAATCCAATGTTATAAAGATGTTTACTTCTATGTTTAGATTTCCATGCTTAGAAATGTTTAGACATGTTATAAAACTCAACCATAGTTTTTCTATGTAAAGAACAATGTATGAATCTTAATGATGATTTATGTATTTATTTGCTATGGTTTCATCGATGTGACATTCCTCCTTCAAGATAAAAGATTCCACTAAATTATGATATATGTCTAAAGGAGGGGTGTTACATTAATGGTATCAAATGAGTAGATGTCCACTAAACTAAAGATTCACATTGTTCTAAGCCCTAGCTATAAAATATTAAGGCAAAGATATAGGAAACCAAAGTAGAGGTTTAGATATGAGACAAAGGTTTACATAAAGATTAGGGTTATGTACCTAGATGTTTGAATTTTTATGTTAACTCTTGAACTATATATAGAATGCTCTCTCTCTTTCCCACATCTTTGTGGTACACAGACGTATGGGATTTTTTAGAAAGAATGTTATATGCATAATCATGCTTGTCTTGTCCTTACAAGTGCATGTGGTATGGAACATGTGCATCAGGGAGGTGCTAAGATAAGTGTGATAAGGTATGTCACCTCTGAATATATGAGCAGTCAACATGTAGTCAAAGGTGACGAGTAAAATAAGAGTTGCATTAAACGTTTGAGACATTTAGTCACCTAAACTTGATCTGGTACACAGTTGAGACCAAGCATACATATGAATAGTAGATATTTGACATAGTTATGCAAGTAAGATCCATGGTAGAATTAGAACACCTAGAGAGAAGATAAGTGAAATCCTTTCTCATGACAATGATGGTGAGATATATTCATTCGTAGTATACCCATATGATATTTTGATAATGGGGTCTAGATAGTGTTTTACCATGAGAATGAGACTTTAAGATGAGATTAGAAAGTAGCGTACATAGAATATGTAAAACCATAAGGTGGGTAGTATGAGGAAAATTTTGAGGACGAAATTTATTTTTAAGGTGGGTAGAATTGTAACACCCCAATTTTACACAATTTAAAAATTATAAAATTAATTTTATTTAAATAACCATAGTTTAAGGGCTTAAAGTAAAAAGGCATTTGAATGATATTCCTTATAGAAAACAAATAAAGTAAGCCAAATAAGAAAAAAATAAAAATAAAAATACACTTTCTTTTATTGATATGCCATCTTCTATTGCAATTAACTTAAAATGTTGAAAAAATGATTTCCCTTCTCTTTTTCTCTGTCTCGTCCTTGAAAATGTTTAAAAGAAATAAAATTGGAAAATAAAAGAATTAGAATTCAAAATGATAAACATATATCCTGAACAAGAAAATACTTAAATAACAAAGTCTCTCTCCCGGCTGCAACCCTAGCGCTTGGGCGACTAGGTGGGGGACGGTGGGAACAAAGCCTCTCCTGAGTGGTTACCTTCCTCTCCCGAGTGGTTATTTCTCTCTTTCAGGTTCAAGGCCGGCTATAGCTTTGAGTTTTGGTCACGAGATGGCTGAAGATCTGGTCGACAGAAGTGCGAGGCTAGGGTTGCAAGACGCCGAAGAGGATGAGATCATTGTTCTAGCAGACAAGGAGAAAGGTGACACGAGTGTGCATGTGGAGCTCGCTCTGGTAGCGAGGTTGCATACCAATCAGCCCTACATTTTTTGGGCGATCAGGAGGACTTTGACGCAGGCATGGTCTCTCCCCAATAAGGTTGTCTTCAAGCAGTTGGATGTGGAGGTTTTTGTTATTCAATTCTTCCACTAGAAAGATAAAGCAAGGGTTGTGGAAGGTGGTATGTGGAACATTGAGAACCGGTTGTTGTTGACTAAGGAGGTGGAGGACGGTGATCTTCTCAGACAGATCATGTTCAACGAGGCGCTGTTCTAGATCAGGATCTACAGAATCCCTCTAGGCTACAGGGTGGAAGGAGCAGTGAAGGCCATTGCGGCTAGGCTGGGGAGAGTCGAGCAGGTGGACTAATATGAATTGGGGTAGGACTCTTCGTCGAGAGTTCGGGTAGCACTGGAGGTGGACCATCCTCTCAAGAGAGTCTTAAAACTGCAGGACAAGAAATGGTAGATTTTCAACCTATAAGTAAAGTATGAACAATTTCTAAACCTCTGCTATCTATGCGGGAGGATGGGGCATATGGACAGGGATTGCGATCACGGGGAGGAGCCTGACGATCAACAGCGGGGTTGGGGGTCTTGGCTAAAGGCTTCACCTTGGAAGCCGTGCATGATGTCGACTGAAGAAGTGTATGGGGCAGGCACGACGAAGAAAAGACTTGAATTCTTTATCAAACCAATCCATCGGGTGGGAGTTGGATAGAGTGATGCTATAATAGGAAGGGAGGGGATGAGGTAGAGTGAGGAGGAGGGGGCGTGGAGGTGGAAAGATGGGTCTGAGGGTGAGAGGGCGAACCGGAGGAGAGATGAGAGGGATGAGAGATCTCACGGGAGTGACTGGGTTGTTATGTGGAGTGACGATAGGAGGATGATGGTTGTGAAGGTGGCTGACAGAGGAGGAAGGATAAGGGGGAGGAGGAGAGTGTACGTGGGGTTAGGGTGCTGGTAGAGTGGAAAGGTTGGCAGAGCCAGGGCACCGCGGGAGGGGAGACGGTGGGGACAGAAGGGAATCCGTACGCGAAAGGTTCTTCTGGGGTTTCGTGCATGGATGAGGAGAGCAATTTTGTGGGGGCGGTGAGTGTAGAGGCGGTGGAGAAAGTGGCCGTGCGGGGCACTGGACGGGCCAACAGTGCTGGGAAACTGGTGGAGAACGAGCTTCGGACTCTTGTGAACAACAAAGCAACCAATGAACACGGCCGACGTAGTGAGGAAGATGATAATATTGAAATGCTGATTGCATACAAGAAAGGCGAGCAACAACAACGAAATACTATCCCAGCAGATGATCAACCCGTGGAAGGATACATGCAGCCGAAGGGAACACAGGAGACCAATGGAGAGCCACAATAGATAGCAGAAAACATTACTGGGTTTGATCAAAGGTTGGGGGAGACCAAGGGTGTAGACCCGAGGCCAGAAAAAAAAATAGAACACAAAAGCACTATGAGTTTAGTCCAGCAAAGGGGAAACAAGTTGAGACAAAGACCGAAGACAATCAGGAGTTAGGTGTGTAACTATGAGAGGGAGCCAGTGGTTGTAGAGGAAGAGGATAACATTCTTATGTCAGGGAAAAGGGGAACATACACTAATGATGGGGTCATGGACATTGATTTTGACTTGGGGCGGGTATTTTCGATTAAAAAGCACTGTGGTCTACAGATAAGAGAGGAGGGCACAACAAGTAGCATAGTGCTTCAAGTAGAGGGACCGGGAATGGCCCAGACCCGTGAAGGACAATGAAAATCTTAAGTTGGAACTGTCAGGGATTGGGCAACCTTGACAGGAAGCAGGCTCTCCAGAGACGGTGTTGGAGAGAGTGTCCGAGTTTGGTTTTCATGTCGGAAACCAAGATAGCTGGAAACAAATTGGATCAGGTGAAAAAGAATTGTGGCTTTGTGGACGGGTTTTTCTTGGCAAGTGTAGGATGTTCAAGAGGTTTGGGGTTGTGATGGAGGGATATGAAGGTAGAAATATAGAGTTTCTCACAGCATCACGTGGATTCCATTGTTGAGTTAGATAATAACGGGGTGAAGTGGAGAGCTATTGCTATTTATGGCTGGGCTGAGGAAAGTCAAAAATACCACACGTGGGACCTTATGAGAAGACTCCAAGGGGAATCTGATCTGTCGACTCTTTTCTTTGGGGACTTCAATGAGATCCTCTCTAATGAGGAGAAGTAGGGAGGCAACTCAAAACCTGATAGGTGGATATAGGATTGTAGAGATGTTGTGGACACTTGTCGCTTATTGGATTTGGGCTTTAAAGGATGTCTGTATACATGGCAGAGAGGACGTACGATAGAGACACTCATTAAAGAATGTTTGGACAGAGGTTTGGCGACGCATGATTGGTGTCAGCTGTTCAGATCTAGCAAAGTGATTCATCTTCCTATCTATAGCTCTGATCATACTCCGATCATTATTTGTGTGGGAGGGAGAGATTTTCACTGAAACAAGTCGAGGAAATATTTCCGTTTTGAACCCATGTGGTTGGCTGAAAATGATTGCGAAGAAGTTGTTAACAAATCCTGGACACATGATGAGGGGATAGACGTTCATAAGAAGATAGTAAACTGTAGCGAAAAACATAAAAAGTGGGTGGCTCAAAGATTTGGGAAAATGAAGGAAATAATAAAAGAGGTGGAGAAGTATCTTGGGGAGGAACAATAGAAACATCCAGATGCAGTTGTTCTTGATAGATGCATGGAGTTATCTAAAGAATTGGTGGAAAGGCATACATCTGAGGATTCATATTGGTGTGCTGGGGCACGGGTGGCAGCTCTACATGAAGGGGACCGAAATACGACTTACTTTCATCACAAGGCTTCAAAAAGACGTAAAAGAAATCATATTGAAGGGCTAAAAGATGAGCATGGCACCTGGCATACCGAGGAGGAAAAAATTCAGCAGGTGGTGACTGAGTTTTTCCAGTAATTATTTTCTTGCAGCAGTCCCTCATGTTTTGAGGAGGCTACTAGAGGTATAGCAGATGTTGTGGATGATGCTATGAACCATTCTCTAGGAAGGGATATATCTGATACTGAAATTCTGGAGGCTTTCAAACAAATGCACCCAAATAAGGCACCGGGACCGGACGGTATGAAACCCATGTTTTTCTAAAGGTTTTGGAATATTATTGGCAATGATGTTTCCAATTATATCAAGGGGTGGTGGAAGGGAAGTGCTGAAATTAATAAGGTAAATTCTACTCTTGTGGTGTTGATACTGAAGGTGGAAAAACCTATCCAGATATCTAACTTTCGGCCTATAAGTTTATGTAATGTGATTTACAAAATAGCGTCCAAAGTTATGGCGAATGGACTCAAGCCGTTGATGGATAAAATTACTTCTGAGAATCAAAGTGCATTTATTCCGGGGAGGATGATCATTGATAATGCGCTTATTGCTTACAAGATTTTCTACAAGATGAAGAATGAGGGCAAAAACAAGAAGGGGTTTCTGGCTCTGAAGTTGGATATGTCTAAGGCGTATGACCAGGTTGAATGGAATTTTTTGGATTTTGTCAAACAGAAGATGGGGTTTGGAAGTAGATGGAGGCAAAAAATTTGGGAGTGTCTTTCTTCAGTTGACCATTCCTTTGCTATCAATGGTGACCAGACTCGAAGCTTCAAGCCTTCCCGTGGACTGCGACAGGGTGACCCTCTTTCTCCTTATTTATTCATTCCTTGAGCTGAGGCTTTTTCTACTTCCCTTTTACATGCTGCGAATGCCAAGTTGATCCATGGGATTAAGGTGAGCAGACATGCATCGTGCATTTCACATCTTTTCTTTGCATATGACAACATTATTTTTGCTAGAGCTTCCCTTCACGAATGCCTGAATGTAGCTAATATTATTAGCCAATATGAGAAGGCATCGGGTCAAAGAATCAATCTCTTTAAGACAGAGGTGGCTTTCAGCAAGGGATTGTTGCAAGAAACAAAGGAAGCCATTAAAAGCTAGTTGGGGGTCAAACAAGTGGACAGACATGCTAAATATTTGGGGCTGCCCACAGCTATTGGGAGATCAAAGAAACAGATGTTTAGCTTTGTTAAAGATAGAATCTGAAGGAAACTTCAAGGTTGGAAAGAAAAGATGCTATCCAAACCAGGAAAGTAAATGTTGATAAAGTCGATTGCGTAGGCCATCCCTTCCTATATTATGAGTGTTTTCTAAATACCGGCAGGGACACTTGATGAGATACAAGGCTGCATTGCAAGATTTTGGTGGGGAGCTAAAGATAATGAGAGGAAGTTGTCATGGCAGTGTTGGGTGTCCTTGTGTAAACCAAAGAAAGATGGTGGGCTTGGTTTTAGAAATATACATGTCTTTAACCAAGCTCTTCTCGAAAAATAGGTGCGGCGGCTTATGATGAAAAAATCTTCTCTGGTGTACAAGGTCCTAAAGGATAGATATTTTCCTTCGACGTGTATACTGGAGGCATCAAGGGGCTATATTCCCATCTATACGTGGAGGAGTTTATGGGCAGCTAAACTTTCAATCCTTGAAGGAATCAAATGGAGGGTAGGGAATGACGAGAACATTAGAATCTGGGAGGACAGCTGGATCTATGAATTTAACGGGGACTTGGTGCCCATACGGAACATAATTTCTTGACAGCCTTCCTTGGTTAGTGAGTTGATAGATCGATAGTCGAGGGGATGGGATGTGGAGCTGATACACCAAGTTTTCCCTATAGAGATTGGTGAACTGATTGAAAACACCCCTATTAGCACCAGATTACCCAAGGATATGCTTTATTGGTAGCCGGATAGGAGAGGTATATTTACTACCAGGTCGGCGTACTGGTTGGGGCTGTTGGGAAAGAGAGAAATTATTGTATCCAGACAGGCATCTTCAAAGCAGATCTGGAAGGTTGTTTGGGACCATGCGTGGTCGCCGAAGGTTGATCACTTTCTTTGGCGGGTTACTACAGGTGGTATCACAACTATGGGGAGATTGCTTGACAGACACTATCAAGTGGATGGTTTGTGTCCACTATGCCATGAGGAGAAGGAAACGGTTCAGCACATGCTCTTTTGTTGTGTAGAAGCCAGAAACCTCTTGAGATCGTCACCAACATCGATTATTGTTGCATCAACCCACATTCAATCTCCTAGGAAAACAATATTGGAGTTGCATGATGGTCTATCTCAGTAGGAGTTCACAGAGGCAGTGGCGAATATGTGGGGGATGTGGACTTACAGGAACCACAAGGTTTTCCAGGAGGATGGGAGAAGCCTCGCCATGTTCATACGAGTAGCACAAGCATATATTCTCGACACTAGATGTAACATCCCTGACCTGGGTTATGCCTTATCCCTGGGAGTTTTGCTTAAGCAAGTTAATTAAATCCTTAATTTTATTTGATGAAAAGTAATTAAGGCTCAAGTGGAACTTATGTTTCAACTTTTGGTCTTGTTTGAATAATGTTGAAGCAATGTTTTCTAACTTTAGACTAATGTGTAAATTACCCAATATGAGGGGTTAACTTGCAAATGTTACTAGATAAATGTTCCTCAAGTATTTTGGCATCATGAGAATGAAAATGATGCAGATGTATGGCTTATGGAAGCCTGAGTACCAAGAAAGAGCTGATAAAGCAATGTTTGTGCATTAAAACCTAGTTTTGGTGTAATGTGCAATTTACCCAAAACATAGGGTTCAATATGAAAATTACCACTTCAATAAGGTCCCTAATGTTTCTTGGCACCATGTAGAGCAAAGAAAATGAGAGGGGCACATCATTTGAATTAAGTTGGAGGAGAGAGAATCTTGATATTAAAATAATCAAGATTTAAGCATAAATGGAAATTTAATTTTTTTTAATGCAAAAAGAAATATATTAATTAAAGAGCCCTTCAACCAAAAGTTGAGGGATGATTTTGTAAAGGGGTTGGATGAGCTTTTGCCTTGCAAAGGCATGAAAATATCCATGGGAGTGTATAACTCACTCACAATTTTATAAGAAAAAGAAATATCCACTCACATATGGATATTAGTATAATATGATTTAAGGTGCTTAATTTGTTTTTATTTAAATCATGGATAATTGAGAGGAATATGAGTCAATGAAGATAGCCTCATATCCAAGGAGTTGAGTGGGAAGAGGCGACATTATTTTTGGGATTAAATGAATTTTTAATAAGGCATTTTCTCACTCATTGAATTATGATAAAAAGACCCTTTACAAGCCAAATGAAAGGCTTTTCCGATCCCACTTCTTCTCCTTGCTTAGAAAACGACCAAGGGAGCTTGGGAGGACCAGGAGGACGACCCCCAACCTGTTGGTAAGCTTCTTGACCCTTGTTCGCCTTGAATCCATGGTGGAAATCACAAATCAATGCATGATTTCTTCTTATTTCGATCCCCTCTTAAATTCTAACCATCCCTTTTCACTCAAAGCTTTAGGACGAGCCTTGGGAGAGTGAATGGAGTTGCATCCACCATTGTTGACGTGAGCTTGAAGCTTTGGAGCTCCATTGGAGGCGGGTTTTATAACTTGAACCCTTAATATTTATATTGCATTCAATTCCTTATCAAAAGATGATCCTTTCTTCATTCACGAAACCTTATTTGGTTGATTGATGCAATCACCATGGAAATCACAGCAAGTTTCGTGAGTTTAGAGCTTGATGATGATGACATCATCATAATCATACATCTCCCCAAATATCTATGACAAACAGTTTCCAACTTTTGGTCCAAACGGTTTCAAAACTATTTGGTGATTTGAGTCCCAAACTGCATGAGAGTGTTGACCGTTTGGATGGGTTGACCGTTTGAGGTCTGAACCCTAGTACATGTTGGTTGATGATACAATAGTCCCAGTTCATTGATTAAATGTATGGACAATCCACCAATTATAACCCTAATTGATTTGTTGAAGGTTCCATTAATTTATCATTTGATTTCAAGACTTTTTGGGTCAAACGGTCTTGAGACCGTTTGAGCCAAGACAATCTTGAAACTGTTTGGGATCAAACGGTTACAAAACCGTTTGGTGATCCAATGGTTGAGATTTGAGAGTTGGAGATCCAAGGGAAAATAATTGATGAACTTTAATAGTTCAATTGTTGAGGGTTTCAATGTTGCAAATCATGATCAACTGATTGATGAATGTACCTCATGAACCCTTGCGGTTTTAAGATTGATTTGTCCCAAACGGTCTTGAGACCGTTTGAGTCCAAACGGTATTGAAATTGTTTGGGGTCAAATGGTTTCAAAACCGTTTGTAGGTCAAACAGTTTCAAAACCGTTTGGTGATGAAACCTCAAAACCGAATGAAGGTTGATGGTGATTCAATCATTTGGAAATTTAAGGTGGTGATTGTTCCAATGATCCAATGATTGATAGTGATGGAAATCAATGAAGGTACAAAGGTTGAAACTCTAAAAGTACCTAAATGATTAGTATCATTAAAGGGATAAACCCTAATTGTTTATAAGAACAATAATTTTGTACACTATGTCAATCATAGCTGTATGTACTTGACTGAAGGGTTGATATGACCTAATCAAGTTGAGAGGACGAAAGGATAGAATTCATACATGAGTATTATTCATGTGGTGATTAAGGGTATGATCCTTAAATAAAGATATCATGAAACCCTAATCATGAGTATAAACCCTAATTGACAAGGTTATTGAACCCTAACTATAATTCAAGGCAGTTCTAAAAGAAACCCTAATCCAGGGTAATGATATGTGTAACTCTAATTTAGGGTAATGAGATGAAAAACCCTAATTTGGATGAATAGTGAATATCTAATTATGGATAATTGAATGAAATCTTAATTGAGATGAATAGTAAACCCTAATTGTGGGTAACTATAGTGGAAATCCTAAACAAGGATGATTCCATGTGAAATCTTAATCTAGGGTAATGTCATGAGAAACCCTAAGTTAGAATGATGTATGTGGTACCCTGATGTAATGATGTGATGTAGATTCAAATCTAGGGTGATTCCATGAGAAACCCTAGTTAAGGGTGATTCCATGAGAAACCCTAGTTAAGGGTGATTCCATGAGAAACCCTAGTTAAGGGTGATTCCATGAGAAACCCTAGTTAAGGGTGATTCCATGAGAAACCCTAGTTGTGGGTGATTCCATGAGAAACCCTAGTTCAGGATGATTCCATGAGAAACCCTAGTTGAGGGTGATTCCATGAGAAACCCTAGTTAAGGGTGATTCCATGAGAAACCCTAACTGTGAATAATACCACACGAAGCTCTAATGCTAGGTTGTAATGAGAAGCCCTAAAAAGGGTGAAGGTATGTGACACCCTAATTTGGAGCCATAATACATAAAGCTCTAATCCTAGGCAATATGACAATAAACCATAACCCTAATTTTTAGGTAAGGGTACAAGAAAACCCTAATGATGAGATAGAAGGAAATACCTTATATAGGTAAAATATTACATGTGGTTGATTATAGACAACCGTATAGTAATCAATGTCTTTATCATTAGACAAGTCCATATCATTAAATATAGTTGAACAATTCTAATGTGTGGCCTATGCATTACATGCTAAAGGTGATAGGTTAGTGATTGAAAGTATAAAGAGGGAAATACCTTAATATAAGATAAGTTGGTTAATTCAAGAGAGTCTGAAATGATGAGAAAAGTGATACATCAAGATATGATAGTTATCACATTCAGCACTTCAGGGTTGATATACCTTGATGCACTTCAAATCCAATATATTTGGGTAAGAAACATATGAAGTGTGTTATGCAACTGTTATAATGAAATATAATGAGTTTGATGCACTTTGATAAGTGTTGACTAATGTACCTTGAGTATGGGGTTAAGCCAAATTAATGAGTATGATGTAATCATACCATGATGAGGATGAGAAATGAACTCATACCTTGAATTGATTATCGTTAATGCTATATGATGAGAGTAATGATCTTGAGTAATTATTTATGGTACCTTTGAATGCCCCAAAGGTATGGAATAATGAATTAAGGGTTGGACAGATAATATAATCATGAAACCCTAATTAATGAGAAATGGGAAACCCTAACCCTAATTTTGGGTAAAGAGAATGAAAAGCCCTATTAAATAGTAAACCCTAATCCTGGTAAAGGAATAGTGGTGTTACTATTGTATCACATGATGTGATAAATGACTTGTATGATTGTTATCATGTCTAATAACCATGCAGATATTATGATATGATGAACATAGACAGCTTTGGGCTATGACATTTATATAACAAATTGTTGATTGGACTTATGTGTGCTAGTGTTGTTGTTGCTTAGTAAAAGTAACAAATGTGCATGGACTTTATGAGTCATCTGAGTATGTTGTTGCCTAGAAAGAGGTGACAATAGACACTTTGTGGCCTTATGAGCCATGTGTGATGATTATGTAACAAGTATCATGTATACCATGGTCTGAGGACCTGGAGGTAATAGTTACCTGGAAAAGTGGTAACGATGCTCAATGATGAGCTAAGGGTTTGAATACCCAGAACCATATGATTATGGTTATAAGATTGTGAAGGGATGAGAATTCCCAGTATTGAGATAAGGGACTGAGATCCCAATGTCTTTGAAAGACTGATAAGTAATTGATGAAAACAGTACATGTATCTTTATAGCATTGTCATAATAAGTCATGTTTGAGAACTTAGCTCATGCTAAAAGAATATGAAAATGTACTTAATTAATTAAGTAAAATCATATCATGTAGAGCCCTGACCATAGATCCATCATCGTCAGTAATTTGGTGATGGTGAAATGGGTGCTCCGCGGCAAAACCCAGAACGCATATTCTGAATATGTGGGGGTGAATGGGCGAAAATATCCTTACATACTTGTGAAGAGATTGAGGGAAGGTAAACATTAAACCTCTCAATCCTTCATGTGTCGGGATGGATGTATCACAAATCTCCTGATGGATTGGGATGGATGTATCAATAATCTCCCAATGATATTTAATGTCAGGTCGATGGAGATAAACATTAAATCTCTCGATTGCCGATGAGAGTGCAGTTGACGCTGTAACTCTATAGTGAAGTTACAAGTATACCCTGGAAAGCTATTTTGAGTAGTTGACATAGTCCTACTTGTGGTCCCACACTGACCGGGATGTGGGAGGTCATGGGAATTCGGCTTTTCCATTAACCTATGTATGGTACCGATTTTGACTTCGCAGTGGTCGGTTGGAGTATGAGCAGTATACCTCATCTCCTCAGGGCATAAGTGTGATTGTAAAATATAATCAGCTGTATAGCATGATTGCTTAAGGATTTAATATGGAAATTCATTGGTTGATGTTACATTTATTTTATGCATCTCTAGTTGGTAGATGTTATTCATGTCTTTTACATTCATTGTATGTAGGCAGATGAATTATGATTCTACTATGAGTAGCTACAATAGTTCTCCTTGGGAATGGAGATTACTTCACTTTGTTCATAAAGTGATTTATCTACTATTAAATATATAAATCCTTCTACTCAGTTTATTCTAATAAACCGCTATAACAATGTTTTGACGGAGATTTATATCTCCCACTGGGGCAATTTACAATTGTCTGACCCCCATGGGATCCAATGTTTTTAGGTGGACGCGGACAAGGAAATAGAATTCCCACAGCAAAGAAAGGACAACATCAGCAGGGACAACAATAATATCTCAAGTGGAGATACTGCCTGTCAAGTTATAGAGATAGTAGTCCTATGTATCGTCTCTGTACTCTTAGGTCCTCAGAGTCAGTAGTTAGAGTTTTTAATGAATCGATCTGAGATTTTGGCTTGATGCCTTGAGATTCGTATGTTGTCTGTATATAATGTTTATAGGGCAGCTAATGTTTTAATCTTTGAAAAGAGATGGTACAAGTTATGTACTGATGAACCAGGATGTAAATATTATACTTTGGTTCATGATGAAAAAGATTTCCTATGTGTGGATCTCTTTGCAATAAAAAAAGTTTTAATTTTTAGTGATTTTCAATAATCCGTTGCAAATGATTCGCTTCCGCTTAAGTAAATCATGTTTTGTGTGTTGGATGTCACAAGTTTAGTGGTATCAGAGCTCTACGTTCGCTGAGTCTATAGAGACGTAGGACTAAGGTAGTAGAGTCTGTTATAGTGTCTTCCAATGTATCTGATAGTATCTTCTGCTCATATAGGAGAAGAAGAACTTGAAGATGACTAGGACACATGAGGAGTTTGCTGCAGAAAGCAGCAATGTTGCAACAAGAAGGGATGCAGGGGATCAGAGCAGAGAAGAACATACATCTGCATATCCCCAGTTTGACCTAGCCATGATAGAGAGCCCAGCTTTCTGTTCTCTATTTGAGCAATTTAGAACAGCTATGATGCATATAATAGATCGTGCATTAGCAATGAAACCAAGACTACCATCCCCCAATGATGAAGTGTTGAACTCCAATAGGATTCCTGCTCAGCATCAGCATGTTGGAGTGATGAATAATGATGAAAGGAATAGGATACAATCTGAAACTAGGATCTGCCATTTGTGTACGAAGTCTGGACATATCAGACCTAATTGTCCAGAAAAGTAATATAAAGTAAGAATTGAGAAAAGGCCTATTCAAATCTAGGAACAGAGGCCTAGTAGTTCCAAAAAGAAGAAGTTTTTGGTACCACCAGCACAACCAGGGCCTAGTGCACCAAGACAATGGCTATCCAGAAAGGGTAAATAACCCTCTAGACCACATCTAGCACCCAGAATTTGCTACCAATGCAGACAGGTAGGACATCTGGCAAGAGATTTATCAGCTAGAAATGTAATGACGAATCAACCTCTGAGGCAGAGTCAGCCTGAGGTAGTGGATAATCCACGAATCATGACAGGTTAGACAAAATAATGTCATTCTAATATGTCATTTTATGATTTCTTGGATTAAATTGCAAAATTAATTGATTGAGTTTTCCTTGATTAGTCCTATGAGGACTTACATTTTGCATAGTAAAACATCACAAATGTTTTATGTTGTCCTTACCTCTATGAGAGAAGATGAGGTATAGAAGAGATGCCTGGATAAAATCCAAGAATGTTAAATCTTATACTTGTGATAATATGAAAAGGAAGGAATATAATAGTACATAAAGTGCATACTACTTAATCTCAATATTTATAAACCCTGGCCAGGTATACAACTATTGATGATAAGGTGAGTATGGAAACTCTTAGATTGTTATCTTTTTGATTGCTCTGATCAAGTACTCATTCTGAGGCAATCTAATGAGCATCATGAAATTAGAAATATGGAATGAAATAAATGTGTCATATCCTAAGCATAAGAAAGAGAAGTCTGAGATAATCTCAGATAAGCATGCGTGTATAAGGAATTAAAAGTATACTCCTCATAAGATAAGAATAAGGGAGATGAACCCTGTCCAATTAAGTTGTAAGTATAATAAAGATCTTTCCCATAATGAGGAAATGGGAAATGTGATGAGATCATGAGATGATCATAAACATGCTAGATAATAATAAAGAAAGGGATAATGTTATATAATCATCCTTATAAATTCCTATGCTGAGGGAAAGGAACCTGGGATGGGATAAAGAGTATATGGTTCATGAATAGTTGAAAATACATGAATTAATAAGAGGAATATCAATCTTGGTTTTCTTTCCTTTCAGGGACATGGCAATCAAGTGAGTCCTAGGACACTTGATGTGCATAAGATAAAAATGTTCATGTGATGGATACTTAGAAAAGTATCAGTTTATCTTGGACTTTGGTTATAAGGTGAATACATATGTAACAATTAATGTTCCAAGATGAAAGGAAGATAAATATGTTATGTGTTTTCAACACATGTGATAGATACCAAGGTGAAAGATCCTGGTATCTAAAGGAATATCAGATGGTTTATGTTGATAATCTGGTATGGTTAACCATGAAATCAGATTAATCATGTAAAA
The DNA here is from genome assembly GCA_963693085.1 of Alisma plantago-aquatica. NCBI lineage: Eukaryota > Viridiplantae > Streptophyta > Magnoliopsida > Alismatales > Alismataceae > Alisma > Alisma plantago-aquatica. Next base: position 48,644,625 of record OY856410.1, on the reverse strand, counting down.
TAGTATGAACACCATATGTTAGGGGTGTATGATTTGCATAAACATGATATTAATAAAGAATGTATGATGTTTCTCTGAACAAGAAAAGTGTTACTTGACACAAAATTGATTCCACAGTCAATGATGAAGAACAGTGGAGCATGCGTCTTGTATGTTTGATTGTATGAGAATCCTGTATTGAAATACTTTATGTTGATTAAAGTTTTATGGTGTCTCCATAATAAGGAGATGTTATGTGAAGACTAGATAGTATGATGAATAACATTTGTCTTCCTTTATCTGGGATTTTGGGGACGAAATCCTTGTTAGGGGTTTATAATTTGTAACATCCCTGACCTAGGTTATGCCTTAACCCTGGAAGTTTTGCTTAAGCAAGTTAATTAAATCCTTAATTTTATTTGATCAAAAGTAATTAAGGCTCAAGAGGAACTTATGTTTCAACTTTTGGTCCTGTTTGAATAATGTTAAAGTAATGTTTGCTAACTTTGGACTAATGTGCAAATTACCCAATATGAGGGGTTAACTTGCAAATGTTACTTGATAAATTTTCCTCAAGTATTTTGGCATCATGAGAATGAAAATGATGTAGATGTATGGCTTATGGAAGCCTGAGTACCAAGAAAGAGTTGATAAAGCAATGTTTGTGCATTAAAACCTAGTTTTGGTGTAATGTGCAATTTACCCAAAACATATGGTTCAATATGCAAATTACCACTTCAATAAGGTCCCTAATGTTTCTTCGCACCATGTAGAGCAAATAAAATGAGAGGGGCGGCTCATTTGAATTAAGTTGGAGGAGAGAGAATCTTGATATTAAAATAATCAAGATTTAAGCATAAATGGAACTTTAATTTTTTTTTAATGCAAAAAGAAATATATTAATTAAAGAGCCCTTCAACCAAAAGTTGAGGGATGATTTTGTAAAGGGGTTGGACGAGCTTTTGCCTTGAAAAGGCATGAAAATATCCAAGGGAGTGGATAACTCACTTACAATTTTATAAGAAAGAGAAATATCCACTCACATATGGATATTAGTATAATATGATTTAAGGTGCTTAATTTGTTTTTCTTTAAATCATGGATAATTGAGAGGAATATGAGGCACAGAAGATAGCCTCGGATCCAAGGAGTTGAGGGGGAAGAGGCAGCATTATTTTTGGGATTAAATGAATTTTAAATAAGGCATTTTCTCTCTCATTGAATTATGATAAAAAGACCCTTTACAGGCCAATTAAAAGGCTTTTCCGATCCCACTTCTTCTCCTTGCTTGATAAAAGACCAAGGGAGCTTGGGAGGACCAGGAGGACGACCCCCAACCTGTTGGTAAGCTTCTTGACCCTTGTTCACCTTGAATCCATGGTGGAAATCACAAATCAATGCATGATTACTTCTTATTTCGATCCCCTCTTCAATTCTAACCAACCCTTTTCACTCAAATCTTGAGGACGAGCCTTGGGAGAGTGAAAGGAGTTGCATCCACCATTTTTGACATGAGCTTGAAGCTTTGGAGCTCCATTGGAGGCGGGTTTTATAACTTGAACCCTTAATATTGCTATTGCATCCAATTCCTTATCAATAAATGATCCTTTCTTCATTCACGAAAATTTATTTGGTTGATTGATGCAATCACCATGGAAATCTTAGCAGGTTTCGTGAGTTTAGAGCTTGATGATGATGACATCATCATAAGCATACATCTCCCCAAATATCTATGGCAAACGGTTTTCAACTTTTGGTCCAAACGGTTTCACCAAACCGTTTGGAGACCAAACGGTTTCAAAACCATTTGGTGATTTGAGTCCCAAACCGCATGAGAGTGTTGACCGTTTGGATGGGTTGACCGTTTGAGGTCTAAACCCTAGTACATGTTGGATGATGATCCAATGGTCCCAATTCATTGATTAAATGTATGGACAATCCACCAATTATAACCCTAATCGATTTGTTGAAGGTTCCATTAATTTATCCATTCGATTTCAAGACTTTTTGGGTCAAACGGTCTTGAGACCATTTGAGCCCAAATGGTCTTGTAACCGTTTGGGATGAAACTGTTTCAAAACCGTTTGGTGATCCAATGGTTGAGATTTGAGAGTTGCAGATCCAAGGGCCAATAATTGATGAACTTTAATAGTTCAATTATTGAGGGTTTCAATGCTGCAAATCATGATCAACTGATTGATGAATGTACCTCATGAACCCTTACAGTTTTGAGACTGATTTGGCCCAAACGGTCTTGAGACTATTTGAGTTCAAACGGTCTTGAAACCGTTTGGGGTCAAACAGTTTCAAAACCGTTTGGAGGTCAAACGGTTTCAAAACCGTTTGGTGATGAAAGCTCAAAACCGAATGAAGGTTGATGATGATTCAATGATTTGTAAATTTAAGGTGATGAATGTTCCAATGATCCAATGATTGATAGTGATGGAAATCAATGAAGGCACAAAGGTTGAAACCCTAAAAGTACCTAAATGATTAATATCATTAAAGGGATAAACCCTAATTGTTTATAAGAACAATAATTTTGTACACTATGTCAATCATAGTTGTACGTACTTGACTGAAGGGTTGATATGACCTAATCATGTTGAGAGGTTGAAAGGATAGAATTCGTACATGAGTATGATTCATGTGATGATTAAGGGTATAATCCTTAATTAAAGAGATCTTGAAACCCTAATCATGAGTATAAACCCTAATTGACAAGGTTATTGAACCCTGACTATAATTCAGGGCAGTTCTAAAAGAAACCCTAATCCAGGGTGAGGATGTAACCCTGATGCAGGGTAATGATATGTGAAACTCTAATTTAGGGTAATGAGATGCAAAACCCTAATTTGGATGAATAGTGAATCTCTAATTATGGATAATTGAATGAAATCCTAATTGAGATGAATAGTAAACCCTAATTGTGGGTAACAATAGTGGAAATCCTAAACAAGGATGATTCCATGTGAAATCTTAATCTAGGGTAATGTCATGACAAACCCTTAGTTAGAATGATGTATGTGGTACCCTGATGTAATGATGTGATTTGAGAATCAAATCCAGGGTGATTCCATGAGAAACCCTAGTTAAGGGTGATTCCATGAGAAACCCTAGTTAAGGGTGATTCCATGAGAAATCCTATTTAAGGTTGATTCCATGAGAAACCCTAGTTGAGGGTGATTCCATGAGAAACCCTAGTTAAGGGTGATATCATGAGAAACATTAGTTGAGGGTGATTCAATGAGAAACCCTAGCTAAGGGTGATTCCATGAGAAACCCTAACTGTGAATAATACCACACGAAGCTCTAATGCTATGTTGTAATGAGAAGCCCTAAAAAGGGTGAAGGTATGTGAGAGCCTAATTTGGAGCCATAATACATAAATCCCTAATCATGGGCAATATGACAATAAACCATAACCCTAATTTTTAGGTAAGGATACAAGAAAACCCTAATGATGAGATAGAAGGAAATACCTTATAAAGGTAAACTATTATGTGTGGTTGATTATAGAAAATCATATAGTAATCAATGTCTTTATCATTAGACAAGTCCATATTATTAAAGATAGTTGAACAATTCTAATGTGTGGCCTATGCATTACATGCTCAAGGTGATAGGTTAGTGATTGAAAGTTTTAAGAGGGAAATACCTTAATTTAAGATAAGTTGGTTAATTCAAGAGAGTCTGAAATGATGATAAAAGTGATACATCAAGATATGATAGTTATCACATTCAGCACTTCAGGGTTGATATACCTTGATGCACTTCAAATCCAATATATTTGGGTAAGAAACATATGAAGTGTGTTATGCAACAGTTACAATGAAATATAATGAGTTTGATGCACTTTGATAAGTGTTGACTAATGTACCTTGAAAATGGGGTTAAGCCAAATTAATGAGTATGATGTAATCATACCAAGAGGAGGATGAGAAATGAACTCATACTTTGAATTGATGATCATTAATGCTATATGATGAGAGTAATGAGCTTGAGTAATTATTTATGGTACCTTTGAATGCCCCAGAGTTATGGAATAATGAATTAAGGGTTGGACAGATAATATTATCATGAAACCCTAATTAATGAGAAATGGGAAACCCTAACCCTAATTTTGGGTAAAGAGAATGAAAAGCGCTATTGAATAGTAAACCCTAATCCTGGTAAAGGAATATTGGTGTTATTATTGTATCACATGATGTGATAAATGACTTGTATGACTGTTATCATGTCTAATAACCATGCAGATATTATGAGATGATGAACATAGCCAGCTTTGAGCTATGACATTTATATAACAAATTGTTGATTGGCCTTATGTGCCTTAGTGTTGTTGTTTCTTAGTAAAAGTAACAAATGTGCATGGACTTTATGAGTCATATGAGTAAGTTGTTGCCTAGAAAGAGGTGACAATAGAAACTTTGTGGGCTTATGAGCCAAGTGTGATGCTTATGTAACAAGTATCATGTATACCACGGTCTGAGGACCTAGAGGTAATAGTTACCTGGAAAAGTGGCAACGATGCTCAATGATGAGCTAAGGGTTTGAATACCCAGAACCATATGATTATCGTGATAAGATTGAGAAGGGATGAGAATTCCCAGTATTGAGATAAGGGACTGAGTTCCCAATGTCTTTGAAAGACTGATAAGTAATTGATGAAAATAGTACATGTATCTTTATGGCATTGTCATAATAAGTCTTGTTTGAGAACTTGGTTGATGCTAAAAGAATATAAAAATGTACTTAATTAATTAAGTGAAATCATATCATGTAGAGCCATGACCATAGATCCATCATCGTCAGTAATTTGGTGATGGTGAAACGGGTGCTCCGCGGAAAAACCCGGAACGCATATTCTGAATATGTGGGGGTAAATGGGCGAAAATATCCTTACGTCCTTATGAAGAGATTGAGGGAAGGTAAACATTAAACCTCTCAATCCTTCATGTGTCGGGATGGATGTATCACAAATCTCCCGATGGATTGGGATGGATGAATCAATAATCTCCCAATGATATTTAATGTCGAGTCGATGGAGATAAACATTAAATCTCTCGATTGCTAATGAGAGTGCAGTTGACGCAGTAACTCTATAGAGAAGTTACTAGCATACCCTGGAAAGCTATTTTGAGCAGTTGACATAGTCCTGCTTGTGGTCCCGCACTGACCGGGATGTGAAAGGTCATGGGAATCCAGCTTTTCCATTAACCTATGTATGGTACCGATTTCGACTTCGTAGTGGTCGGTTGGAGTATGAGCGTTATACCTCATCTCCTCAGGGCATAAGTGTGATTGTAAAATATAATCATCCGTATAGCATGATTGCTTAAGGATTGAATACGGAAATTCATTGGATGATGTTACATTTCTTTTATGCATCTCTTGTTGGTATATGTTATTCATGTCTTTGACATTCATTGTAAGTAGGCAGATGAATTATGATTCTAGTATAAGTAGCTGCAATAGTTCTCCTTGGGAATGGAGATTACCTCACTTTTTTCATACATCGATTTATCTGTTGTTAAATATATAAATCCTTCTGCTCAGTTTATTCTAATAAACTGCTATAACAATGTTTTGGCGGAGAGTTATATCTCCCACTAGGGCAATTTACAATTGTCTCACCCCCATAGGATCCAATGTTTTTAGGTGGACGCGGACAAGGAAATATAATTCCCACAGATAAAGAAAGCACAGCATCGGCAGAGACAGCAGTAATATCTCAGGTGGAGATACTACCTGTCAAGTTATAGAGATAGTAGTCCTATGTGTCGTCTCTGTACTCTCAGGTCCTCGGAGTCAGTTGTTAGTGTTTTTAATGAATCGATCTGAGATTTTGGCTTGATGCCTAAAGATTCGTATGTTGTTTGTATATAATGTTTATAGGGCAGCTAATGTAATAATCTTCGAGAAGAGGTGGTACAAGTTATGTACTGATGAACCAAGATGAAAATATTATACTTTGGTTCTTGATGAAAAAGATTTCCTATGTGTGGATCTCTTTGCAAAAAAAAAAAATTAATTTTTAGTGATTTTCAGTAATCCGTTGCAAATGATTCACTTCCGCTTAAGTAAATCTTGTTTTGTGAGTTGGATGTCACACTCGGAGTGCCCGAGAGACAAAAATGGGACATCGGCAAGTATAAGGTAGCAGCGCGGATGAGCACTGGAGGAGACCGACGATGGGGACTGTCAAGATCAACACTGATGTAGCTGTGAAGACGGGCAAATGGACAGGGGTGGGTGTCAATGGCCGTGAAAATCAGGGTCGGGCAGTAGCAGCACGAGGTCGACGTCTATGTGGAGGAGGGAGCATGGATGTTTGTCACGAGGTGGTTGTGTTAGACGACGTCCAGCTGGCCAGGCAGTATGGTTGGGCATCCATTGTGGTCGATTCGGACTCGAGCATAGTCATAGCTATGCTTGACAGTCTTGCGGAGAGGAGGGACCACCTCGGCATGATAGTAGATGATATAAAACCTCTTAGTGCTGATTTTGTTTCAGTTTTCTTTTGTGCATGGTAGTCGATCCTATAATTTGGTGGCACATGAGTTTGCCAAGCTTGCAAAAGCTGGTGATTTCATGTACACGGGTGAGGTGGGGGACCTTCCTCAGTCTCTACTGAACCTTGTAAACTCTAATCTTTATGATTAATAAATGGGATCAACCCAGTTATCAAAAAAATATATATATCTTGAACAAGAAGTCTGCTTTGTTTTATATCTTTTAACATAAAAGGGGTAAAACATAATTAACTATTTCTCTCTCCTCTTTGGAATACTAAAAATTTAAAGAAAATTGTAATGTTGTTAATGGATTAATTTTGGTAGCATGGAAAAGAATATTCATCAATCAAATGATGTGCATATTACTTGCTTTCCCCTATTGAATACATGTAACATCATCTTCTCTCGAGTCTCTTTCTTCAATAATTTTTTTCCATAAAGGCATAATGTAATTAAATCTGGATAAATATTGATCATCTTGTTTTTAGAGTCATAAAAATAATTAAGGAGAATCTTTTAACATTATCTCACCTTTTAATGCATGACAATGGAGTAAATAACAAATGTCGACATTTTGAATAAGAGATATTCAAAACTCAAATTTTATTGACTAGGAAGGATCTAGAGCATGTAATTAATGTGTTGTACAAATTTGGCTTTGTTTCAAATTCATTTGACCTCTCAAATAAATATAAACACAATGTCAATCCATTTAGTACATGCAATGTAAACATTAATTAATTGCTGGTCAAAATTAGTCAACATAAAACCATATATTTAAAATAGTAAAAGGAATCTAGAAGTGGAGTTTGATTTTTTTTTTAACATTCAAAGTTTGGATAATTGAATACAATGTGATAAATATATTAATTTGAAACTACAAAATTGTGGCTTTTGACCCATCACCTTTTCAACAAAACTAGGAAGCATGATATGAAATTGGAAATGTCATTATGGATGATAAGATGTTATAAAATTTATGGACAATTATAAATGGTTTATTGTTACATAGTTATAACATCATTTTAAACAACTATGAATTATATGGGGATGAGTAATTGCAGTCAACAATGTTTAAATAACACATTGAAATAACATTCACTACTACAGAAATGGCTTGTAAAGTCGGTTTTCAAGGTGTCGGTTGTATACAAAAACCGACACATAAATCCTACTGTGTCGGTTTTTAACAAAAACTGACATCCAATATGTGAAGGTCGACCAGACACGGGTACCGCTTTTAATAATTGTCGGTTATTTAATAAACAACCGACACATAAACTCAACCGCCAAACCCAAAATTCCAGCGAAAAAATTGGCTCCAAAATTTGACATATGTTGTCGGTTCTTTAATAAATAACCGACGACTAAAGGGTATGCACGAGATAGGAATAGTTGTCGGTTGTCTTTTATTTATAAACCGACGAATATTATGGGGTATAGTTGTCGGTTTTCTTCAAAGAGCCGACATTGTTGGTTTAGTTGTCGGTTTTTTTAAATAACCGACACATATTATCAACTTAATAGCCGTGCAAACATAATTTTTCCCCATTGTCTCTATTTCATTGCCGTGCGCTAGGGTCTGGCGATTTCCCCCGCCATCGTTGCCCGTTGCCTCCCTGCTCCGTCGTTCGTCTGTCGCACGCCGCTCGCCGTCGTCTCCGTCGCCGCCGGTTGCTGTTCTCGTCGACGCCCTCGCCGCCGCTCCGCCGAACCGTTGTCGGTTGCTGCGCCGCCGCCGGTTGCTGGTCTTCTCGACGCCCTCGCCGCCGCTCCGCCGGGCCGTTGCTGGTCCTCCTCTTCTCGCCGCTGTCACCTCCAGCTGCTCTCCTCTGCTCCGGCGCTGTCAGCTTCACCTCAAGGTACGTTGGCTTCTTCCTTCTTCCTCATCCCCTAGCTTAATACTGCCTGTTCTATCTTTACATTTGCATTATTCATTGCCATTGTTCTTTAAAATGTCAGCCATTTTCATTACTAGTAGATGAATAAATACATTAAATACAAATCAATTGGTAAACTAATATAAATCAGTAGATGATTACATAATTCCTAAATCAGCACATAAATAAATACAAATAGTAGATGAATAAAATACAATAAATACAGTAATAGAGTTAAATCAGTAGATGATTAAATGATATCAAAATTATTACATAAATACACACAAATCAATAGATAACTAAATAAAAACAGTAATAAATAAAAACAAATAAGTAGATGAATAAATACATAAGTGGAAAAGTAAATATGAATCACTTGATAAATAAAGTTACATCAGTAGATTCTTACATAATTTCAGAAGCAGTATAAATAAATTCAAATGAGTAAATAGCTAAATAAAAAACAGTACATTAATAAATACAAATAAGTAGATGAATAAATACAAATCAGTTGATTAACTAATATAAAATTATAAATCAATGATGATTAATCAATTCTCAAATCAGTACATAAATGAATACAAATAGTAGATGAATAAATATAATATAATCAAATCAGTTAATAATTAAAGTTAAACAGTTGATAACTAAAGTTAAATCAGTAGATGATTAAATAGTATCAAAATCAATACATAAATAAACACAAATCAGTTGATAACTAAAGTTAAACAGTTGATAATTAACTAAAGTTAAATCAGTAGATGATTAAATAATATCAAAATCAATACATAAATAAACACATGTGACATGCTTGGAATGTAAATGATGAACTTTTTCCTAAATTTCCAATCATGCTTTTAAAGACATCAATAATCACCCTAACTTGAAGAACTAGGATTTTAGGTATAAGAATGACAACACATTATTTGTTGGCCTAAAAACCCGTCCAAATGCTTCCGAAATTTTCTTAATTTATAATGTGAGCTTAATTTATAATGTCAATTAGTTTACTATGTGAATGTGAACTTTACAATGTGAGCTTTTGAATTTGAATTACTTTACAATGTGAACTTTATAATTTGAATTACTTTACAATGTGAGCTTTACACTTTGAATTACTACTTTACAATGTGAACTTTACAATTTGAATGTGAATTTGCAGATGGCTGACAATTCTCCTGATGACCGTCTTGATGACTACCGTGAGGATGAGGACATCAATGCGCCGCCTCACAATGTAAGTTTTAAAAATATATCATATATTTATATCTATATGTCCATTTATAGTTATATCTTGTAAATGTGAATTATTTTGTCAAATTTTAGGTTGTTGATGCACAGGTACCATGTGCAGCACTTGAGGCACTTGATCAACAACACCAAAAAGTTGACAAGAGAAGGGGCATCACTATGATGAAGAAGTTAATTGCGCAAAAGGGCAATGGACCGAAACTTGTTGTGGATTTTGATAATGCAGGAAATGCATGTGGTGTGAATCGCAATTCATTTATTTCATGTCTTGGATATGTTACTCGTAGCCATTGCGGTTGTCGGTTAGATTCTTGGCATAACGTTTCTAAGGAGAAGAAAGATTTAATATGGAGGGATTTATGCGTGAGTTATTATTAATTTGCAATTCTATTTTGTAGATGACTAAATTTTTGGATACTAGTTAATAGCAATTCTATTTTGCAGAGTATATTTTAATTGGATGAAAAGCTGCATCGTAAATGCGTGATGCAACGTTGTGGGAGAGTCCTAAGGAACTATAGGACAAATCTCATGAGAGAATACATAAAAGAAGCTGACAAGAGGAAGAAGACAGCCACTGAACAGTGGAACTTCCTGGACAAAGAAGAATGGGACGCGTTTGTCGCTTCAAGACAAACTGATGAATTCAAGGTATTAGGTGTCAGTCTCAATCTCATTAATTAATATATGTTGTATTCACTTATTCAAGATTAATGTTTAGTGTTACTAACCAAATCATTAATGTGCATACTAACTAGGCCCTTAGTGATGCACAAAGATCAAGGCGTGCGATGAATGTGCACGACCACACAATGGGTCCAAGAGGATATGCAGGCGTTCGCCAAAGACTATAGGCTGAGGCTGCTGCTGCTCAGTCTGCTGCTACTTAGGAGTCCTCTACCATAGGTAGCACACCTCTGCCTTGCCATGATGTCTGGATAGCTGGGAGGCAAAATAAGAAGGGAGAATTAACTAAGGCCGCAACTGCTGAGGCGGCTGCAAAAATGGTAAAATACAACTCTTACCACAATCATTCGAATATTGATTATTTGTGTTGTTTACTTAAGTACAAATTTTTGTTTTGGCGATTAGCGGGAGCTGCACGAGCTGAGGAAACAAGGAAAGTTCATCCCTGAGGGCACAAGGGATGAATTGACAGTTGCTCTGGGTAACCCAGATCATCCTGGACGTGTTAGGGCTGCAGGCACTGGTGTGGGCATCAAAGCTTTTTTTGGGCCATCCCAGCGCAAACATGTCCCAAAAGCGGGACTTTCACAAGAAGTGGAAACATATTTTTTCCTTGTAGATGTTACTGTAAAAGAGAATTCAAAAATTAGAATTTGACGTTTCTTTTATCCATGTATAGGTGGATAAGCTATTTGACAGGAAACTCGAAGAAGCAATGCAAAAGTGGCAGGCATCTCAGACTGCCACTTACCAGACAATACCTACTGCAGCCTCTACTCCTACTCCTACTGCAGAGGTTGGGAGTAATCCTGTAGACCCACCACCTAGCACATCCACTGTAAGTATTTTTATGACATAGTAACTAGTTTTATAATTCAAGATGATACGTATATATGACAGTGTATTCGTTTCAAAAAAGATGATATGTATATATGTATATAACATTCTTTACACAAAAATTTGTATGGGTTGAATCCATGCCATCTAAAAAGTAAAGAATATGTCGTGGCAGAGGCGTCGGCATACCCATCCGTACTAGGGGGAACGTGTCACGGGTCTCCAGTACCAGCTAGTTGCATTCGGGTGAGCCTGATACATGTATTCCCCCAATTTCAGGAACTTCAACTGCCATATGCCCACCCAGATTGTGAAACGCTTGGTGATGCAGTAGGCGGAGTGATATTGTGGGAAAAAGCGTATGTCTTATTTACTGAAAAGGTGTGGTAAATTTACATTACGTTCAATTGTTAGTGTGTGTATATGCTGGCAGTTGATCTGAAATTATATATATATATATATATATATATATATATATATATATATATATAGGTTAAAAAGAAGACACCCACAGCATCTAGGCCTCCACTTCCACCTCCTGCATTACCTAGTTGGGTTCCACAGGACCTACCTATCCAGTTAGGTCCTAACTATAGGGGTATGGCAGTATGGTTAGGGGAACATGATATAAACTCCCCTATAACTGTTTCTTCTGATTCAGATTCTACAGGTCAGTCATACAAAACAAAAATATTTATACAAGATATTTTGGAGATGTTTCGAAATGATTGAATAAATACATCTGTGATAGAGCTATGGATAAGGTGAGATATTCTTTATACATCCATATACCTTGTGTATGATCTGGTGATCTGGTTTCTTATTTATTAATGCATGCGTACTGAATACATATTTTGCAGCTACTTAGACAACATATGTGCAGATTTTGGATTCAAACATGTAGGGTTTTTGATTCCATCCTTGATTAGTCTAGTAGCTAAAGACCCTACATCAGTTCAACAATACTGCTGTGAGGCTTTTTCAATTTTTGCTGTAAAAAAGAAGACGGTGATAATGGCTCCATTCAATGTAAAGTAAGTTTACTTTGCTTATTATAATTTGGACTTAAGAAAATTACATTTTATTGTGGATTTTGAGTTATTAATTTTTAACTTTTTTTCCTCTAGTGGTAAGCATTGGGAGTTATTGGTTATTGCCCCCGAGACGTTCACTGTGTATTATCTAGATCCTAAGGGGTGTAAATTGAATACAAGATTTGGACACAAAATGAAAATGGCAATATTTCGGTGAGAAATATTTCATTTTTCATATCCGTTAACATATGTTATTACATTACTATTTAATTGCAATGTTCTGTGTTACATTAACATGTAGGGGTTTTGAGGAGTACAAAAAGGCTGGAGGAAAGGTCCCCACGAAAAGAACCAACAAATAATTTGGAAGAACATGAATGTAAGTTCCCTACTGCAATATATGTATATATTATTTATGTGAACAATGCTTAATTAGTTGTATTTTTTAATATTTTGTATGTTTGAATTTATAGTGTGCTACACAAGACAACGGATGGGCATGTGGATACTATGTCATGCGATGTATGGACATACTTGTCAAAAATGCCGCAATGGACATCGATTGTATTGCTGAGGTATTATATAGCCGACAAGAGATAATATGAAATATATCAATCTTATTTATAGCTCATTAATTATATATATACATCATTCTCTTTACAGGTGTTTAAAATGGAGCCCAATACAGGAAAGGACTTACCAGATGTACATGAGCCCTATACGATGGGAGAATTAAATGAAGTAGTAGAAGAATGGGCAATAGCCATACAATTAGTGGGGGCTTTAAAATATAATTGGGATCCGGAATGCGAAGAATGACTAAACAATGATACTTTGTAAATGAATGTCTGAATTATAATATATGTGTGAATGTTTCTACATGTCTGAATGTTTCTACATGTATTTGAATGAAAATGAATGAAAGTGTTGGTTGCTATATGAAGTCTACATGTGTGAATGTGATTCAATGGAACTACAGATTGCTAGCATGTGTGAATGTTTATAAATGTGTGAAAATAAAATGGAACTGCAGGTTGCATTTCTATATGCATGTGCTACTTTTTTATTGTTAATTTTGCAGGTTTGCGGCCTATTGTCAGCTGATATCAATGGATGTCGTAAAACCTGCAGTTCATAACTGAACTGAACAGGTTTCTCATCCTGCGACCAGCCACAGCAGGTCTGCAGACTGACAGCAAAAAAAACAATAGTCGTCGGTTATTTGTAAATAACCGACACATAATGTTATAGTGTCAGTTTTTTACAAATAACCGGCATCTATTTCGTGTGGCGTGAAGGGCTTGGTTGTCAGTTATTTGTAGATAACCGACACGGATGGTGCCCAACATGGCGCCCTTTCTGTGGCGCGAAGGGTTTGGTTGTCGGGCTCTTACCTAATAACCGAAGACTATAGTCCCATGATGGCGCGTTTTCGGTGGCGCGCGAAGAGTTTGGGTGTCGGTTATGGAACTGACGACCAATGGTTGGACTTTTAGTGTCGCCCACATAGGTGTCGCTTATAAACTGACACTAAAGGCTTTAAATAACCGACACTAAAGGTAGGTTCCGTAGTAGTGATTGTATATTCTTGCTATACAACTAGTTCATGTATATGTAAAATAAATTTCTCTTTCCTCCATTTTGTGATTTTTTATAAAAAGAAATAATGTGTCTTGGCCTTATTTACATGGAAATAAGACATTATGGTAATTATGTAAGGTTTGGTACAACTCTCTCACATTTTCTCTCTTTCTTTGTGATTACAAATACAGTGTAATGGTAATTTGGTGAAAGAAATATTTTTGATAAACAAATAGGAATAAATGATAATACATTCTCTCTTAAATATCTCATAAAAAAGATATGAAAGATAACAAAGGAAATTCACAAACAAAAGATAATTAGTTTAACCACAAAGTTGGATTATAGTAATTAAAAAAGAGAAAGACTTTTTTCACTTATTCTTACCTTTCAATATATTGGAGTTAAGATAATGGCCAATGTTTAGTTAAATAACAAAAGATAGTAAATTTTTATATCCACTTGGACTGAAAAGTTCTAGACCCCTAACACCGATAAAAAGGACCCCCATGATCCTAGCATATGAAGGAAAAGTGCACTAGCCTATGTTCTTGCAAATCACATCCAGACGCTGCCTCAAGGATCAGAGATACAATCTTAGGATCTACATTGCTCCAAGGTAAATGGGTCATGCTGCTATGCATAAGTATTTATCATTGTTTGTTTGTTAAGTATAAAGTAGACATTACCATTTAAAGTTTAATGTTTTAATCATGTTCACTATATCACTGCTTGATGGTTGCTATATGTTGTGTACTACGTTTGTAATGTTCACTATGATTATAGCATATGATTAATGACTCTTGAAAATCATGTAAATGATCATGAGAGATAGATCCCATCATGTTTAAGAGATGATGTTAATGGGGAGAAATCTCATCATGTTAAGTTCAAGAATCATGATTATGTTAATGTCAATGTCATGTTAATGATCAAGTTAATTGGAATTGAAATAATCTTTATATGTTCCCGAATCATGGACCTGAAGAGGTTGTCAAGGGCTTTTGTAGCATCGAGGGTTTTCCTAGAAATAATGTGCTCCTAAGGGGGTTCCATAGAAGGATGCATACATTTACTTTTCAATTCTTCATGTTAATAATGATTCAAGAATTCTTATAGTTAATTCATGTCAACTTTTATTACATGTAAAATATACTTTACTTTGCTCATATTATAAAGTGCTAATACTGTTTATTGATGTGTTCATTTTCCCCTTTCCATGGTTGAGGACGCGATGTCCCCAGGAATTGGAGCAAGTAAGGACTCAATAGAAGAAAGAAAGGACTAGAAGATCTTCAAGAGCTAACTGGTGGGGTGCCATCCATACTAGGCGATCCAATGTTATAAAGATGTTTACTTTTATGTTTATATTTCCATGCTTAGAAATGTTTAGACATGTTATAAAACTCAACCATAGTTTTCCTATGTAAAGAACAATGTATGAATCTCAATGGTGATTTATGTAATTATTTGCTATGGTTTCATCGATGTGACATTCCTCCTTTAAGATAAAATCTTCCTCTCAATTGTCATATATGTCTAAAGGAGGGTTGTTACATTAATGGTATCATACCAATGACTACATGGACACTAAACTAAAGATTCACATTTCTCTAAGCCATAGCTATAAAATATTAAGATAAAGATATAGGAAACCAAAGTAGAGGTTCAGATATGAGACAAAGGTTTATATAAAGATTAGGGTTATGTGCCTAGATGTTTTGGATTTTTATGTTAACTCTTGAACTGTATATAGCATGCTCTCTCTCTTGCCCACATCTTTTTGGTATGGGACAAACACTTATGGGATTTTTTAGAGAGAATGTTATATGCATAATCATGCTTGTCTTGTACTTTCAAGTGCATGTGGTATGAGAAATGTGCATGAGGGATGTGCTAAGATAAGAGTGATAAGATATGTCACCTCTGAATATATCAGTGGTCAACAAGTAGTCAAAGGTGACGAGTAAAATAAGAGTTGCATTAAAATTTTGAGACATTTCGTCACCTAAACGTGATCTGGTACATAGTTGAGACCAAGCATACATATTAATAGTAGATATTTGACATAGATATGCAAGTAAGATCCATGGTAGAATTAGAACACCTAGAGAAGAGGTAGGAAATGTCCTTTTTCATGACAATGATGGTGAGATATATTCATTCGTAGTATACCCGTATGATATTTTGATAATGAGGTCTATATAGTGTTTTACCATGAGAATGAGACTTTAAGATGAGACTAGAATGTAGCATACATAGAACATGTAAAACCCTAAGGTGGGTAGTATGAGGAAAATTTTGAGGACGAAATTTATTTTTAAGGTGGGTAGAATTGTAATAGCCCAATTTTTCACAATTTAAAAATTATAAAATGAATTTCATTTAAATAACATCAGTTTAAGGGCTTAAAGTAAAAAGGAATTTAGATGATATTCCTTATAGAAAAAAATAAAGTAATACAAATAGGAAAAATAATAAAAAAATTGCACTTTCTCTTATACATATGCCATCATTTATTGAAATTAACTTAAAATGTTGAATAAAGTATTTCTCTTCTCTTTTTCTCTCTCTCATCCTTGAAAATGTTTAAAAGAAATAAAGTTGGAAAATAAAAGGAGTAGAATTTGAAATCATAAACATATATCTTGAATAAGAATTCTAATTTCTTTTATATCATTTAACATAAAAGGGGAAAAACACAATTCACTATTTCTCTCTCCTCTTTGGAATACTGAAAAGATAAAGAAAAATGCAATGCAATTAATGGTTTAATTTTGGTAGCATGGAAAAGAATATTCATCAATCAAATGATGTGGATATTAATTGCTTTCCCCTATTGAATACATGTAACATCATCTTCTCTTGAGTCTCTTTCTTCAATTAAAAATTTCCATAAAGTCATAATAGAATTAAATTTGGATAAATATTTATCATCTCCTTTTTAGAGTCAAAGAGATAATTAAGGAGAATCCTTTAACATTATCTCTCCTTTTATTTAATGAAAATGGAGTAAATAACACACATGGACATTTTGAATAAATGATATTCAAAACTCGAATTTATTGACTAGGAAGGATCTAGAGTATGTAATTAATGTGTTGTACAAGTTTGGCTTTGTTTCAAATTCATTTGACCTCTCAAATAAATATAAACACAATGTCAATCCATTTAACACATGCAATGTAAACATTAATTAATTGTTGGTCAAAATTTGTCAACACGAGCCCATATATTTAAAATATTAGAAGGAAACATGGAAGCAGAGTTTGATTGTTTTCTTTTTTTTTAACATTCCAAAGTTTGGAGAATTGAATACAATGTGATAAATATATTATTTTGAGACTACAAAAATGTGGGTTTTGACCCATCACCTTTCCAACACAACAAGGAAGTATAATATGAAAATGGAAATGTCATTATGGATGATAAGATGTTATAAAATTTATGGAAAATTAAAAATGGTTTATTGTTACATAGTTATAACATCATTTTAAACAACAATGAATTATATGGGGATGAGTAATTGCAGCCAATAATGTTTAAATTACACACTGAATTAACATTGTATATTTCTGCTATAAAACTAATGCATGTAGATATAAAATAAATTTCATTTTTTCTCTTTCTTCCATTTTGTGATTTTTTTATAAAATGAAATCATGTGTATCGGCCTTAGTTAAATGAAAATAAGACATTATGGTAATTATGTAAAGAATGGTACAACTCTCTCATGTTTTCTATGTTGCTTTGTGAATACAAATACAATGTAATGGTAATTTAGTTAATGAAATATTTTTGATAAAAAAAAATAGGAGTAAACAATAATACATTCTCTCTTAAATATCTCATACAAAAGATATGAAAGATAACAAACCAAATTCCCAAACAAAAGATAATTAGTTTAACCACAAAGTTGGACTTTAGTAATTAACAAAGAGAAAAATGATGTTTTTATACATATTGGAGTTAAGATAATGGACAATGTTTAATTAAATGACAAAAGATACTAAATTTTTATATCCACTTGGACTGGAAAGTTCTATACCCCAAATGCCAATAAATGGGACCCCCATGATTCTAGCATGCCAAGCAAAAGCACACGAGCCTATGTCCTTGCAAATCACATCCAGACGCTGCCTCAAATATCAGAGATACAATCTTAGGATCTACGTTGCTCCAAAGTAAATGGGTCATGCTGCTACATACAAGTACTTATGGTTGTTTGTGTGTTAAGTATAAAGTAGGCATTATCGTTTCAAGTTTAATGTTTTAATCATGTTCACTATATCACTGCTTGATGATTGCTATATGCTATGTACTACATTTGTAATGTTCACTATGATTAAAGCGTATGATTAATGTATCATGAAAACCATGTAAATGATCATGAGGGATAGATCCCATCATGTTTAAGAGATCATGTTAATGGGGATAAATTTCATCATGTTAAGTTCAAGAATCATGATTATGTTAATGTTAATGTCATGTTAATAATCAAGTTAATTGGAATTGAAATAGTCTATATATGTTCCCGAATCATGGAGCTAAAGAGGTCGTCAAGGGCTTTCGTAGAATCGAGAGCTTTCCTAGAAATAATGTGCTCCTAAGGGGGAGTCATAGAGGGATGCATACATTTACTTTTCTATTCTTCTTGTTACTAATGATTCAAGAATTCTTATATTTAATTCATGTCAACTTTTTCTTACATGTCAAATATACTTTACTTTGATCATATTATAAAGTGTCAGTATTGTTTAATGATGTGTTGATTTTCCCCTTTGCATGGATGGGGACACGATGTCCCCAGGATTTGGAGCAAGTTTGGACTCAAGAGAAGCTAGCAAGCACTAGAAGATCTTCAGGAGCTAACTGGTGGGGTGCCATCCATACTAGGCAATCCAATGGTATAAAGATGTTTACTTTAATGTTGAGATTTCCATGCTTAGAAATGTTTAGACATGTTATAGAACTTAACCATAGTTATCCTATGTATAGAACAATGTATGAATCTCAATTGTGATTTATGTATTTATTTTCTATGGTTTCATCGATGTGACATTCCTTGTTTAGGATAAAAGCTTCCACTCAATTATGATATATGTCTAAAGGAGGGGTGTTACATTAATGGTATCAAAGCAATGAGTAGATGGCCACTAAACTAAAGATTCACATAAACTGTATATAACTGCATCTCCTCAGATTTCATTAAGGTATGTTCCACAACATCATCCCAGTGTAGTGGAGACCGAAAGGGATGACCATATAAAGTTTCATAGGGGGACATTCCAATACTCGTCTGATAGCTATTATTATATGCGTACTCAGATAAAGGCAGGTAATGGTCCCTGAGCCTTCCCAATCAAGTACACAGGATCGTAGAAGGTCCTCTAGAATCCGCATTATACATTATGACTGCCTGTCATCTGTGGATGGTATGCAGTACTGGAGTTCAACTTGGTGCCTAGTTCTTCTTGAACCTTCTTTTTATATCTTGGAAGTGAACTTTGTATCCCTAACTGAGACAATTGATGTTGGAGCTCCATGCAGACGTACTTTCTCCCATATATAGAGGTTGTCCACCTCGAAAACTTTCATAGTAGTCTTTATAGGGAGAAAATGAGCTGACTTTGTGAGGTGATCCACTATGATCCATGCAGCGTCGTATCCCTTTCTGGTCCTGGGTAGTCCCACCACGAAATCCATGGTGATGTGTTCCCATTTCCATTCTGGGATTTCTAAAGGTTGTATTAAACCACCTGGTCTCTGGTGTTCAGCCTTGATTCTATGGCATGTCAGACATCTGGACACAAATTCAACAATGTCATGCTTCATGCCTCTCCACCAAAACTGACGTTGCAAGTCTTTGTACATCATAGTTGTGTAGGGGAGAACTACGTACTTTGACCCATGTGCTCACTGAGAATCTTCATCTTCATAGTTGACTACTCAAGAACCCACATGTGGTTCTTGTATCAAAGACTACCTTCGAGACCCACAAATAAGTGTGTTTAAGGCTTTTACAGGAGAGATGAAAGTACTACCAACTTAGGACTAACTTTCTATGATTCAAGAAGTTCAGACTACAAATTAGGCATAATAGAAATATTGTTGACATGGACATGATCATGCAAGAACTGTAGCTTCCAGTCTACTAGATCCTCCATGTTCCTCCACTCGGGAATGGATAAGGATGCACACACTATCCTTTTCCTACTAAGGGCGTCAGTGACTACATTTGCCTTACCTGGATGATTGGCAACAGTAAAATCATAGCCCTTTAGGTACTTGATCCATCGACGTTGCCATAGATTTAAGTCCTTCTATGTCAGAATGTACATCAGGATTTTGTGGTCAACGAAGACGTCAAAAGGTTCCCCATACAAGTAGTCCCTCCATATTTTGAGTGCATGAATGATTGTAGCTAGTTCCAAATCGTGTGTGGGATAACTAAACTCATTGGGTTTTAGCTGTTTGGATGCAAAGGCCACCACTTTCTGTGCTATTGTAGGACACATCCTAACCCATTTCTTGAAGTACCAGTGAAGATCACAAACCCTTCATTTTCATAAGGTAAGACTAGAACAAGGGCTGATGACAACTTTTGCTTCAACTCTTAAAAACTGGACTCACATGCAGCAGACCAATGGAAATGCTCATCCTTCTGAGTAAGCTTAGTCAAGGGAAGTGTGACTTTGGAGAAATTCAGAATAAAGAGACAATAATATCTAGCTAAACCCAAAAAGCTCCAGATGTTAGAAGGATTTCGAGGAGGTTGCCAATCAAGTACAACAGATACTTTGGCGGGATCAATAGATATATTACCCCCAAAAATGACATGCCCAAGAAATATGACTTTAATAATCCAGAATTCACATTTCGAAAGTTCTCCATAGAATTTCTGAGCTCGAAGAATTTCAAGAACTGCCTTTAAGTTCTCTTGTGTTTCTCCATAGAATCTAAATAAATCATAATATCATAAATGAAGACGACCACAAACTCATCAAGATAGGGTTGGAAGACTTTATTCATCAGGTTCATGAATACACCAGGTGTGTTGGTCAACCCAAATGGAATCACTAGAAATTTGTAATGCCCATAACGAGTTTGAAAAGCAATTTTAGAAACACCATAATATTTGACTTTAAGTTGATGGTAGCCAGAGCGAAGATCAATTTTTGAGAAGGCTTCGGCAGTGCGAAGCTGATCAAAGGGGTCATCAATATGAGGGAGGGGATACTTGTTTTTAATAGTGGCTTGATTCAACTTGTGATAGTCAATACACATTTGCATGGAACCGTCTTTCTTTTGGACAAAGAGAACGGGCGCACCCCAAGGGGAAACACTAGGATGGATAAAACCTTTATCGAGAAGTTCTTGCAACTATTTCTTCAACTTCACAAGCTGAACAGGAGCCATCCAATACTATGCCCTAGAAATCAAAGTGGTTCCAGGTTGAAGATCTATGGAAAACTCAATGTCTCTATTTGGAGGCAGCCTAGGAAGCTCCTTCAAAAATACATCAAGAAAGTCGTGTATCACCTCTAGTCTTTCGACAAGCCCGCTACTAGGACTGGTCTCTGAGACTAATGTGAGGAAGACCTCACATCCTTTAGAAATGAGCTTTTTAGCTTTAAGAGAGAAAATTATAATATTATTACAGAATATGCTTCCCCTAGGGATCATGACGGGACAAGAATGAGGATGAGAGAGAACTACCACCTTGTTTCGACAATCAATTTGAGCATCATACTTGTATAGCCAATCCATTCCAAGTATAATATCAAAGTCTTCCATAGTTAAGAGAATGAATTCAAAGGGTATGTCGTGATTTTCAAATTTTAGAGGTAGGACATCAATTTTATATAGGGTAGTGAGTATTTTGCAACTAGGAGTAGACACATCTAGGATATATCCCCAGTCCCTTATATGCATATGTAACATAGATGCCAGATTTCGAAAAATAAAAGTATTTGTAGATCCAGAGTCAAATAAAGCTTTAATAGGATGAACATTTAAGAATACAATGCCTACACAAGATAATTATATTATAAGTATTGGAAGTCATTGAACAAGATATAAGATATATGAAAAAAATTAAGGTTACCTTCAACAAGTTGATTAGGGTTCACCCCAGCCTCCTCTACCATGACTGTGGATACTCGGGCATTGCGGTGTCCTTGAGGAGGTGGAGCACCCGTTGGAGGGTTGCCAAGAATAGAGGAAGTAGGGAATTTGGAAATGAAATGGTCGTCCTTCTTGTAGTTGTAGGAGACCGGCTTGGGATGATGACACACTCCACCATGGTGTCGCCCACAAGTCTTTCACTTGGGTGAACTATCTTCTGTTGATTCTAGTTGTGCTTTTATCCTCCTTTACTTGACCCTCCTCCTTTTCATGATCCCTTGTTGTTATGTCCAGGGTGGAACTTTCTAGACTTATCCTCTGCAGTGGTGGTTAACCCTAAATATTCCATGTTGGACAGCTTCTGCAAACCCTGTTCCCTTTCCCACTTGAGGGCCATGTCTAGGGCTTCATCTATGCTTCTAGGATGGGAGGCTATAACTAGGGTTTTCAGATGGGTGGCAAGGCAGTCAACATAATGTTCAGTGAGGCGTTCTTCAGTCTTAATAGGTGCATAATGCTCTTGAAGCCTAAACTTTTGGGTGTAGTCAGCTACTGAGAGACTGCCCTGCTTAAGTTCCATGCACATCTTCTCCTTCCTCTTCCTCTTAGCTATAGGCATAAAACGATCAGTGAAGAGGGTTTTGAAGGCTTCCCACCCTATGTTGTCTACTTCTTCTCCCCTATTCCTTCCATAGTTTTCCCACCAGATTTTCTCCTCTCCCTTAAGTAGATGGGTGGCAAATTTGACCTTCTTTTCATTGGGTACTTCTAGGGTACGGAAGGCATTCTCCATAGAGAGGATCCATGCCTCAGACTTGTCCATGACTTTAGACTGGTCTTCCCCCCAAAATGTGTTAGGGTTGAGTTTGATGAAATCTATCACTGTCACTTCCTTTTTCCTAGAGGAGTTGGGTTTAGGGGTTCCTTTTGTGGCAAGGGTCTCCATGAAGTCTAGCAGGATTTTATTTTTTCTTCCCACCTTTCTTTGGCCGCACTATCAGGATCAGGCACCTCAGAGTTTTATCATCATTCGTCATTCTTTTTCATATGATATTTCATTACTCTCCTTTATTAATTATTACTGATCTTAATGTTATAATTTGCAGAGGATACCCAAAATCCTTATCAAAGTAGGTCCTTAGGAATTTCTAAATAGAGGGACTCTTTTCCTAACCTTATATCATAAAGGTAAGAGGGAAAATATTTTAAAAACGAAGATGAGGGGAGAAATTTTTTTCTATAGAAGAGATGAGAGGGAAATATCTACAGATGACTGGGGTCCTAATTAAGGTATGCCTAAGAAGTAGGGAACATTTAGGATATCAGCTAGGTAAGTAATACTGCCATATAGGTAGCCACGTGATTTCCATGCTATGTGGCTCAGAGACTTTAGCTAGACCTATGATAGATGCTATCCTAGACACCTCCACCCTTCACATCCCTAACTCAAGGACTACCCTAGACTCACAATAGGGTGAATGAAGTCTATGTGACTATGATGTGTGAACATTGGCTCCGATACCAACTATGATGATCCCAATTTCTATATACTTTCCTAAGTGACATTCACAGATATGCATGCACTCATATCGATAAATGTCAGAAGGGAAAATACAAGAGATTATGGTAAACAACTAGAACATAAAAGGGAGTCAGATCATTGTTCACAACATCGTTATATATCCACACAAACAACATTCATTGATAATAATAAAGTCATACATATTATTCTGGATAGAAGAAGTGAATAGTTCTATCAAAGGAAATACATATGATTTAGAACGTCCTATACATCATATAGCAGGAAAACAACTATCTAACTAAAAAAGAGATAATCTATCTAACTAGAAAAGAGATAAGAATGGAAATTTAGCTAGTCTATCATCCATGTCCATTTATTTGATAGCTTTAGGTACTTTGAGATTCTTTATTTGTTCTTTGTACCCAGAAAATATGAGAAACAAAATCATCAACAAAAGTTGGTGCGTGGTTGAAAACTATAATAACTATGCTGGCATATTAAAATTGTTGAAAAAGAGAGAAGAAGAAAACATTATTTAAGGAGTAAAATTAGGTAAACCCAAGTTATTAATCATATTTAAATGAACATGCATTACTATGGTGGATTTAGCACATATTCACATATATTAGTGGGCCCTTCCCCTTGCACCTTGTACTCTAGGGATCTCCTCGTATACCATGTACTCTAGGGAGGTGCTAGTCTACATTAATGCTTTCCCTCTCTAATAGGGAGATTAATGAACACCATCAGTGTCGGGACCCACTCTTTTGATCAACATAAATACCAACCATTAGATATAATCCCAAAATCTAAACCCAAATTATGAAATAAAATAATGAATTCTCGACAAAGGCGATTAAACAACAAACAAAAAATACAAATAAATTTTTCCTTTTTCTTTCTTTACAAAGTCATAAATCAATGTCACATCAAGGAAATCTCATTTATATATCACAAATCTTATTCAACTCCACTAAAATCGGAATCAAATCTTGTTCTCATATACGGTTCAGTTTACATCAGATACATGTACATTGATGAACAAACTTAATATACAACCCATCCCGGGAAAGAGAGAGTACAGGGAAATTATAATCTATCTAGATTATGCTATTTATATTTTATTTGTCACAACCTCTCTACTAGATATCATTATACCTAAAAACATTTGAAAAAACCTCATGAGACTCATATAGAGCCCCAGTGAGTGGATACCTCCCACTCAAGCTAGGTACAGGCATCATCATGAGATTAAGTATAATAAACTTAATAGAAACATGTAGATATTGAAAACTCTAGCAGATAGTTCTATCATCAGTTATATCTAACTTACAATGGTAATCTAATCCAACATATAAGGTAATCACTTAAACCAATTATAACTTTGAAACATCTTTTAAAGCATGTCTATGAACAAATCAACATATACTTCTTAGTGTAGATTAAGAATCCTACTACATGAGTAATAATTCAAGTTCTAAGCATTTTGAATCAATACATAACAATAACATTATATTTGTGACACTCCACAAGCCAGATGAGGAACACATCCTGCAGTCTTGAAGCTGAAGTACACATAATACATATCTACCAAGCAATACTATCTAATAGCAAACAATCCAACTCATATTTAGAATGGATATAAATCCCATCATTTATAACTTATCAACATGACATATCATAATATGAAATAGAAAATGTCCATAGCAGCATGATTACTTTCCACAACAAGAAGCATACTCAACAATGACAAATCATCAAGTGGCAGTACAAGGAATGTAACAACCATTCACATCATGTTCTACACAGCTTATCATCTTTTATTCATTTGCCCTGAAACTACTTGGCTATTACCTCACCAAGTAGAAGTCGCCACGCTTGATTCTCGTGTCAGTGACTCATCGTCACTATCTTAGGGTTTAGTCGGCCACCATAAGTTATCAACAATAGACCATAGCCACCTCAGGGTTTCCTAAAGAGGCTCACGTTCTCATCTTAGGTAAAGGAGATAGGAACCAGCAAAATAGTATATCACATATGACAATATTGCACATATTTTTCATTTCACATTTCACATATTTCATTTCATTGGAGTCTATTCCATCTCGACATAGACATTCACAGCCAGGATTTAGGGCCAGAGCCACTCTAGATGACTCACTCTTAAATCCTGGTGGTCTAACCTTTAAGGTGTCGATCCACACTCCCAAAATCCTTCTCATAATTCATCGATTACTACAAGGAGATCTGTTTTGCTTCCCCAATGCGGTCCTTGGGGGAACTCACAGTGTTCTGGGCACCTAACTAGATGTTCCATCATTTCACTTATGATTAATCTCTTTTACTCATCTTCAAAGAATTCAAAACATCATACACCATATCTATGTATTCTCTCGTTTATCAATAAGGAAAATGATCAAAGCAAGAAGCAAAATAAATCTGTAGATTTCAACACATATGATTATTTCTATCTTCTACATCATCTCATAACATTCATCAACAGTGGGCTTTCTGCCTGAGACATAATCTTATTGTCCAGCATTTACCCCATCGGGGTTTTATCATCATCAGTTGGCTTTCAGTCCTAGACATGATCTCATTATGCAATATTTACCCTTATCAGGGTTTCTCAATGTAAGAAGTGCATATTAAATTCAATTTCAACTTAAATCTTATCAGTTCATTGTATATCACAATTCTAAACAAATATTAGTAGAGGCATTTGAACTAGCAATAGTAAAAGCATATAGATATCATGTATCATTCCTCATACTCAGAATATATTTATCATACGACATATGCTTGTTCCATTCAATATGAATAGATGCCAATAAATTTCATGCATAAACATGCATAACAGACTTAGTTCTCTTCTTCTTTTATTTCACATTCTTCATATGCAGTTACTAATCAACACATGTTGATTATCATTTGAATTCCATCAAAATAGTTCATTCTCATAATACAAGTATTATATCAAACAATCACAATACAAGAACACATTCTTGTAAATCAATTCAAATGATTGAGCCTCATCTTTTAATTGAATTAAACTACAATTATGTACATTCCTTAATCCCTCATTTGAGATTCTTATTCATTAGCACCATCTAGCTCAACATTTTAGGGTTAGAGTTTGTTTCTTAAATTTTTCTACTAATTCTCATCTTTTTCCTTCAATTCATATTCATTAATCTCAACTTCTCTCATGTCATGTTGATTAAATTACTAGAACCAATCATTTTTCATTCACTTGATATATAATACTTTTCTTTTCATTGATATCCATCAAAGTCTAGTTTTAGTATGTTTCATTCAATTTGGCTTAAGCCACATTTAATTAAAACAAAGGACTAAAGACTCCATCGTAATAACTGCATTAGTTTCATGTTTAACTGGCCATCACCATCAATACATTTTTTCTTCATATCATTTCTTATATTTAGATAAGTGTACCATGTCATTGACTTCTAATGTCATTCCCATAATAACCAATGATCAATGTTTATTATACTAAAACAAATTCATTAGACTTAGAGAATATTAGTAAGACTCATCATATTCAATTGAAGTATTAATACTTTCAACTGCATTATTTGATCACATTTACAACATCATATACAAGTTCTAGCTTTATCACTCATAGTTGTCTTAATAATAAACTTGTAGGGTTTTCAAGAAGTCATTCCTTAGTTCAACATATCATAAGAATCATATCATTCAGTAATCCAAACATGACTCAAAGGTTCATTAGGGTTATTCACAAATATGGAAACCCTAGTTTCCATTTTCACTCATTTCATTCATCAATCATAAGTATACATTGATTAATTGACTCATTCGATTCATTTCCTCAACACAAATCCTAATCAGGATATGTGGTCATTCAATTCCATTAACATTCAACAATACACTTTTATCATACAATCTAGTACAATTCAAATATGATTTTATACATGTCAATTCAATTCCAAGCATATCGGCCATTAGGCTGATTTTTAGGCAAAATTCACATGAAATAGCATAGTCATCTACCCATAAGAATACCCATGGATCTTCAATCAATATATTAGGAGATAATCAAGTTCCAATCAATGAGAAATAATCAAAATCAGTAGAATTGGATCCCTTAATATCTTTCCCAAATCAAATCCAATCACATACATATACAAACAAGGTTTCTGATTGTTTTAACCAGATATAATTAGGATTTAAACATGAATACAAAGCGTAGGAGGGAGAAAAACACTCACCTCATGTACCAAGAACCTTAAAAACGTAGGTCAACCTCTGAAGTTTTGGAAACCCAATCAAACTCTAGCAAATGAATCCAATTCATTCTCCTCTCAACTTAGAAACCCTAGAAATGGGGATTAGAATAGAAAGAGTGAGAAAAGGGGGACATTTGATGTGATTTCAAATCAAATCAGAGAAGGGAGGGAATCTTGACATGTGAGAGAAGATTCACCATGAAATGATATGCAACAAAGCTAAACTTACTTGATTTCATCATATCTTGGATAGAGAAACCCTAGGTCAACATCTCCACCACTTTCTCTTCTCAAAACCCTAGCTCTCCTTTCTCTCAAGAATTTCATTTCTGCGACAGGAATGACGAGTTATGAAAGCTCCTTGTGTGTTAATTTAGTCATATAGATGAATTGAGGTACTTAGTACAATTGCAAACAATCCCTTCAATATATTTTTCTTTTGCTCAGACTAGTTGGTCGGCTGAGTTATAAACTCGACCGACACCACACTTTTCAAAACTCAAAAATAGTACAAAAGCTATGAAACTTTAAAACAATGTCTGAAATTCAGTTTTTAAGAAACTGTAAGTTTTTAGATCATTTGGATTTAGCAATAAATAACTAAAAATCAAATACTAGACTACTATATTGTAGTCTGCAGCATGGTCGCACGAGTTTGTCCTTCACAGAACTCGAACAACACCCCACTCGGTAGAGATCAAAAATCATGAAAAAGTTATAAACATTTTATATCATGTCTATAATTGAGTTTCACAACTACTATTAAAATTTGAGATCAATTGGATATACCAATGAAAAGATTAAATTCAATTACCACGCTGATATATTAATCTGAAAATATGGTCGGTCGAGTTTGAAACTCGACCGACAAACAGGTCAAAACATTCATCAAAAAATCTAATATTTTTCAATAGTGCTCACATTTGAGATATCCAAATTATATAAAAATTTAATTAAATAAGAGTTACACATAAAATAATAAAAATTATTTAGTGAGACACTATACTTATCAAAATATGTATTCATATGTCATCAAAACCCTAATTTGGGCCGATTAGGGTTTCCAAATCTTAACTCTAATTATGTAAATCAAAGTATGATTAAACCTTCTCATTATATTTCAAACATCAAAACTTAGCTACCATCACTAATCAAGCTTTAAAGAATGATCAACTTAGTTAAGCATTCAATCATCCAAGTAAACCCTAATTAGATGACTAATTTGAAAACATGTTATTACAAATTCTCCCCTCCTTTTAGGATTTCATTCCAAAATCCAAGAAAAGATTTGGAAGAATATCATATCATCTAATCATTCATCTCTCTCGACATCCAGTTAGAAAGTCTTCCATTTTATCTTCCTGTCATATGACATCTTTTTTTTGTTGTCGTATTAGATGGATATTTCATCCTATGTCATCATCGTATCTCTCCTTGAGTATTATAAACAGTTGAATGAAAAATATTAGTAATACATCATTTATCAAGATATGATTCACATCACCTTTCACATCCTTTTAAAATTTTGATTGTGTATCTCATGGATTAGGATTATGACTCATTCACATATTATCATCTACATTCATCAATTTCCTTTATGAAGAATATCATCTAGTGTGCATCTTAGTTCATAGCTTTTTCTCACAATTTTAGATTTCATACTCACATTCAAACTCATTAGAGATTGTCTTCATAATCCATTAATCTTTCATCTTTCTCATATGAAATTTCTTGCTTGCCATAGGTTTCATATAAAATTATAAAATCCTTTTCTTTTTCACCATTTTATCGTCATTCTTCTCTTTTTCATCATGCATCTTATTATACTACCAAACTGTGTTCATCTGGATTCTTGGTTAGGGCATCCAGAAGAAGTACAATCAGTAGTTCCATACTAGCTTAGCTCAATACACAATTACTTGACCAGAGTACCTGGATACTTAGTTCAGTCAGTATGCACATCATTTAGGTTATATTCAACATAGAAATTATCAATCGGTCCAAGATCCTATTGCCCCTATAGACTCATCTAACCTAGGCTCGGATACCACATTGTCGGGACCCACTCTTTTGATCGACATAAATGCCAAACATTAGAGACAATCCCTAAATCTAAACCAAGATTATGAAATAAAATAATGAATTCTCGACAAAGGTGATTAAACAATATACAAAAAAACACAGATAAATTTTTCCTTTTTCTTTCTTCACAAATTTATAAATCAATGTCACATCACGAACATCACATTTATGTATAACAAATCTTATTCAACTCCATTAAAACCAGAATCAAATCTTGCTCTCATATGCGGTTCAGTTTACATCAAATACATGTACATTGATGAACAAAATTAATCTACAACCCATCCCAGGAAAGAGAGAGTACAGGGAAATTCAAATCTATCTATATTATGCTATTTATATCGTCTTTGTCATGACCTCTCCAATGGATATCATTATAACTAAAAACATTTGAAACAACCTCATGAGACTCATATAGAGCCCCAGTGAGTGGATACCTCCCACTCAAGCTAGGTACATGCATCAACATCAGATTAAGCATAATAAACATAACAGAAACATGCAGATATTGAAAAGTCTAGGAGATAGTTCTATCATAAGTCATATCTAACTTACAGTGGTAATCTAATCCAATAGATAAGGTAATCACTTAAACCAATTATAAATTTGAAACATCTTTCAAAGCATGTCTATGAAAAAATCAACATATACTTCTTAGTTCAGATTAAGAATCCTACTCAATGAGTAATAAGTCAAGTTCTAAGCATTTTGAATCAATACATAACAATAACATTATATTTGTGACACTCCACCATCCAGACCAAGAACACATGTTGTAGTCCTAAAGCTGAAGTACACATAATACATATCTACCAAGCAATATTATCAAATAGCAGGCAATCCAACTCATATTTAGAATGGATATAAATCCCATCATTTATAACTTCTCAACATGATGTATCATAATATGAAATACAAAATGTACATAGTAGCACAATTACTTTCCAGAACAAGAAGCATACTCAACAATGAAAAATCATCAAGTAGCAGTACAAGGAATGTAACAATCATTGACATCATGTTCTACATTGCTTAGCATCTTTTATTCATTTGCCCTGTAACTACTTGGCTTGTACCTCACCAAGTAGAAGTCACCACGCTTGATTCTCATGTCAATGACTCACCATCACTATCTCAGGGTTTAACCGAACACCCTAAGATATCAACAACAGACTTTGGCCACCTCAGGGTTGCCTAAAGAGGCTCATGTCCTCATCTCGGGTACATGAGATAGGAACCAGCAAAATAGTATATCACATATCACAGTATTTCACATATTTATCATTTCACATTTCACATATTTCATTTCATCAGAGTCTATTCCATATGGACATAGACTTTCAAAGCAAGGATTTAGAGCCAAAGCCACTCCAGCTGAATCAATCCTAAATCCTGGTGGTCTAACCTTTAAGGTCTCAATCCACACTCTAGAAATCCTTCTCATAATTCATTGATTACAATAAGGAGATCCGTTTTGTTTCCCCAGTGTGGTCCTCAGGTGAAACTCACGGTGTTCAGGGCACCTAACTAGATGCTCTATCATTTCACTTATTATTAATCTCTTTTACTCATATTAAAAGAATTCAAAACATCATATATCATATCTATGTATTATTGTGTAATTACAATAACATGAAGTAGATTAAGTTTATCAATAAGGACAATGATCAAAGTAAGAAGCAAAATAAATCTATAGATTGCAACACATATGATTATTTCTATCTTCTACATTATCTCCCAACAATCATCAAAAGTGGGATTTCTACCCGAGAATCAATCTTAAATTTCTAGCATTGACCCCATCAGAGTTTTATCATCAGTGGGCTTTCAGCCCTAGATATAATCTCATTATGCAATATTTACCCTTATCAGGGTTTCTCAATGTAAGGAGTGCATATTAAATTCAATTTCAACATAAATATTATCAGTTCATTGTATACCACAATTCTGAACAAATATTAGCAGAAGCATTAGAACTAGCAATAGTAAAAGCATATAGATATCATTCATCATTCCTCATACTCAGCATAGATTTATCATACAACATATGCTTGTTCCGTCCAATCTGAATAGATGCCAATAAATTTCATTCATGTACATGCATAACAAGATTAGTTCTCTTCTTCTTTTATTTCACATTCTTCATATGGGCACATGTTGATTATCATTTGAATTCCATGAAAATAGTTCATTCTCATAGTACGAGTATTCTATCAAACAATCACAATACAAGAACACATTCTTGTAAATCAATTTAAATGTTTGAACCTCATATTTTAATTGAATTAAACTTCAATTATGTACATCCCTTAATCCCTCATTTGAGATTGTTATTCATTAGCACCATCTAGCTCAACATTTTAGGGTTAGAGTTTGTTTCTTAAATTCGTCTACTAATTCACATCTTTTTCCTTCAATTCATATTCATTAATCTCAACTTCTCTCATTTCATGTGCATTAAATTACTAGAACCAATCATTTTTAACTCACTTGATATACAATACTTTTCTTTTCATCGCTAATCAACAATGATAACTCTTTATTATACAAAAACAAATGCATTAGACATAGATAATATTAGTAAGACTCATCATATCTAATTGAAGTATTAATAATTTCAACTTCAGCATTTGATCAAATTTACAACATCATATACAAGTTCTAGCTTTATCACTCATAATTGTCTTAATAATAAACTTTTAGGGTTTTCAAGAAGTCATTCCTTAGTTCAACATATCATAAGAATCATATCATTTAGTCATCCAATCATGACTCAAGGGTTCATTAGGGTTATTCACAAACATGGAAACCCTAGTTTCCATTTTCACACAATTCATTCATCAATCATAATTATACATTGATTAATTGACTCATTTGATTCACTTCCTCAACACAAATCCTATTCAGGATATGTGGTCATTCAATTCCATTAACATTGAACAATATACTTGTATAATACAATCTAGTACAATTCAAATATGATTGTATACATGTCAATTCAATTCCAAGCATATCGGCCATTGGGCTGATTTTTAGTCAAAATTCACATGAAAAAGCATAGTCATCTACCCATAAGAATACCTATGGATCCTCAATAAATATATCAAGAACTAATCAAGTTCCAATCAATGAGAAATAAGCAATATCAGTAGAATTGGATCCCCCACTATCTTTCCCAAATCAAATCCAATCGCATACATATAAAAACAAGGTTTTTTATTGTTTTAACTGGATACAATTAGGCTTTCAACATGAATGCAAATCTTTGGAGGGATAAAACACTCACCTCAGGTGCCAAGCACCTTAAAAACATAGGTCAACCTCTGATGTTTTGGAAACCTTCTAGCAAATGAATCTAATTCTTTCTCCTCTCATCTCAGAAACCCTAGAAATGGGGATTAGAAGAGAAAGAGTGAGAAAAGGGGGAGATTTGATGTGATTTAAAATCAAATTAGAGAAGGGACATCATCTTGACATGTGAGAGAATATTCCCCATGAAATGCTATGTGAATAAGCTAAACTTACTTGATTTCATCATATGATCACAATCTAGATTTTTGGTTTGCCTCAACAACAAAGTTGTTAGCTGGAAGAGTTCCAAGAAAGACATAGTTACTCATTCTACAATAGAGGCCGAGTATATTGTTGCCCTTGAGCAAAGTTAAGGAATTTGTTGGGATCAACAAGTTTTTCACTAAACTGGGTGTGGTTCCAAGCATTAGCGATGCAGCTATTGTAACACCACACTTTTCAAGCATATATATATCAATGAGCGGAAGCATTTTACTCAAGGGGGATGTCAAAATATTATGATCTTTGCAATTAAATTAAATGATAACCATGCATTAACAGGAAACATATTCATAGTTCTTGGACAAAAATTGGTTCATCTATGAAATGTAAATCTATTAAGCTAGGCTTGAAATAACATGACTAAGAATAATGTAGAAGATATCTAAGAGTGTGGATCATCTTAGTAAAGACACCACACCAAACAAAACTTGAAAGAGTCCTAGTCTTTATTTGTCCTTTTACTCTTCACTTGCTCCAAGTCACGTGGACATCACGTCCCCAGCCATGCAAAACAAGAATCACATCAATAAGTGGTATTTGGCATTTTATAAGATAGAAAGTAACTATAATTTGACATGAAGTAAACCTAACATGGCATAAATTTGACATACACTTGACATAAATTTGGCCATGGATTATCTTAATCATTCTTTAAATATTTTAAACATGATGAATTGGATAAGTGAATATATGCTACCACTCTTAATGCCCCATAGGAGACCATAATTGCTAGGGAGCCCATTAGCAAGGAAACCACATAATGAACTGAAGGTCCATGATCGAGGAGCATATAAAACCTAACCAATTCCTTAAGTTTGTTCATGATCTTGACTTCATAATTAATGTCATTAGTCTTAATCTTGACCATAATGGGATTCCTCCCTCTTAGTTTCATAATGGTATTTCTCCCTCATAACGTCTTAATGGGACTTCTCCCTCGTAATGTCTTAACAGGATTTCTCCCTCATAATTTCTTAATGGGATTTCTTCCTTCTTTGAACATGATTCATTATTTTATATCATAGTCATATCTAGGGTTTTAATAATAGAACATAAGCAATCAGTCTCACAATGATATTTATACATGATGTTCTCTTAGAAAGCATTCATAATTTCATGAAACATAATAATCTGCATAACCATAAAATAAACATTCAATAAACCAAAATTTACGTGTGCCAAATATGCATGGCATGCTTACCTAGAATAAACCAACTTAGGTCAACTACTTTGACTTTATTGAGTCTTTAATCACATGTAATTTGATTAAAATAATATCATGTACATAAGTTCAAAATCCTTAAACCCTAATTTTTTCATTAAATTATTGAAGAGACTAAATGTGTAAAATAGCAACTAAATGGGGTATATCAATGGAAAATCAACTGAGATTTATAAAACATATTTTTCCTTATTTTTTTGATAATCCACTAATTTACTGAATATTCAAAGAACATACGAATGGAAATTCAAATAAAAGCCACATGTATATCATTATCCTAGTTAGTGCACAACTAAATCCAGGTTCAAATGTTGGTGTGACAAAAATAGATCCATCCTTGTGTCAAAATGATGAGCTAGGACAAAATAAAGAAAAGAATATTCAAAGGCATAAAATGTCGGTGCAATATTAACTATTCAATCAAATGATCATGGGTATTGGGTAACCCTACCCTTGCTATTATTTCCAATGCTCTCAGCTCCAAGGAGCTTCACCTAGGTGTGAGACCTCTGATCAAACATTGAGTAAACTAGATATTCTTGAGATGTTTAGGTATCAGTGAGTTCTCCACTATCTAACTTAGTCATTGAGCCAAAATACAAGCCATGGTATGCACTGGAGCACCGGATTGCTTGCCATAGCCATGTCCATGTCTAGCCATAGCTAAAAGTGGGAAGGTGATATTGTGGCCAAAAGAAGAAAGAAAAAAGCACAAAACATTGATGTGGCCTTTTGAAACTAAGGAAGCAGCCATAGAGGAGCAAGGACCTATGTGTCCACAATAATCGCCAGAGAAGGCAAGAAATAGG
The DNA here is from genome assembly GCA_963693085.1 of Alisma plantago-aquatica. Lineage (NCBI taxonomy): Eukaryota > Viridiplantae > Streptophyta > Magnoliopsida > Alismatales > Alismataceae > Alisma > Alisma plantago-aquatica. The sequence continues at coordinate 48,609,252 of OY856410.1, read as the reverse complement.
GGAGGAGTCTAATGATCAAAAATCAAGGAAACCATGAAGCAAAGTGCCAACAAAGATTGGAAAGCGATCGTGGATGCAAGGCAAGTAGAATGGAGGAGTTTCATTGATCGGAGAATCACTAGTATAGCATAGTGATGAAACACTGGTCAGATGTTTAAACCTGGCTATAGGACAAGGCTATTGGGGTAGGTGTGGGAATAACTAATGTCGCAAAAAGAACAGAGGGTTGTCATAGATGCTTATGAGATTCTCAATTGAACCACTGAAGGTGGAGGATGTCGGGGTGAGGCCAAATTCATCAGAGATGAAGGCTAATTAAGCGGTAGAGTTATAGAGGGATGTGGGTTAAATTTATGGTGTAGAAAGAAGCCCCTGGGCCTAGCAGAGATTTTGGAACCCTAATATAGAGGGTCCAAGGCACGGGGTGGATTTTGTGCTTTTGTGGAGGAGAGAAGAAGACAGTCCAGATACAACATTTTATCTATAAACCATGAGAGAGGTTCTCAGAGGGCTCAATGAAATTGAAAAGATGAGGAGAAATTGCTGGTGAAGAAATCTCACAAAGTGATGCCGAGAAAAGGGAGAAATGATCAGGGACAATAACGCAGTGGAAACCTGTAACACCCTACCACACCAAACAAGATCACTCAAAATTAAAGCACGATTGATCACTAATAATCACAATACTAAAAAGGGGCATAACTAAAACTGAATTAAACATATATAGGAAAATTTACACAAAGGCCCAACATCTTACATAAATTCATATCGGGTATCTTTACAACTGCTCCATGACTGCATCCACAACACATATATAGAAAGTTTTATCCACATGTAAAGCATATAGAGACATCAAAAAGCTACCAAAAGCTCAAGTCGAATGAAAATCATATACAAACTTTCCCGCTCAGAACTGAGAGTTTAGGGACGACTCTAGGACACAGTAGACATCTAAGCAATGTTCATCTAGGGTTCCTCCAATATTTCATTCTTGCTACCACGAGTCTGCTAGTACTGATGAAGACCACCTAAAAAGATGTCATGACCCACTGAAATGGTATTTTGAATGCACTAACAAATTCACTCGGGGTTAAGATCCCTGAGCATTGTCTAGAGTGTGGATTCACCTGAGGTGGTCTGCCACAGCATTTTCTTTACCCTTTTTATCTCTTATTTCTAGGTCAAATTCCTGTAGTAGGAGAATCCATCTTATCAATCTGGGTTTTGCATCTTTCTTTGCCAAGAGGTATTGGATAGTTGCATGATCTCTGTAGACGATGACTTTTGAACCAATTAGGTAGGATCTGAATTTGTCAAAGGCATACACGACTATGAGAATTTCTTTCTCAGTAGTTGCATAATTTCTCTGGGCTTCATTGAGGGTTTTCGATGCATAATAGATCACATAATGTTTTTTCTCTATACATTTCCCTAAAACAGCACCCACAGCATAGTCACTGGCATCGCACATAATTTCAAATGGGTGATCCCAATTGGGAGCTCTGATGACGAGTGTGGTTGTAAGGGCATGCTTTAGTGTGTTGAAACTTTTAACACGTTCTCCGTCAAAATTGAATTCAGCATCCTTTAGTAACAAATTTTTCATTGGCTTGGTTATCTTTGAGAAGTCCTTTATAAACCGTCTATAGAATCCTGCATGGCCTAGGAATGCTCAAACTTCCTTTACATTGATAGGGATAGAGAGCTTGGAAATCACTTCAATCTTGGCCTTATCTACTTTAATACCTCGATTATTGACCCTATGGCCCAGGACAATGCCTTCCTTTACCATAAAGTGACACTTCCCCAGTTGAGCACAAGATGTGCTTCTTCACATCGTTTGAGAACAAGGGAGAGGTGTTTTAGGCATGATTCAAAAGAATCTCTGTATATATAGAAAAATCGTCCATGAAAACTTTCATAACAGTTTCATTGAAACCTACAAATATGGCAGCCATGCAACGCTGGAAGGTTGCAGGTGCATTACAGAGGCCAAATGGCATTCTTCTAAATGCATATGTTCCAAATGGGCAAGTGAAAGTGGTTTTCTCTTGGTCGTCTGGATGTATGGGTATTTGATAGAATCCAGAGTAACCATCGAGGTAACAGAAGTATTCTTAATGAGCCAGTCGCTCTAATACTTGATCAACAAAAGGCATTGGAAAGTGATCCTTTCGAGTTGCCTTGTTTAACTTCCTATAATCAATGCACATCCTCCACCCTGTGACTGTTTGGGTGGGGATGATTTCATTGTTTTCATTTCGTATCACAGTTGTTCCACCTTTCTTCGGGACTACATGCACTGGGCTCACCCACAGTGAGTCCGATATCAGATAGATTATTCCAGCGGTGAGCAATTTAATGACTTCGCGACAGACTACTTCCTTCATATTTGGATTCAATTTCCATTGATGTTTAATAGTTGGCTTGTGATCTTCCATCATAGGGATCTTGTGCATACACAGTGCTTGACTAACCCCAGTGAGGTCACCCATTTTATAACCGATGGCTTTGTTTCTTTCCTTTAGTTCCTTCAGGAGTTTATCTTCTTGTTCGGTTGTTAGATCGGAACTTATAATAACTGTACAAACCTTGAGATCATCCAAAAACACGTACTTCAGTCCCTCGGGTAGGGGCTTCATTTTGGGGGCCTCTGGTTTTTCACATGTTTCTTTAGTAGCTTCCACAGCCTTGAGTTCTTCAAACGTAGCTTCGGGATCTTCTTGGGCAGTGTTAAGGTCAAAAACATACTCTTTAACTTGCTCACTGATGGAGTTATTAGCAGAGGGGTTCGTTAGAGTCACTTCTAAAGGATCGTCTTGTTCATATCCCTCTTGTGTGAGGAGTGATATTTGTTCAATGCAGTCAATCAGATAGACTTCTTCTTGCATACTTGGTCATCTCATGCTTTCAAAAAATTTGAATTCGAGGGTTTCTTTACCAAGTCTGAGACAATGTTCCTGCTTCAACATAAATAGAACTCTTACAGTGGCAAGGAACGGACGTTCAAAGATGAGAGGATATCTGGTGTCCTCTTTTATGTCCATGATGACAAAGTTACACAGAACATAGGAATCTTTCCCTACCTTGACAGGTACATCCTCAATAATTCCTAATGGGCATTTTATCGAATTGTTTGTGAGTTGTATGGTCATGCTAGTTGGAAGAAGTTTAGCAAAACCTAGTCTTTTTCAAAGGCTGAGTGGCATGATGGAGATGCTAGCACCAAGATCCGCCATTCCTTTCTTGCATGAAGAATCGCCAATATGGCAGGAAATCCCAAAAGATCTTGGATCTTTCTGCTTCTTTGGCATCTTACTCTGGATGATATCAGATGTGGTTTTAGCTAACTTGACTGTCTCATATTCTTCGGTTATATATTTCCTGGCGAGGAGCAAATTTAAGTATTTTGTCCTAGCTGGTATCTCAGCCAGCGCATCCAAAAAGGGTATTATCAACATGAAGTTTCTTCATAGCTTCTTTAAACTTATTGAACCAAGTATCAAGCTTGGTTTTCCTTAAATGAGCAGGGAAAGGAATACGAGGCTTGTATATAGGGATATCAGGTTCTGGTGTTTCAGTTTCTTCATCAATAGGTTTGTCAGGATTTTCCTTGTCTGTCTTATCAGCAGTTACTGGTTCTTTCGGTTGAGACTCTGGTGTTGTTGAGTCTTGGACAATCAAGGTTCAGCCTCATCTGTAACAACTACATATGTCTTGATAGGAGGATCAGAATAATCTTTTCCTGACCTAGTGGTGACTGCCTTCAATTGTTCAGGATGCTTAGGATTATTCTCAGGTTGGCCAGCAAAAACCCCAGTTGGTGGCTTGATGCTAGCTGCAAGTTGAGCTAGTTGAGATTCAATAGCCTTCTGCTGAGCTTGTTGGTTAGCTATCATAGTTTGCTGAGTTTGCAACATCTTTTCAATGGTTGATAGCTTGTCATCAGGTGATACAGGAGTTGCTTGTTGTCCTTGTTGATGATAAGGAACTTGGTTAAGACTCTGGTACTGGGAATTGTTTTGATAATTATTGAAGTTCCTATTCTGGAAGTTTCCCTTGAAGTTTCCTTGATTTCCAAAATTATGTTGTTGATTGCACTGAAATCTTGGTGGGCCTCATGGTCGGTTGTTCGAACCAAATTGATGCGAGTTTACTGCTCCAGAGGAGTTTCCATATTGAAAACCTGGATGATTCTTATTTTGATTCGGATTGTAATAACCTTGACCAGGGATGGTATTAACAGCATTCAGGTTCTCCATTTGATTATTATCTCCTTGGCCACATACATTACTTAGAACAACATCATAGAGAACATTGCATGCCAAAGTGGAATGATATGTTCCCTTACATGCTTCAAAGAATAGTGAGGCAGACCTGACCTGTTCTTGTTGTCGAGTGGGCGAACGTCCTCTTCCAATTGCAGCAAGAGATGATTCAATATGGTCTTGCTTGGCAACTAAGAGCTTTAGGGTTTCAGTGATAGACTTGTACTCGGGAGTAGCTTCAGCCATAGCTACTTTCAAGACTCCTTTACCTACAGATCTACCCCAATTAGCTTGATTTTCAGCATGAGCCTCTCTCTCTACGCATTCATGCTTGATTTTCGCTAGTATTTCTTCTTGAACTGCGTCTCTGGCTTCTTGCATGAGCCTCTCTCTTTACGCATTCATGTCTTGAACCACCCTTCAGGCTACTTCTTCTTCTTGAGCCATCCTTGCTTGATTTTCTCTGATCTGACGATGAAAAGTTCTGTCTATCTCGGGATCAAAGCTCGTTGTTAGTCCAGGGTGCATGCACTATGCTTTGGGTTGTACCTGAAATCAAAAAAGATTTTGAAAGTGAGAACCACGTAGTAGGGTCAAATTCAAGTAGATGGTCGATTGTTTCAAAAGGAAAAAGCAAATCCTAGATTAGTCTTAAAAGAACTAGACTTAACTAACTGATTTCGTTGTCCCCGGCAACGGCGCCAGAATTTGACGTGGTATTTTGAATGCACTAACAAATTCACTCGGGGTTGAGATCCCCGAGCTTTTACCAAAACCAATGTGCAATAATACCACCCACAAGCGGACATGTCTTATTGCAGTATAGTTGAGGATCGAATCCCAAAGGACAACATTTTTAAGAATCTTTGTCAGTCTAGTCTAGTTCAAGTTAAGACTAATATTTAAAACGGTTGGTTGATTTGAGTTTGATTAAGCTAATTGCAAGAAAGTAAATATCAGAATTAAAGTTGGATTTAGATCAATGATATGGAATCGCTAGGATGGTACCGGGTTTCACCACCACTACACATGCAAACATATTCAATCACACATATCCAGGCAAGATATAACTATCCAAATGGAGCTGCTGCAAACCCTCCGCGAGGATAGGTTCACGTAAACATCACCTTAGGCATCAGATTTCTCGTCACCATTCGGGTCACGCATTTACGGCTTTGAAGATACAAAATCCAACTAAGATTGCGAACCCTCCACGAGGATAGGCACACAGAAGCATCACCATAGGCTAGATGGCTCGTCCCCTAACGGATCATACACTTACGACCTCAAGGATGTTGACTCAAGGTCAATTAGGTCAATGTTGATTCACGTCTAAATTGACTAAACCCGTGTTTTGATGATGACTAACCATTCCACATATTTGTGTCTAATGCTTCTACTTGAGTAATTTCAGATTAGGTATAGACACACTCCAATTGCCCTAACTTGCACACCTCAAATTGGAGAAAAGACAAGTCAAAGTCATACAAGTGCACACTTTTGTAATATGATGTATGTCCATTAGAATCATGTTGTAAATCACTTGTAATGATTGTATGACTTGTAATTAAGCTTAGAAAAATACTAGGAGCACTTATTATTAGAGCACTTTTAATGCAACTTCGAAAATCCATTACTGGCACTTGGTCAGTCCAGTTTCACCCCCTGAAACTCGACCGATCAAACCTTGATCGATTTTCTGAAGATTGCATCGGTCGAGTTTTGCATTCACAGAACTCGACCGATTGGGTAGTAGGCCAGTTCCAATTGGAATGGTCGGTCGAGTTTCCTCAGAACAAACTCGACCGATCAGTTCAATATCGGGATGCCTGCTACTTGATCGGTCGAGTTACACATATAGAAACTCGACTGAATGCACTGTACGGAAAAGTGCAGAAAAGTGTTTCTAGCCGTTGTGGAGTTGCAACAAGTGAAAATAGATCTGTTGCAAGCCACAAAATGGCTAGTTTTCGTTCACAAGTGTTCCCAAAGGTTAAGAGGCATCCCCAGCTATAAATAGGACCCCTTGGGGTTCATTCCAAGGTTGAGCATTCACTATGAAGGTTCCTATTCTATAGTTGAGTGATCCTATAGCCTCCTCTCTCTCTCTAAGCTTAATCACTTGCTACATCCTTTAGAGTGAGTAGAAAATCTGTAAGAGAGCTAGTGTTATATGTATATCTTGTGAGGCTCTCACTTCCACCACCTCCTTTCTATCATTTCCTATCTTGAAGATGAAGGTTCTCTCTCTTGTCCAAGAGAGGTGAAGAAGAACAAGGGAAGGAGTCCCTTGGTGAAGATCAAGGCTGAAGACTTGGATCTAGAGTGGGTAAGCCCTTGGAGAAGGCAAAAGACTCAAGCTCAAGTGGGTAAGACCTTGGTGGAAATCTTCTCCGAGTGAAGGTGAAGTCAAAGGCGGAAGATCCAAGAAGAGTGGGTAATTCCTACAAGGCTGAAGACTTGTGCAAGAGTGGGTAAGTCCTTGGAGAAGGCCGAAGACTCTTGCAAAGTGGGTAAGTCCTTGGTAAGGTTGAAGACTCTTTTGTATTGGATAGGTAAGTCCTTTGTTGGTCTTGTATTGTAAGTCTTATAATTGAATATAAGAGTGCAATTGGTTGAAGTCCTAGAGGTTGACCTCTCTAGGCAAGTGGACTGACACACTTCTAGTTTGAAGTGTGGAACCACTCTAAATAGCTTGTCTAATTTGGTGCATGTTCAATCTCTCTTATCCTTGCTATGCATGATTTAGTTGCACTCAAATTGCCTATTTAGCAACCTTATCTTGTCATATATTTTGAAGGTTTAATAAGTTTTGTTTAAGTGCTTTCAGCTCTATTCACCCCCCCTCTAGAGCACCTAAGTCACCCATCCAGGATCCAACAAGTGGTATCAGAGCGGGTCTTCTCCAAGCATACTTCAACAAGTAGGAAAAGGTGGGTGACTACCTAGGAGGGAGACTCTCGAGCAGCCTTCCAATCTTTGATGGGAGCAACTTCCTCTATTGGAGAAGAAGACTTCAATTCTTCATCCAAGGTTCAAGTATAGAGATGTGGCAAATGGTGAACAGCCCATACTGTAACATCCCTGACTTGGGTTATAACCTAACCCTGGAAGTGTGGATACCTCTTCTGGGTTTGCCTCTTCTCAACCACAGATCTCTCTATTCTTCGGACTGACTCAACGAAGGTAGAGAATCTCTCTTGTTTCTCTAAGGCAGATACTGGGGTAGACATGTCAGCATTCAAACCCCTCTCGAATCTTCTGATTCTCTCTTCTTCTGTGGCAGCCATGTGCGGACAAAACCGCAACAGCTCCATGAACTTAGCTTCATACTCGCTAATGTTCATGACTCCCTGCCTCAGTCTCTCAAACTGAGAGATCTTCTCATCTAGGAAGGTCTTTGGAAAATATCTCTGAACAAATTCCCGCCGAAAGTCTTCCCACGAGATCTCTATTCCAGGTCTCTTCTACTCTTCCATGGTCCACCAGTGACCAGCACTTCCTTTGAGAAGATAGACAGCATGTCTAACCTTCTCAGCTTCAGGGATATTGAGTATCCTGAAAGCCTTCTCCAGTTCTGTCAACCACATATCAGCATCTACGGGGTCAGCAGTCCCAAGGTACTCGGTAGCTCCGACACGACGTAGTCGCTCGAACGTCTTCCCGATACCTTGTCCTTCTGGTTGGACAGGTGCCCTAGGTGCAGGCATAGGCAACCTGTCGGTTATGTGTGTCATGGCAGTCATGAACTGCCCAAACATTGTCTGGACTGCTGGGTTACCCATGTCAGCTGGGTCGAACTGGGGTGGCTCTCTAGGTTGTTCTGGTACAGGCTGCTCCCTCTCTGGTACTCCTGCACCGCCTTGAGGTGCACTAGCACTACTTTCTACCACGTTCTCATCATGTGGCTCTGACATTCTTTAGTATCTTCTTCTCCTGAGGAGTAGAAGATTCTATTAGATAAAGAAGGAATACTAAAGATAGACTTGACTTCCTAAGTCCTATGCCTCTGTAGACTCGGCGAACCTAGAGCTCTGATACCACTTAATTGTGGGCTCTGATCTCCAAACCACGAATTAATCCCGATTAGAAACATGTGCGGAAGCATCGATAAACAGCGGAAGACAAAAATCACGGGAAATTAAAACTTTTCGAGACAAGAGCTTGAAACCACAAACCTTTTCCATAGAAAAAGGATTTAACTGTTTACATCACTGACAAATTACTTCTTGAGTAATTATATACAACATGATACAAAATCTCTCAAGAATTCATACTCAAAACATTCCAGGACCTGAGAGTACAGAGGACACATAGGACTGACTCTATTCTACACCTTAAAGCGGGCTGAATCTCCACCTGAGATTTACTGCTCATGGTGCTGCTGTTGCTGGGATTGTTCACCTGTGTTCTTGTTCCTCCGTCTTCGACGACCCTAAAAAGTTGAAGTCTACTGGGTGAGACAATTATACATAATTGCCCCAGTGAGAGTTATAACTCTCCACTAGAAGCTTTATAAGCAAAGCAAGGAATAACTAAAGCAATAAAAGCCTTCAAGGTATTCACTAGCAGTTTTGATGATAAGCAAGAGTTCAATCAATATTAAAATATGAGAACATCTACACTATTCAAGGTAACATCAATCAAATAACTCGTAGATAACTCTAACAAATATTCTACGTTGTTGATTATGTTTTTCAAACATTATTATGCCCTGTGGAGATGAGGCATACCACTCATACTCCAACTGATCGCTAAGAAGTCACATCAGTATCATACATAGGTCATTAAAAGAGTCGGATTCTTATGACCTCATCTTCCTCAGTCAGTTAGAGGATTGTTTGTTAGACATCTGGCGGGATGTCCTTTAATAATAGCTCTCCAGGGTAAACTGGACCTTCGCTATTTTTAGAGTTACAGTGGCATTCTGTACTCTCTTCGCCATCGGAAGATTTCTTGTTTATCTTTCATCGATGCGGTGTTTGTGTCTTTAAGGGAGTGTAGTAATACATCTCACCTTTTAGACTTTGTGGTGGGGTTTGATGGACTACTAGAATCTACATCAAATCCTCTCACCTTTTCTCTTTTAGTGAAGGTATGACGGACTACAAGAATCTACATCAAATACCTACACTAGGATGTAAGGTTCTACACATCCATGTACCCCATATACTCAAAAGTATGTGATCCAGGAGTTCCCTGGGGAAAACCTGTTTCACCATCATTTAGACTCTAACAATGATGGATCTATGATCAGGGCTCTACATTTCACTTGATTAGTTAGGTACATTCAGTATTCTTTAAACATTGTACTTCAAACAATAACATTAGCACAACAGCTATAAATGAGAATACTAAATGTAGCAAGCCTAACTCTTTTCAATCATCAGTTCTCAGTCATCTCATCACAAGTCATTTGTCAAGCATGACCTTGATGGTGTTTATGGCTCTTACAGCCCATAAATCACAAAAGATGTCACTTACAGTGCATCAAAATATTTCACTTATTCATAAAGCTTAAGGCATGCTTTCAATGAATATAACATGGTATTCCATACCTGGATATGACCATCATCTCATGACAACCTGCATGGTTAAATCAACTGATAATAGTAAACATTTCAACAATTAGGGTCTACTATTCATCTTTCATGTCATCACCCTAATATTAGGGTTTACTATTCACTCCATGGTGAAATTGTACTCATTACATCATCATGTAAGAGAAACATCATCATTAAAGCTCTTAAATAAGATTAAGATTCATTAGATATCATAATTAGGGTTTCCTTGATCTCACATAAGTGAATCATCCCCTAATCATGCACATTCATGTGTATTTGAAGTATCTCACTTGAGTTTCCACCTTAAAAGGGTACTTTCTCTCTCTAGGATACTTTCTCTCTCTTGGAATACTTTCTCTCTCCTCTCACTAGTAGATGGTGATAACACCACTCTAGATCAGGTTGAGTTAAGTCTCCATTGACTAACATAAGCCAAGACATCATCAACATGTGATTAGGGTTTGATTAAAACAAGGTTTTACCCCTTTAGACCCCTCAAGGGTATTTTGGTAATTTGCCTCATGATCACCATCATGGGTTAACTCACTAATCACTTAGTCCCTTAATGACCTAGGTTACCATTAGGGTTTAGATTAGATCACCATTGAACTAGTTACACCATCAAATGGTTAAGTACAAACCATCACCAACATCTCCAAACGGTTTCAACCTTCAAACGGTTTCAACCACCCAAACGGTCTTGAGACCGTTTGGCCCCAAACGGTCTTGAGACCGTTTGGATCCAAACGGTCTTGATACCGTTTGGAGGTGAAGACCGTTTGGAAGGGTTGACTTTCCAAACCGTTTGGAGCTTCAATCGGTTTGAAACCGTTTGATCAATTTAGCTTGAGATCGATTGGACCAAACGGTCTTGAGACCGTTTGGTCTCAAACGGTCTTGAGACCATTTGGATCCAAACGGTCTTGAGACCGTTTGGTCCAAATGGGCTCAAACCGTTTGGACCTCCAAAGTGGTTCAAAGGTTACCAATGTTCATGAAAGTGTTGGTTGAAGCCCTCAATTGATCAAAGCTATGTTAACCCCTTACAAATTGAGTCAATTATGGTTAGCCTTAGTCAATTAGTCATCAAATTGACCCTCAATTGCAGGCCAATTAGGGTTCAATCCTTCTCAATTAGGGTTTCCAATCGGATGGTCATCAATGTTCAACAATGTGAATCAACCCGAGGTTGAACCTATCAATTGACCTCCAATTGGGCTCAAACTTGGCACAAACGGTCTTGAGGTCGTTTGGACATCATCCAAACGGTCTTGAGACCATTTGCCCAAAGTTTGACCAAAAACTAAGTCGTTTTGACTAGGGTTGAAGTCCAATTAGGTCAAAATCAGCAATTTTCATCAATTCATCAACTTCTTGTAATTGGACCCTCAAAACATTAGATTAACTCAACCCTAGACCTTAAAACGATCTTGGGTTGTGCCCAAACAGTCTTGGGACCGTTTGGAGGAACCCCCAAACGGTCTTGAGACCGTTTGGGTCCTTCAACCCAAAACTCAACAAGATCTATGTGTCAAATCAGCACTTTTTCACCCGATTAGGGTTTCATGTTGAAGTGCCTTCAACTCTCAATTGATTAAGAATTAGACTTTGATTCTTTGCAGAGATGAAATTCAATATATTATGAACAGACCCTCAAACGGTCGTCCCTTGGTCAACTTTATCAAACGGTCTTGAGACCGTTTCAATCCAAACGGTCTTGCAAGACCGTTTGAGGGCAAACGGTTTGAAACCGTTTGAACCCAAACGGTTTGCAACCGTTTGGATCAAAAGGGTCCAAGGTCATTTGATAAAGTGACATAGGGAATCACGCCCCTCATCTTCAACCTCTAGCAAGGTCAGTTTCCCCACTGTTTTGCTTGCAAACGTGCAAGGAAGAAGGGAGGTAGAAGGAGAATTTACCAAGTAAATTTGCAAGAATTAAGCATACATATAAAGCAAGAGTTTAGAGTTATAAAACCCTCCTAAAGGTTGATTCTAGAGCTCCAAGCCTTCAAGCTCCAAGCTTTAATGGCGTCCTTGAGCTTCCACAACTTGGTCAGAGGTGAATTCTCCAAGGAAACGTAGGTTTGATTGGCTAGAACAAGAAGACTAAGTAAGCTATCCACAAAACCAACCTAAAATAGTGAATACCTCCATGAATTCGAGCTAGAAGGTGGTGTTCTCTTACCTAGAACAGGTTGGTCGTCCCCTTGAGCTCCAGAGCTATCCTTGTCCGTTTGAGCAAGAAGAGAAGAGAAGTGAAAGAAAGAAAGATCGTTTACTCATTTGCAAGGAAAAGGGCTTATATACTTTAGCCCCTTTTACACCCTAAGGACCTCATAAGATTAGAAATCACATCTAGGTCCCTCCTTACTCAAGGGCACGTCCAAACCTATCTATCCTTATGCAAATCTCATAAAATCTCAAGATCTAAGAGTAAAAGAAGCCAACCTACAACTAGGGTATATACTTAAAAGCTCTCATACCCACATTAGGTGACTTTCACCACAAAGATTACTTTTTCTTATCTGATCAATCTTTGATGTGCCCCTTTCATCATTTCTACTCTAAATGATGACAAGAGTCATAAAAGATGTTCTAGATATTAAGAATTACAAATTGCATCCCTATATTTGGGTAAATTGCATTTTACTCCAAATTAGGGTTTCTAAGCATGGGAATTGCTTCCACAGCTGCACCTTGGTGCTCAAGCTTGGGAAATCCCTCAAACTTCATCATAGACATTCTCATGATGTTTCAACATCAGAGATACATCTTATCTTGTGAAAATTGCAAGTTGAACCCTTAAACTGGGTAATTTGCACATAGGTCCCTGCATTCAACACAATGCTTCAACTTTATACAAAAAGGAGCAAAATTTGAAATTATATGTTCCTGAGGAACTTAATTACATGCCAGGGAGTGTTCACAAGTATATAATTACATATTTAGGCAAAACTTCCAGGGTTAGGTTATAACCCAGGTCAGGGATGTTACAAATTCTTTACCCCTTCAAAAGGATTTCTTCCCCGAAATCGATAAAGCGTATTATAAGAAAAGAGCAGGATATTTTCTTCTCATCTCATCCTCTAGTTCCCAAGTGGCTTCTTCAACACCACGATGGTTCCAGAGGACTTTCACAAGGCTTATATCCTTCTTCTTTAACTTTTTAGTTCTGTTATCGAGGATTGACACTGGTCCCTCCTCATACGTTATATCTTCATTCAATTCTACTTCCATAGGTTGTAGAACTGACTCGGTGTCTGGGTGGCATTTCCTCAACATGGAAATGTGAAACACAGGGTGTAGCTTCTGCAACTCCTGAGGTAACTCTAGTCTATAGGCCACCTTTCCAACTCTTTCAACAATTGGATAAGGTCCCATAAATCTAGGAGCTAACTTCCCTTTCCTTCCAAAACGAAGGACTCCTTTCCAAGGTGAGACCTTGAGATACACTCTGTCTCAAACCTGGAACTCTAAGGGTCTATGACGTTTATCAGCAAATGATTTTTGCCTATCTTGTGCAGTCTTAAGTTGTTGTTGTATTACTTTAATCTTTTCTGTAGTTTGCTGCACAAGATCAGGACCTAACAACTGGTGCTCACCAGTTTCATACCAACACAAGGGTGATCTACAACGTCTACCATATAAGGCTTCATATGGTGCCATATCAATGCTATGTTGATAGCTATTGTTATAGGCAAACTCTATTAAGCTCAGATGTAGATCCCAACTCCCGATAAACTGGAGAACACATGCTCTCAACAGATCTTCCAAGGTTTGTATAGTCCTTTCTGACTTTCCATCAGTCTGGGGATGAAAGGCTGTACTAAACCTTAGCTTGGTGCCTAGGGCTCTGTGTAATTGTTCCCAAAAGCAACTTGTAAACGGGGGACCTCTGTCAGAAACTATAGTGACAGGAACTCCGTGCAAACGCACTATCTCTTGAACATATAGCTGGGATAACCTTTCAGCAGAATAGGTTGTTTTGACAGGTAAGAAATGTGCTGTCTTTGTCAACCTATCAACAACTACCCAAATGGAATCATGTCCTTTGTTTGTCCTGGGTAGGCCAACAACAAAGTCCATGGTCACATGGTCCCACTTCCACTGTGGTATGGGTAAAGGTTGCATTGTTCTTGCAGGTTTCTGGTGTTCAGCCTTGACCTGTTGACACACAGGACACCTCAGAACAAACTCAGCTACATCCTTCTTCATCCCAGGCCACCAATACATGTCTTTCAAGTTTCGATACATCTTGGTGCTCCCTGGATGCATAGCATACATTGAAGAATGAGCTTCCTCCAGAACTAACTTCCTCAGGTTATCCACATCTGGCACTATCATCCTTCCATGATAGCATGCCACCTGGTCATCTGACTCATGAAAACCTTCTCGCTTCTCATCACCAAGCTCAGATCTAAACTGCTGAACCGTAGCATCTACTTGTTGAGCCTCCTTTATCTGCTCTCTTAAGGTAGGTTTAATCTGCATCTCAGCTAACAGACCAACTAACAATGATGCCTTCAACTGCACATTGTCTTGTCTTAAAGAGATAAGCATATCTCTTCTAGAGCATACTAAGGAACTTAGTTGTGCCCTATCCATGGTTGATGTTGCTGATTTCCTACTCGAGGCATCTGCAACCACATTGGCCTTGCCCGGATGGTAATCAATTGTATAATCGTAGTCCTTGATTAACTCCATCCAGCGACATTGCCTCATGTTAAGCTCATGCTGAGTGAAGATGTACTTAAGGTTCTTGTGGTCTGTGAAAATCTGGAAGGTTTCTCCGTAAAGATAATGTCTCCAGATTTTCAAGGCATGGACCACAGCAGCTAACTCTAGATCATGTGTCGGATAATTCTCCTCGTGTTTCTTAAGCTGTCGGGAAGCAAAAGAAATCACTTGTTTATCCTGCATCAACACACATCCAAGTCCATTCTTGGAGGCATCACAGAAGATTATATATTCCTTTCCTTGCTCAGGTAGCACAAGCATAGGTGCACTTGTCAATCTCTCCTTCAACAGCTGAAAGGACTGTTGACACTTATCACTCCAAGCAAAAGGAACATCCTTCCGGGTTAACTTGGTCCAAGGTAAGGCTATAGAACTGAAATTCTTAATAAATCTTCGATAATAACCAGCTAACCCCAAGAAACTTCGAATCTCCGTCGGTGTCTTCGGTTGTTCCCACTGTAGAACAGATTCTACCTTTGCAGGGTCAACACGAATTCCCGAGGCAGATACCACATGTCCAAGGAAAGACACTTCAGATAACCAGAACTCACACTTGCTAAACTTAGCATATAGCTTATGTTCTCTTAGCAAGGTCAAAGTCTGGCGAAGGTGCTGTTCATGCAGCTGAGCATCCTTACTGTAAATCAGTATGTCATCTATGAAGACGACAACACACTGATCAAGGAAGGGTCGAAAAACTCTATTCATGAGTTCCATAAATGCAGCTGGTGCATTGGTTAGTCCAAACGACATAACCGTGAACTCATAGTGACCATATCTTGTCCTAAAGGCAGACTTAGATATGTCACTGTCCTTAATGCGGAGTTGATGATATCTAGACCTTAAGTCTATCTTGGAAAAGGCTGTTGCACCACGCAACTGGTCGAAAAGATCATCAATCCTCGGCAAAGGATACTTGTTCTTTATTGTTACTTTATTGAGTTGTCTATAGTCAATGCACAACCGCATTGATCCATCTTTATTTTTAACAAACAAAACTGGAGCACCCCAGGGTGAGGTACTCGGTCAGATGAAACCCTTCTCAAGTAACTCTTGAAGTTGTTTCTTGAGTTCTGCCATCTCAGCAGGCGCCATTCTATACGGAGTCTGGGCTATGGGTTTCGTATCTGGGACCAAATTGATTTCAAAATCAATCTCCCGGGTTGGTGGTATACCAGGAAGTTCTTCGGGAAACACATCCTCGAATTCCCTGACTATAGGAACTTCAGCAGGGTTGGAACTTTCCTTGGTAACATCTACCACATGGGCCAAGAATGCATAACATCCTTGTCTCATCAACTTGTCAGCAACCATAGCTAATACAAGACAGGTGGGCAGAATCCTTCTTTCACCTTGAAAGATCCATGTGTTGCTTTCATCAGCAAACACTGCCAACTTGGACTCACAATCCAAGACAACTCGATACCTTTCCAAGGTATCCATCCCTAGGATTATATCAAATCCTTGCATATCAAGCGGTATAAGGTCCATTTGAATGCGATGTTTAGAAAATAAAAGTACGCAGGGAGAGCATACTTCTTGCAGGACAGCAGACCCACTCAACGGAGTCTCCAACAACAACCTATCTGCCCTATGACTAGTTTCATATTGCAGTTACGAATCACTCTTCGAGTGATGAAAGAGTGTGTAGCACCCGGGTCAATCAGAATAGATACTACATAAGATTTAGACATATCAGAGTTTGGATCCAAACGGTCTTGAGACCGTTTGGAGGTGAAGACCGTTTGGAAGGGTTGACTTTCCAAACCATTTGGAGCTTCAATCGGTTTGAAACCGGTTGATCAATTTAGCTTGAGATCAATTGGACCAAACAGTCATGAGGTCGTTTGAGCCCAAACGGTATTGAGACCATTTGGTCCCAAATGGTCTTGAGACCGTTTGGTCTCAAACGGTCTTGAGACCGTTTCGTCCAAATGGGCTCAAACCGTTTGGACCTCCAAAGTGGTTCAAAGGTTACCAATGTTCATGAAAGTGTTGGTTGAAGCCCTCAATTGATCAAAGCTATGTTAACCCCTTACAAATTGAGTCAATTAGGGTTAGCCTTAGTCAATTAGTCATCAAATTGACCCTCAATTGCAGGCCAATTAGGGTTCAATCCTTCTCAATTAGGGTTTCCAATCGGATGGTCATCAATGTTCAACAATGTGAATCAACCCAAGGTTGAACCTATCAATTGACCTCCAATTGGGCTCAAACTTGGCCCAAACGGTCTTGAGGTCGTTTGGACATCATCCAAATGGTCTTGAGACCGTTTTCTCAAAGTTTGACCAAACACTAAGTCATTTTGACTAGGGTTGAAGTTCAATTAGGTCAAAATCAGCAATTTTCATCAATTCATCAACTTCTTGTAATTGGACCCTCAAACCATTAGATTAACTCAACCCTAGACCTTCAAACGGTCTTGGGTTGTGCCCAAACGGTCTTGGGACCGTTTGGAGGAACCCTCAAACGGTCTTGAGACTGTTTGGGTCCTTCAACCCAAAACTCAACAAGATCTATGTGTCAAATCAGCACTTTTTCACCCGATTAGGGTTTCATGTTGAAGTGCCTTCAACTCTCAATTGATTAAGAATTAGACTTTGATTTTTTGCAGAGATGAAATTCAATATATTATGAACAGACCCTCAAATGGTCGTCCCTTGGTCAACTTTATCAAACGGTCTTGAGACCGTTTCAATCCAAACGGTCTTGCAAGACCGTTTGAGGGCAAACGGTTTGAAACCGTTTGAACCCAAACGGTTTGCAACCGTTTGGACCAAAAGGGTCCAAGGTCATTTGATAAAGTGACATAGGGAATCACGCCCCTCATCTTCAACCTCTAGCAAGGTCGGTTTCCCCACTGTTTTTCTTGCAAACGTGCAAGGAAGAAGGGAGGTAGAAGGAGAATTTACCAAGTAAATTTGCAAGAATTAAGCATACATATAAAGCAAGAGTTTAGAGTTATAAAACCCGCCTAAAGGTTGATTCTAGAGCTCCAAGCCTTCAAGCTCCAGGCTTTAATGGTGTCCTTGAGCTTCCACAACTTGGTCAGAGGTGAATTCTCCAAGGAAACGTAGGTTTGATTGGCTAGAACAAGAAGACTAAGTAAGCTATCCACAAAACCAACCTAAAAGAGTGAATTCCTCCATGAATTCGAGCTAGAAGGTGGTGTTCTCTTACCTAGAACAGGTTGGTCGTCCCCTTGAGCTCCAGAGATATCCTTGGCCATTTGATCAAGAAGAGAAGAGAAGTGAAAGAAAGAAAGAAAGATCGTTTACTCATTTGCAAGGAAAAGGGCTTATATACTTTAGCCCCTTTTACACCCTAAGGACCTCACAAGATTAGAAATCACATCTAGGTCCCTCCTTACTCAAGGGCACGTCCAAACCTATCTATCCTTATGCGAATCTCATGAAATCTCAAGATCTAAGGGTAAAATAAGCCAACCTACAACTAGGGTATATACTTAAAAGCTCTCATACCCACATTAGGTTACTTTCACCACAAAGATTACTTTTTCTTATCTGATCAATCTTTGATGTGCCCCTTTCATCATTTCTACTCTAAATGATGAAAAGAGTCATAAAAGATGTTCTAGATATTAAGAATTACAAATTGCATCCCTATATTTGGGTAAATTGCATTTTACTCCAAATTAGGGTTTCTAAGTATGGGAATTGCTTCCACAGCTGCACCTTGGTGCTCAAGCTTGGGAAATCCCTCAAACTTCATCATAGACATTCTCATGATGTTTCAACATCAGAGATACATCTTATCTTGTGAAAATTTCAAGTTGAACCCTTAAACTGGGTAATTTGCACATAGGTCCCTACATTCAACACAATGCTTCAACTTTATACAAAAAGGAGCAAAATTTGAAATTATATGTTCCTGAGGAACTTAATTACATGCCAGGGAGTGTTCACAAGTATATAATTACATATTTGGGCAAAACTTCCAGGGTTAGGTTATAACCCAGGTCAGGGATGTTACACATACCTTCTACCAAAGACAAATATTGAAGAATGGGATGAAGCCACCTTGATGAAAGCAACCTTGAACGCTAGAGCCATGCATATTCTTTATGCCGCCATGACCCCCACCGAGTTCAACCGGATTTCTTCTTGTCAGACAGCCTATGAGGTATGGAGAAAGCTTTGCATCACTTATGAAGGGACAGATCAAGTGAAGGAAAGCAAAGTCTACATGCTCAAAGGATTGCTTGAAAACTTCAAGATGGGAAAGGAGGAGAGCATAGCCAACATGTACTCAAGGCTCAACACCATCTTGAATGGTCTTGCCATTCTAGGACATCCTATGTCTAGTGGAGAGATCAACTCAAAGATCCTTAGAACTCTCCCCAAGAGATGGGAATCCAAGGTGACTTCTATTGAAGAAGCAAGGTCGCTTAGGGATATTCCTATTGAAGAGCTCATTGGAAATCTACAAGCACATGAAGCCATGCTTGACAAAAGGGAGGAAGTAGAAAGACAAGAGAAGAAAGAGCTAAAGAGAATGAAGAAGGCTGAAATAAAGGCTCAAATTGAAGCCATCATGGAAAAAGTCTCTCCATCCTCTCAAGCCAAAGAAGATGCCATGTACTCCAAAGGTAAACTCTACAAAGGAAAGTCCTCCTCCATCCGGTGCTTCACATGTGGAAAGAAGGGTCACTACAAGGAAGATTTCCCACAAGGCAAAAAGACCCATCTTCACAAGAAGGAGAAATGGCACTCAAGCTCAAGCGGCTCCTCCAACTCAAGCTCAAGTGAAGATTCATGTGAAGGATCAAGCTCAAGCTCTAGTGATGAAGGAGAATGCCATTTTTCTCTTGTAGCATCAACAAGTGAAGACTCAAATGAGGTAAATCTAGACTCTTTAGATAAAGAATCCTTGATTGAGCTCATTCATGATATTTGTGCATCTCTTAAGTCTTCTCAAAAGAAAAAGAAAAAGCTTGCTAAAATTGTTAATAATTTGTATGTAGAATTAAATGATCTTGAACATACAAATTATTGCTTGCTTAATGATAAAAATGATTGTCTTAGCCAAGTAGACTCTCTTAAACTTGAAAATTCTAGTTTACTTGATAAGATTAAATTTCTAGAAGCTCAACCTCTCATGCCTAATTTTAATGAAGAGCATACTTTAATTGTTGATTCTCTCATGCATGACATTAATGTTCTTAAATCTGAAAACAAGAACAAAGATTTTGTTTTGCATGAATTAGAAATAGAAAATGCCTCCTTACTTGCTAAAATCAATGGGCATGAATCTTGTTCTAATTCTACTAGTAGAGAGAATGATGTTGCTGCTCTTCATATTGATAGAGATTCTTACTTAACTAAAACTCTTTGCTTAGAAAATGATCTTCTACATGCTAGAGATAACATTAATCAATTGTCTTCGACTATTTCTTCTCTTAAGCATGATAATGATAGTTTAATATCTTCTTTGCAAAGATTCTTAGTTGGTAAAAAGAATCTAAATCAAATCCTAGACCATACTACTAAACAAATTGGTAGACATGGTTTGGGGTATGATAGTAGTCAAGGGAACAACAAAGATAAAGGACCTCCAATATTCCATGGAGAATCCTCTAGTTCCAAGACTATGGGCACATGAAACTATTGCAATGAACTAGGTCATTATTCTAATTGTTGTCCTTTTAGGAAAGCACCCAAGAGAAATAGGATTTAAGTTGCTAAGCTAACTCCTCCGGACCCAAAAACATGATTGGGGACCATTTCATCTTTCTTCTTGTAGGTACATGCAAATGGATTGACTTGAGTTGTTGAATTGCAAATTGACTTCTCAATCCACATAAAAGAAGAAAGGTGAGATGTGCAGAGGGTGACAACAAATGGAAAAGAAATGGTAAACACAAAGGTAATGTTTTTATTGCTTATAACCAATCCTAACTTGTTTTGTCAAGTTGGTGTGCACTATACATATGGTTTTTGAGTCAAAAGTGATATTTTGTGTTCCTCTTCACACTCTTGCTCAAAAACTATTTCTAATGCTTCTATAGTGCATTACTAACTTGCTTAGACTTGTTTGGATATGGTTTGTATTTTTAGCATGCCATTAATTATGTTTTTATAAAATAGGTGTGCTTGTTGACAGCTGCTCTGTCGGTCGAGTTTGCCCTATTGAAACTCGACCGATAGGCACCAAGAGTGTTGCCAACAGCTGTCATCAGTCGAGTTGTCATTGCTCAGAACTCGACCGATAACACTGTGCACAGAATACACAATTGGCTTATTGGATGAGAATTTCTCTCTAAACTAGATTTTCTCAACCAATAGCCTTATTCTTTGGCACTCTTTTGGTATCTTTATATATGCATATTGCCATGTTCTAAATTGTCTATCTTGCTTACAACTCTATCTCTCTAATTGCTCTAAATTGGTATATCTATATGTTGCAATTACTTTCTTTGAGTTGTTTTGCAGGTTTTGATGATGATCTCTATGGATCTCTTGGTTATGTCTAAAATTGCTTCCGTTGTGCTCTAACTTGCTACATATATCTAGGTGTATATCTTGTTTTGATACAACCTTGAGGTTCTTAGGGGTAATCATCTTATGGTAAGGATGCATATATAGTGCGTTATATCCTCTCATGCTTCTAAATTTGCAAATCTCTTTGTTTGGATATATCTCTACATCTAATCATAGCTTGCTTTATCTTGCTTATCTCTTTGTTATGATCTAGATCCTACTAGTAGTCCTAACTTGTGATATCATCTACTAGTAGTTCATATACATGTAGTTCTAACCCTGTCAATAATTGGTATATTTGATCATCTATACGTTATGCTTGTATCTTGTCTCATACATGCTCAAGATTGTTATTTAATTTGCTTATCTACTTCTTGAGTTGCTTGCATAACATTGTGATGCAGGGTTCATAGATCTACATGATATGTAGAATTTGGAGTAGTTTTGGATTTTATGCAGATTTTGCTCCAGTTTCAGTTTTTGGTGCAAGACTGGTGTTTTTCATGCAGAAACGGCCTTCTAAGCAAGACTCATGGCTTTGCCATGAGCTCTGATGGTTTTTGATCAAACTCCGTCATCTTGAGGGTCAAAATTGCAACTTATAGCTTTTCTGCAACACCTCATCTTGCATTGTTGGGTTGTTCAAGTATATGCTTTAACTTGCTTTTCTTTCTATGCTTGGACAAGACCCTATCTGTGCTCTTCTACTCTCCTTAAATATATTTGTATTATCTCCTTTCTCTTAACAAGTGATGTTTCTTATTTTCTTCATAACCCCACTTTTTGAAATGACAAAGGGGGAGAAAGGTATGACTTCTTTTAAAAAGAGGAAGAAGGCATGTCTTACATGAAGAGGAGAAGAATGTCCATGTACAGGGGAGAAGGTAAAGGGGAGGAGACATATATGTGTAGAGATATATGAGTAGAAGACATAGTTTCTATAAATATTATGAAAGCTAACCATACAGGAGAAATAGCATCAATTGAGGGGGAGTATGAAAACTCCACACGCATCAATTGAGGGGGAGCATATGAACTCCATTCTATTGAAACCCCTAGGTTTCTCCAAAGGTATGAATTTACTGAAATGCTTTCAATACATTTATGGAATGGTTTGTCATCTTCAAAAAGGGGGAGAATGTTGACTCAAGGTCAATTAGGTCAATGTTGACTCACATCTAAATTGACTAAACCCGTGTTTTGATGATGACTAACCATTCCACATATTTGTGTCTAATGCTTCTACTTGAGTAATTTCAGATTAGGTATAGACACACTCCAATTGCCCTAACTTGCACACCTCAAATTGGAGAAAAGACAAGTCAAAGTCATACAAGTGCACACTTTTGTAATATGATGTATATCCATTAAAATCATGTTGTAAATCACTTGTAATGATTGTATGACTTGTAATTAAGCTTAGAAAAATACTAGGAGCACTTAGAACGATTATTAGAGCACTTTTAATGCAACTTCGAAAATCCATTACAGGCACTAGGTCGGTCCAGTTTCACCCCCTGAAACTCGACCGATCAAACCTTGATCGATTTTCTGAAGATTGCATCGGTCGAGTTTTGCATTCACAGAACTCGACCGATTGGGTAGTAGGCCAGTTCCAGTTGGAATGGTCGGTCGAGTTTCCTCAGAACAAACTCGACCGATCAGTTCAATTTCGGGTTACCTGCTACTTGATCGGTCGAGATACACATATAGAAACTCGACCGAATGCACTGTACGGAATAGTGCAGAAAAGTGTTTCTAGCCGTTGTGGAGTTGCAACAAGTGAAAATAGATCTGTTGCAAGCCACAAAATGTCTAGTTTTCATTCACAAGTGTTCCCAAAGGTTAAGAGGCATCCCCAGCTATAAATAGGACCCCTTGGGCTTCATTCCAAGGTTGAGCATTCACAATGAAGGTTCCTATTCTATAGTTGAGTGATCCTACAACCTCCTCTCTCTCTCTCTAAGCTTAATCACTTGCTACATCCTTTAGAGTGAGTAGGAAATTTGTAAGAGAGCTAGTGTTATATGTATATATTGTGAGGCTCTCACTTCCACCGCCTCCTTTCTATCATTTCCTATCTTGAAGATGAAGGTTCTCTCTCTTGTCCAAGAGAGGTGAAGAAGAACAAGGGAAGGAGTCCCTTGGTGAAGATCAAGGCTGAAGACTTGGATCTAGAGTGGGTAAGCCCTTGGAGAAGGCAAAAGACTCAAGCTCAAGTGGGTAAGACCTTGGTGGAAATCTTCTCCGAGTGAAGGTGAAGTCAAAGGCGGAAGATCCAAGAAGAGTGGGTAATTCCTACAAGACCGAAGACTTGTGCAAGAGTGGGTAAGTCCTTGGAGAAGGCCGAAGACTCTTGCAAAGTGGGTAAGTCTTTGGTAAGGTTGAAGACTTTTTTGTATTGGATAGGTAAGTCCTTTGTTGGTCTTGTATTGTAAGTCTTATAATTGAATAAGAGTGCAATTGGTTGAAGTCCTAGAGGTTGACCTCTCTAGGCAAGTGGACTGACACACTTCTAGTTTGAAGTGTGGAACCACTCTAAATAGCTTGTCTAATTTGGTGCATGTTCAATCTCTCTTATCCTTGCTATGCATGATTTAGTTGCACTCAAATTGCCTATTTAGCAACCTTATCTCGTCATATATTTTGAAGGTTTAATAAGTTTTGTTTAAGTTCTTTCAGCTCTATTCACCCCCCCTCTAGAGCACCTAAGTCACCCATCCAGGATCCAACAAAGGAATCCTATCAGAAGTTCTCATCAAGGTGTCAACCATGGTAATCGTTAAGCAAGAAGGCGATTTATCCACAAGCAATCATCGATGATTAACTAAGAAGATATAACATCCAACTAAGGTTGTGAACCCTCCGTGAGGATAGGTACACAGAAGCGTCACTATAGGCTAGCTGGCACGTCCCCTCGCGATCACACACTTACAACCTCAAGGAATCCTATCAGAAGTTCTCATCAAGGAGTCAACCTTGTTAAACGACATTCTATCCTATATATAGAGATTTTCACAACATAGGAAGAACAATATGAACGCGAGTAGGTAATCAAACTACAAACTTAACGATTAACAATGAAATGAAAAGTTATATATATTGCCATGAAATGCTTAACAAAAGAACATGATTGCATGGGCAGTGGGGCTAGTCCCCGCACCCCAGTGAAAAGGAACTACTCGCTCATGATGTGAGAGACAAGAAGAATAAGAAAGAGAGAGAAATCTGCCATGAACTCAGTGCAGAAGGTAGTCGCAGCTCAGTGAAGATGATGTGGTCTTCTACGTCATGTCGGAGTAGATCTGGATGTGGAACGGGAGATGTCAAGACAGATCGGACAATCTATCTTGCTCCGTCTTCCTTCTCTTCTCGATCTACTTACTTGCAACATGGGCAGTAGGTGGAATGAAACTGGCGTGGACGGTACTAGATCTGGATCAGACATGTGTACAGGCAGCCTGTCGGCATCCCAGAACCCCCCCTCCCCAAATAAGGACTCTGTTGGTCCTATTTATAGGCACTGGACTGGTCCCCATATTTTTGATGTGATTCCAGCCCAAACGGTCTTGGAGATATTTGTCCCTTCAAACGGTTTGCTAAAAACTAACCAAACGGTCTTGCTCTCTCGATTTGGTATCCGATCGGTTTGCATGCAATTAGCTTAAACGGTCTCATCATTGCTGCCCATTTGGTCTTGTGCAAATGAGCAGCGAACGGGTTGCATGCATTTTATGTAAACGGTCTTTGTTGAACTCATTCGGTCTTCGTGCTTATCCAATCCAGACGATCTTCATACTCTAGAAACTAACGGTCTTCACGTGCGGGCATGCAAACAATCTGCTATGTTCATACTTTAGCAAACGATCTCGCTCAGCTCTCATCCATTCGGTCATCATGTGGACAGCTCATTTGGTCTTCGTATGCATGCTCAAACGGTCCCTCACTAGATGCCCATTCGGTCTTCATAATTCCTGATCAAATGGTCCCCGTATTGTCATCCATTCGGTCTTCGCATTGCTGGCAGAAAATGGTTTGTAAACCGTTTAATAATCAAACTGTTTGCTAGCATTCGGTTTTCACTTTAGGTGATAATTCGGTTTTCACGTGAGTGTAGCTCACACGGACTTGCATGCATCATGAATTCGGTACAGCAAATCCAATCGATTTGATAATTTATTCGGTCTTTGCCTCATCTACTCTCACGATCTTGCATGCATGCGGTACTCATGCATTTGGTTTTGCTACTATCCACTACAGTTGTGCAGCTTTGGTCTTGGTAAATGGTTTGGCAATTTGATAGCAAACGGTCAACTCTATCAAACGGTCTTTGCTGTATATTTTTCTCAAACGGTCTTGGCAATTAAGCAGCAAGCGGTGTTGCTACCAACGTGACCATACGGTCTTGTGATGCTGGGCTTCAAACGGTCTGCACCTCTGTATGCCAAACGGTCTTTGGCGCTGCTCGATCTTGCTCAAACAGTTTGCATGCCCAGCCTCCATTCGGTTTCGAAAATTCAAACAGTCTCGTAGACTGAAAACTCCTAAAATAGTTTTATAGACCGAAACTCTTCAAACTGTCTCGCAGACCAAAACTCTTCAAACGTTCTCGCAGACCGAAACTCCTCAAATGGTGTTGCAGACTAAAACTCTTTTAACAGTCTCACCAACCAAAACTCTTCAAACAGTCTCGCAGACCAAAACTCTTCAAACGGTCTCGCAGACCAAAACTTCTCAAATGGTTTTGCACACCGAAACTCTTGAAACGGTCTCGCAGACTGAAACTCTTCAAACAGTTTCACAGATCGAAACTCTTCAAACGGTCTTGCAGATTGAAATTCCTCAAATGGTTTTGCATAATGAAACTCTTCAAACAGTCTCGCAGACCGAAACTCTTCAAATGGTCTCAAAATTCCCAGCTCCAAACGGTTTCGAGGTAAGAATGTCCATTCGGTCTTGAGACTGTATGGATGAAACTGTTTGGGAGAAACTGCATGGGTGAGACTATTTGGTCGAGACTGTTTGGGAAAGACCAATGATGAGTGAGGGTAGATCAAGGGCAGATAAAGGTGGGTCCCGCTGATTGTTCAACCTCATCAAGACCTGCATGAAATCAACATAATCTCAGTTAAAATCTTGATAATCAAATCAATTAAGTAATTTTACACATTATGATATTTAATGAGTGAAAATGGATGAATAGAGTCAAAATGAGTCCAGGATGGCAAATGGATTTCGTGATGAATATGCATTCATCACCCACAAGGTGAGACTCATGTCCTAGTGAGAGATATAACTCTCAACAACGTTTGCTGCTCAGAGCAAATTATAGAATTAAACAGGTATAGCAGATAATGTAACTAGAATGAAATGTCAGATATAAGATCTTCATTAAGAATCAGTCATCATTAAAGTCTTGATCGCAAAATTGAAAGGTTCACATTATTAATAACTTGATTATTTATTTCCAATTGAGTGAATTCAGGCAGCATCAACCAAGTTTTACATACAAACCCTAAATTGTTTCTAGGAGTTCATTCATATATATCAACTCCAGAAGATTTAAAAGGTATGAACCATATTCCTCATCATAACATCATAGGGCACTAGTCCATTGCCTTCCATAAATGGATTGTATTTCCCTCAGGGCTCAAAGCATGCCCAAAAGCCATTTAGGCCAAAACACATCATTTCCTTAATTATATCATTACCATTTAGCAGAAGCATTTTACTCAAGAGGATTCACAATGTACTATTCTTTTCAATTAAAGTAAATGAAATACATGCATTAATTGAAAACATATTCATTCATAGTTCTTAGACAAAAATTGATTGATCTGTGAAATGTAGATCTATTAATCTAGGCTTGAAATAACATGACTAAGCATAATTTGAAAGATATCTAAGAGTCTATGTCGTCTTAGTAAATGGTACTCCACCAAGAAAAACTTGAAAATATCATAGTCTTTGATTGTCCTTTTTACTCTTCACTTGCTCCAAGTCATGCGGACATCACGTCCCCAGCCATGTAAAATAAGCATCACGTCAGTAAGCAATATCTGGCACTTTATAAGATAGAATGTAACAATAATTTAAAATGAAGTAAACTTGACATGTCATAAATTTGACATACACTTGGCATAAACTTGACCATGGATTATCATATCATTCTTTAGATCTTTTAAATATGATGAATGGGATAAGTGAATATATGTTGCCTTTCTTAATGCCCATAGTAGCCCATAATTTCTGACAAGCCCATAATGCTGGGAAAGTCCATTATGACCCAAAGGTCCATGATCGAGGAGCATAAAAAAACCTAACCAATTCCTTAAGATTATTCATGATCTTGACTTAATCATCAATGCCTTTAATCTTAATCTTGACCATAAAGAGATTTCTCCCTCTTAGTTTCATAATGGGATTTCTCCCTCATTATGTCTTAATGGGATTTCTCCCTCATAATGTCTTGATGAGATTTCTCCCTCATAATGTCTTGATGGGATTTCTCCCTTCTCTGATCATGATTCGTTATTCATTGATCATAGTCATAGATAGGTTTTATATAATAGAACATAAGCAATCAGTCATACAATGATATATATACAAGCCAACAAGGAGTGGCTCATGTGGTCAATCACGGTGTCCCCTAATAAAGGCACTCGGGTTCAAATCCCAGTTGCCACCTTGATTTACCACCCTCTCATGCGTTAGCCCTCTGCCACAGGCATGGGAGAGGGGGGAAATATTTCTCTCTTAATCCCATATCTATACATGATGTTGTCTTGAAGGCATTCATAATTTCATGAAATATAATAATGTGCAAAACCATAAAATATACCATTCAATAAACCAAACTTTACTTGTACCAGATATACATGGCCCACTTACCTAGAAAGAACCACCTTAGGTCTAGTCCTCAGACTTGATTGAGTCTTTAATCACATGTAAATTGATTAAAAT
Organism: Alisma plantago-aquatica; assembly: GCA_963693085.1. NCBI lineage: Eukaryota > Viridiplantae > Streptophyta > Magnoliopsida > Alismatales > Alismataceae > Alisma > Alisma plantago-aquatica. The sequence continues at coordinate 48,581,217 of OY856410.1, read as the reverse complement.
CATACCATTACAAAAGTTCATATTTCTTAAACTCTAATTTCAATCATTGAATTATTCAAGATATTGAACATGTAAAATAGCATTTAAAATAGGCTATATCGATAGAAAACCAAGTGAGCTTTCCAAAACATATTTTTCCTAACTTTTTTTATAATACACTAATTTACTATGAATATTTGAAGAACGGACCAATGGAGAATTAAATAAAGGCCACGAGTATATCATTACCCCACTCAGCTTATAACTGGATATGGGCCCAAATGATGGCGTAGACCTAATTACATCCAACCTTGTGGAAAACTGATGAGTGTGGCTAGAATAAAGAAAACATACTCAAAGGGTGAAAGTGCCCATGTGATATTACTCACTCAATCAAACGAGCATGGGTATTGGGGTAACCCAACCCTTACCATTGTTCCCAAAGATCTCGGCACCAAGGAGCTTCACTGAGGTGTAAGACCTCCGATCAAACGTCGAGTTAACTAGATCTTCTCGAAATGATGAAGCTACCAGCAAGTTCGCCACTACGTGACACAACCATTGAACCAAAAGTTGATCACTAGTATGCACCAGAGCATCGGGCTGCTTCCTACAGCCATGTCCATATCCAGGCACAACTAAAAGCGGGAAGGTGTTGTCAAGGCTAAAAGAAGTAAGAACAATGCACAAAAATGTGTTGTGTTCTATTGAAACCAAGGAAGTGGGCAGAGAGGAGTGAGGACCTCTATGCCATGATGGGTGCTGAGAAGGCAAGAAACATGGGAGGGTTTGAAAGATCAAAAATCGAGGAAATCAGGTAGCAAAGTGCCAACAAAGGTTGGAAAGCAATCGTGGAGGCAAGGTGAGTCGACTGGAGAAGCTTCTGTGACTAGAGAAGCACTAGCCTGGTCTAGAAATGAAACATTGGTGAGGTGTTTAAACTTGCAATAGGATATGATGATTGCGGCAGGAGCGGGGAAAACCAATGTTGCAAAAAGAACATAGGGCTGTCATAGATGCTTACGAGGTCCTCAATTGAACCAAAGAAGGTGGAGGATGTCGTGGGGAGCCCAAATTTGTCAGAGATGAAGGATGAGTAGGTGGCATAGTTTGAGAGTGATAGGGGTTGACTTGATGGTGTAGAAATAACCCTTGGGGCCTAGCGAAGGCTTTGGAACCCGAATATAGAGGATCTAATGCATGGGGTGGCTTCTGTGCTTTTATGGAGGAGAGAAGATGAGAGCCCAGATTGGGCATTTTATCTATAGACCACAAGAGAGGTTAAGAGAGGACTTAATTGAATCAGAAAGGTAAGGAGAATTTTTTGGCAAAGAAATCTCACAAAATGATGTGGAGACAAGGGATAAATGAATTGCGGACAACAACGTAGTGGAAACTAGTTCTGAGCGTGAGAAGGGTGGAGGTAGTGGATAAATCCCAGGTCATTCAATCGCAGGTAAAAGGAAGATGGCTCCCATGTGAAAAGGAAATTAAACTCAAATGGGCGTATCAGAAAGGATAACCTGAATCATAGCGTTATTCATGCATTAAATGAAATTGAAATTAAATCCTAATTAAACTTTATGAAAACCACTCTTGATAGGTTTGAGGGGTCAAATTAAGCCAAAAGGATACCAAATTTGAGCCACATGTCCAATATGTGGTCTAGATCCTTCAGAGATAATTAAATTTAGCTTTTGCATAAGTTTTGTCCATAATATATTTATTTGAACATTTACTCAATTTCCATGCATTTAAAGTTTTAGATAAAAGGAAAGACCTTCCTTTGTTAGTATTTGAATCAAATGTTCAATAGGTACTCTAGATTCTTCCTAGACAATTAAATTTGAATCATGTATATCTTTTATCCATAGTTTCTCATTGGTTGTATAACTTGATTATTATTCAATAAAGTATGAGATAAATGTGAAATACTTTTCCTTTGTGATCCTTTTAGTCAAATTTTGAGATCAATACTTAATACTCAGTCAAGATTTATGTTTCATATCCTTTCTATGCCTTTCTAGAGAATTGTCTTGAAGAGAGAGACAAGACAGTAGATAGTGTGTTATATGTATTCAGTAGGGGAAAGAAATTAATATCAACATCATGTGATTGAATGAATATTCTTTTCCATGCATTCAAAATTAAGCCAATAAGTGTATTATGTTTTTCTTTATGTCTTTTGAGTATTCCAAAGAAAAGGACAAAGAAAGAGTGAATAATGATACTTTTCTTTTTACGCTAAAACTATAAAATGAAAAGTGAAACTTCTTGCCCAAGTTAAATTAATGCATATTTTTGAATTCTATTCATTTTATTTTCCTCTTTTATTTCTTTTAAAACACTTTTAAGGACAAGGGAGGAAATAAAAAAGAGAAAGGGAAATTAATATCCATCAATTTGAATTAACGGAACACATAATGCATACAAAAAAAGAGAAAAATATTTTTTGTCTTGTTTAATTTTATTTCATTTTTCTTACTTCATTTTCTTATAAAGAAATTCCATGTCAGAGTCTTTTTTCATTGTCTCTCAACTTCCTTCATTTAATAAAATCACATTATAAGGCTTCAATTAATTGTGAAAAAGTTGGGGTGTGATAGCTATATTATTATAGCAATGGAGCCATTACACAAGCTAAGGAACTAAAATCACATCAGCATTCCAAGCATATGAGAGATCATACAGCAAGGAGATGTGTGTTTAATCAAGGTCTAAATTGAAAACTTGTTCCAATTGATTAAACCCTTGTTTTGATGATAACTAAACCATTCCACTTATTTGTGTTTGATGCTTGTACTTGAGTGGTTTCAGATTAGGTATAGACACACTCCAAATATCCAAACTTGTGCATCTTAACATAAAGAAAGACAAGTCAAAATCAATGCATGTTCACTTTGTGGATAAGGCCTCAAATCCATGAATATCATGTTGTAAATCACTTGTAATGATTGTATGACATGTAATTTAGCTTAGAGAAAATCAGGAGCACTTAAAACAAATATTTAAACACTCAAATGGAAATTTCCAAAATTTGTTGCAGAGATTCTTGTCAGTTGAGTTTCATCCCTGATAAATTCGACGACACCCTTGATAGATTTTGGGAAGTGCCAGGTTCGGCCGAGATTCCCAGAGATAAACTTGACCAACACCACAACACAGCCAAACCAAATTTATGTCATCATGTGAGTTTCAACCTAGATAAACTCGACCAACACTTCAAAATTGATTTGTCACATAGCGCTATCAGTCAAGTTTCCCAAAAGTAACTTCGACAAACTACACTGTACGGCATGTGCAGAAAAAGTTTTTCTAACCATTGGAGTGTTGCAACACTCGATTATATATCTCTTGCAACACCCCAAATAGTTAGAATATGTCCTTAAGTGTTCCTAGTCGCTACTTGGCATTTTCAACTATAAATAGGACCCCTTAGGCTTCATCCCATGGCTAGACAAGAACTATGAAGGTCTCTACATTATAGTTGAGTGCCTCCAAGAGCATCTTTCCACTCTCAAGCTTAATTACTTGCTACATCCATTAGAATGAGTAAGAGATTTATAAGACAACTATTCCTACATGTATATATTTTGAGGATCTCACTTCATCTACATCCCATTCTCTCATTCAACCATGAAGATGAAGGTTCTCTATCTTGTCTAAAAGAGGTGAAGAGGAAGAAGAAAAAGAAGGGAAGGAGTCCCTTGGTGAAATCTTCTTCTTAGAAAAGGTGAACTCAAAGGCAGAACATCCAAGGGAAGAGTGGGTAATTACTTCACGTAGGAAGACTTGTTGCAAGAGTGGATAAGTCATTGGTAAAGGCCGAAGACTCGTTCCAAAAGTGGGTAAGTCCTTGGTGAGGTATAAGACTCTTTTTCATGGATAGGTAAATCCTTTGGTAGGTTGTTGGCTCCTTTCTCCTTAAAGTAAAGGTTGGTTATCCTTATCTCGAAAAAGGAAGGTCTTATTGTATGCCTTATAATGGAATATAAGTATGCAATGGTTGCAAAATCCTACAGGTTTACCTCTCTATGGAGTGGATGTACATCTCCAAGTTTGGAGGTTGGAACCACAATAAATCCTTGTGTTATTTGGTGCTTGTTCAATCTCTCTCTCTCTCCCTTTCTTTGTATGCTTTAGTTTCACTCAAAATTCACATTTTCCATATTAACTTAGAAATATCTTTAGGTCTAATGAATTTTGTTTAAATGTTTTAAGCTCTACTCACCCCCCCTCTAGAGCCCATCCTAGAACAACAATGTGAAGATTTGTAGACTACCAATTGAAAGCAATGTTGTTGACCCCTTCACAAAAGTACTTTCACAGTAGAAGCATGATGGTCATGTTAGATCACTTGATATTATGTTCATGGGTGATTGGCTCTAAGTGGAAGTGGAAGTCTATTGGTATGTATGACCATGGAGCCAATCATATGATGATTATAATGGTATATCTTGTAAATAATTGATTAATAATAAAGGCAATCTTCATATATATGTTTGTTCAATTATGAGATAATAGTATAACATGATAGATGCATAAAGAATGATGTTATTCGATGACGTATGTATACATGTTGAGGACCTAAACAATGAGATCATATGTATTATAAGAGTACATACATTCTTGTTATGCCCCTAGTCAGTTATTATTATGAAGGATTGATTTTGACGTTAACTTAATATTAAATGCCAATGAGATTGAGAATAGAAAAGCAAGTGAATTGACCACTTGAATGGTTGAACCGACTGCTTCATGTGTGAACCGATCTGTTCACTAGTAATTCGATCATTTGGTCATTTACAGCTTCTAGAAAATTTGTGAAATTTCGTACGTTCGACTCCCATATGAACCGAAAACCCTAACCTTGGACATCCTATATAAAGGGGGGAATCCTAGGCTTTCATAGACATAACAACAAGCTTTGACAATTGTTGTTCTCTCTGGTTGTGGTAACCAAGAGAGCCCGAGCAAGTCTTACCCCTAAAATGGAGAAACATCAAAGGGAGAGCAAGTTAGTGCTAGCACACTAACGTTCGAAGGTACGAGTCATTCCCACTGGCCTTGGAGCACAACAAGGATTTCGCAGTGGTCCATGTGGACTTCATAGAGGCAACAAGGTTGTTGGCGCCCGCTAGGAGGACAAAAATGACTTCTATTTGTGGTAGTGTCATCCTAATAGTTGTCCATGTGCAACTTGTGAAAGAAGTGAACCATTGCAATGGTTGTCATTGGACTTGCTCCAGGACTAGGTATATGCCTTGCAAACCCTCCTTCTTAATACATAGTTCTTGACAGATCCATTGGTCAAGGAGGATATGGCAAGTAAAATTTTTGTTTCTGATGTTAATTCCATACATAATGTTTGTGTCATGAATGTGGATGTGACTCAAATTATTGGAAATTACATTCTCAATCTTAACTTATCACGTATCTCTAAATCAAACTCTTGTAGAAGAATAATCCATCGGATTAAACTTTCTTAAAATGGTTGAAACTCTTCATAGATTCATATAAAATTGAAATTCAACATCCTTGAACAATAGGTTTTCCATCAACTTATCTATGTTGAAAAAATCCTTGATGAATCTTACTTAGAAGCCTGCATGAACTAAGAAGGCCATGAATTATTACATTATGGATGGGACGGCTAATCCTAGAAATTACTTCTATTTTTTCATTATCTACTTTAATTCCTCAGTTGTGAGTTTGTGACCTAGCCCAATGTCTTCTTTCACCTAAAATGACATTTTTCCCAATTAAGTACCATATGTGATTCTTCATAACGTTTGAGAACTAGAGAGAGGTGTATTAGGCATGAGTCAAATGAATCTCTATAGACAGAGAAATCATCCATGAAAACTTCTACAATCATGAGAGTTAGTCCAACAAAAATGGTTGGCGTGCAACGTTTGGAATGTAGCTAGAGCATTACAGATCCCAAAGGACATTCTTCTGAAGGCATATGTCCCAATGGGGCATGTAAAATTGGTCTTCTCTTGGTCATTGGGTGGACTAAGTTATGATGCAATCTAGATAAACATCGAGATAGAAAAAAGATTGATGAGATTGGCGGTCCAAGACCTGGTCTAGGAAGGGTAAGAAAAAATGATCCTTGTGCTTAGCTTTCTTTAACTTTCTATAATCAATGTAAACCCTTAGTTCGTTCTTTTCATTTTTCACCACCATGGTGCCCTTTTCTTTGGAACGACATGTACTGAACTCTCCCATGGTGAATCAGAAATAGGATAGATGATGCCATAAGTAAGCATATTCACAACTTTAAGGCAAACCACTTCCTTTGTATTTGGGTTCAATTTATGTTGATGTTCTACATATTGTTTATGGTCTTCCACCATTAGGATCTTTTGCATGCATAGCATCTAACGCACCCCAGTGAGATCAGTCATCTTGTAACCTATGAGTTTTCACCTTTCCCTAACTCTGGATAATAGTTGTTCTTCCTACTCAAATGTTAGGTCAGAATTGATCATTTTTGTGTAGACCTTCAGATCATAAAGGAATACATATTTCCTTCCTTCTTATAAAGGCTTATAAGCCTTTTGTGTTTCATCTGGCTCCTCGGTAAGATAGGCTTCCGTAAGTTCTTCAAATTTAGCTTGTGGTTCTTCTTGTGTTGAATCATGGTGAAGTATGCACTGCTTTACTTCTTCATCAATAGGCTCAATACCCTTGGGATTAGTGAGATAAACTTCTAGAGGCTCGTCAGATTTGGGATTGTCTTGTGTGAGGAGTGACGTATTTTCCTTGCAATCTAACGAGAAACTTCTTCTTCCATGCTTGGACTCTTCATACTATCAAAAACCCTAGATTCAAGGATTTCTTCCCTAACCTCAAAAGTAAGCTTCCTGCATTGACATCAATTAATGATCTTGTTGTGATAAGTAAAGGTTGGCCAAAAATAAGAGGGTATCTAAGATCTTCCTTTATGTCCATGATAATGAAATCACATGGAACATAACAGTTGTTTCTCACCTTGACTGGGATATCCTCAATGATTCCCATTCGTCGAGTCTTTAAAGAATCAATAAGTTGTATCGTCATGAATGTTGGGAGTAGTTTACTGAATCCAATCCTCTTTCAAAATATATAGGGCATAATGGAAATGTTGGTCCCAAGGTTGGATAATCCTTTCTTACATTTAGAGCTGACAATGTAGCATACAATCCCAAACGAACCTGGATCCTTCTACTTCTTTGGTATTTTCTTCTCAATTACATCATTTTTACTCTTTCAAGCTTTATTGTCTCATATACGTTGGTTGTGTATTTCCTTGTGAGGGCATCTTCAAGTACTTTCACCATGCAGGTATCTCTATTAGGGCTTCCATGAAAGGAATATCCACATGATGTTTTTTCATTGCATCCTTGAATTTGATAAAGTGAATGTCAAGTCGTGTCTGCCTTAAGTAGGCTTAGAGGCCAAGATGAGGTCCATAGACTGGTACAACTAGTTCAGATACACTCTTCTCTATGATGGTTGGTTCTTCTGGGTTGACCTTGTTTGTGTTGTCGGTGACTACAGTGTCTAGTACTTGCACATTATGTGTCATTGCTAATTGCAACACCAAAAGTACTTGGGAGTCTTGAACAATTATAAAGTCATCCTTGTCTATGTCAACCACAAGGGTCTTAGTAGACACATATGTAAATATTCTTCTTTATCATGTAGAAACAGACTTCAATTTTTCTTGGTGTTTGAGGTTATCTTCTGTTTGTCCTGTAAAAGCTCCTGTAGGGAGTGAAGGTTTGCTAAAAGTTGAGCCAATTGAGATTTGATAGCTTTTGGATGAGATTTTTAATTTGTAACCATTGTCTTTTGTGACTACATGAACTTCTCAAAGACTGAAAGTTTATCATCGGATGAAGGAGCAGTAGCATGTTGTCCCTTTGTTTTTGTTGTTTTGGGACCTAGTTTGGATTCTATTATTGATTGTAATTCCTATTCTGGAAGTTGCTTATATATTTTCCTTGATTTTTGAAATTTTTCTATTGGTTTCTCTAAAATCGAGGAGGATCCCATACTACATTTCTATCATTTTTTAGTTGTTTGGAGTTTTTTCATTCTTGTATGATTACCATATTGAAAACATGGATGGCTTCTATTTTGATTGGGAGTATATTACCCTTAACTGGAATACTATGGATGGAGTTCTGATTCTCCATATGATTGTTGTATCCTTTGAGTCATTGTGTTGCTCATTACCATGTAGAATAGAATATTCAAACCCAAGGTAAATTAGTCATTGACTTTGCATGCTTCACAGAATTGTGTTACTACCTTGACATTTTGTTGTTGTGATGGTGAATTTCTTTTTTCATAATAATGGAAAGATGTTTCAAGACTATCTTGCTTGAGTGATAGTAGCTTTATAGATTTTGCAATAGATTTCAGCTCAGAACTACTCTCTGTCATAACTACCTTTAATAGTACTTTGCCTACATATCTTCCCCAATTCTCTTGATTTTTAGCTCTAAGGCTCGCTACTTTCCAAGCGCTATCATAGCCTTGATGCATGAAGTTTCCTTCAGATGAGGATTCTATAAACTGTTTCATATCATCATCCACATCTCTACTAAAAAACTCAATGAGCTGATTTTCAAAGATACTACGGTGTGGACACTTGTGAAGGAGATCAATATATCTCTCTCATGCTTCTACTAGAGTTTCACATGGGACCTGTGTAAATCATGTTATCGGGCCTCTAAAGATGTATGTAAGGGAAGGTGGATAGGATTTCTCAAGGAATTTGTTCTGAATTTTTTTCCAAGCGGTGATGGGGTCACCTGCAAGGCGTTGTACCAACTCTTGGATCTATTTGCAAGAGAATATTTCAAAATATAGAGTCTAATATCATCCTTAAAACTCCAATTTTCTTTATCACTGCACATAGGATCACAAATTTTAGAATATGCTCTTGACAGTCTTCCCCATGTTTTCCTAAAAAGGAATTACTTTGTAATAATGTGATTCAATGTGTCCTTGTAAGTAGTGTGTGCAAGTTTAAATATTTATAAATCCGAACACTACCCCGCAAGTATACAGGTGTGTGTAGTAATATCAAGGTCGTCCAAGGAGCAAAGGCTTGTTAGACACAAGAGTACTGAACTTCAACAATCTAGATCTTTTAAACAAGAGAGGTTTTGTTACGTTAACTAAGCAATTTGAATGGAAATGAACTAAACAGAATACACTTGTATTAAGAATCAATTTGGATTAGGGATTCTTGAGGATAGGTTTTCACATCCACACCATAACATGAAGAACAACAATGATCAAGAAAACTAGCAATAACACAAGCGAGACATGTATCCTACACCCACTTCCCGGTAGTGTAGAATAGTCCTAACTTTGTATACCACTTTTGTGGATATACTTAGATTCGGACTACAAACCTTTATTCACCAACACATTCCAGCCACTCCCGTGGTCAAGGTAGTACAACTAAGGTACATCTCCTTACTCCTATGCAAATCTTCCCAGATTATACAAAGAGCAGAAATCATACATACAAAGTGGCCAACAAAGCATGTAAGAAGAATTAAACACCGATGAACCTTAGAACAGTGAAACAACTAGCATCATATATGAAATTTTTTTTCAACAATGTTATGACATGGGAGTTACTCCCCCATGCCCAAGAACAATAGATCTACTCATCCATGGTTGTAGAAAGTAGATACAAATAGTAAAAAGTAGTACGAAACATCATAATAGAAGGAAATAAACTAGGATGTCCATGGAAGATGGAAGATAGACTTGGAACTCCAGTCAAAGAGTCACAAATCCGTTCTTTCTATTGGAAACTCTCCAGAAAGCTTCACTTCTGAGTGGAGAGAAGAGAACAGTGGGGATCCTTGCTGCAATTGTTGGAGAAGAAGGAAGTAGAAGAAGTTTCCTTCCCGAAAAACCAACTTTTCTCCCTTGGAACATCTTCAACTCCTCCTTTCTCTCCCTTTCTTGAGTCTCACTCAAAAGGATCTGAAAATGTCTCTGATAACTGTCCCAAGAAGGCTTGGGGTCGTATATATAAGTGTGAAATAGTTAAATTCATGTTTAAGTGAAATCTGTAGGTCACACGACGTGTCATTTATAAGACATGGCATCTCTTATGCAATAGCAAAAGTCTAGATCGAGTTCTGGGAGGTTGTACTACGTCTCTTTAATAAGACGTGACGTGTCTTTAATAAGACATGGCGTATATTTAGTAAAACACGGTGTGTTGCTGCAAATCTGGAAGTTTTGCACTCAATTTCTAGACTGAGACATAGGGTGTCTTTATTAAGACATGGAATGTCTTAATTAAGACACGGGGAGTCTTTATCAATTTTAGAAACATTGATTTTCTGAATGTCTAGATGATTGGGGAATGTGTTGATGGATGTTATGATGGCGTTTTCTCCCCATTTTGATGCCAAATTGTTGTACCTACAAACTAAACCATAGATCAAGTAAAGAAAACAATAAAGTGGGAAATCTAGCATGATTAAGAGTGATCATTGGGTGAAATTGATTTAGAATTGCAAACAAAAGTGGTCCAAAAGGTTATATAAAATACGCACATCAAATCCCCCTAAGCTTAAACCATTGCTTGTCCTCAAACAAAAAGAGCATAAAAACACAAATGAAGGAATTGCCAACGTCTTGCATAGATCAAATGAAATGAAAGATGTGTATAAGACCAAACCAACCATGATCAATAGGTTTGTACTCATAGTCATCAATTTACCTTATACACCATAGAAAGATATTTTTAGTTCAACAATGATGGTCAAATTTAAATGAATCAATCAATTAAACAATAGTAAGTAGAATTTGGATGACCAAGCCAAACAATTAGTGGATGTGCAACTCAAACTCTAACTATTAAGGATATAAAAGATAAAATCTTAGTTAAAATTAACAATTTTAGTTGTACTCTCCTTCTTTCCCAAAAATGATACGACAATGGATTACGAGTTTCCGGCACTCGATGTCTAATGTAGGCTTATGCACACGTGGAATGTTGGTTGGGGTATTTTACCCTCTTTTAAGACATACCACCTAACCATCATGGTCAGATCGGACTTAGACTAGGCTAGCATGATATGTGGGCGGTTAGCCATCTTTTATGGGTATGGGGTGAAAAATAAGGCAAAAGAAATTTTTAAAAATTTTCCACAACATAGGAGAGTCAACTAAATTGCAACATTAGCTAGATTTCATTCATTTGATTTGAATTTTTTTCACTTAAAGAGTGGTTGAAAATGCACTAAAAGATTGGCAAGGGCATCCCCTATTCTAGATGATGTTGTAAATTTGATTTACTCACAAAAATTGAAACCATTACATGTTTTAAGAAATCAAGGATGTGAAAGATGAATGTTCAAACTAGAAGCATAAACTAGAGTTAAGTACATGTTGATGGACAAAGGGTTTCATTTGATTAATGCATGCCTTTTCCAATTTCTCCACATGATATTTCTCATCAAAAGAGGAAAATTAGTTACACAGAGGAGTTTAATCCACATACAAAAGATAAACCTCATATCATACTAGATTTGGCACTAGAAGAGAAGAGATGAAAACAACAACAAAGAAAAAGATGATAAAAGGGAAATAAAACTACACTACTGGCCGGTTGCTCCCCCCTAAGTTTGAAATTTGCAATGTCCTCATTGCATATAACAAACTCAAGAGCATTGCAACCGGATACGTGTCATGGTGAATGATGAGATGGAGGTCCACTGCTTTGATTTTAGCTAGAAATTTTTGTGCTAAGGATCTACGCCTCTTTGTCAATATCTCTTTTATTGGGCCTAAAGATCGACCCTTATGAATTGCAATAAAAAGGGTCTTCTGGACTTCAATGTTGTATATCCCTTCATTCTCTTCTTCAAAATAATCAACGTACGATTCAAAGAGAATTTTGTCATCACCAAGCATTGTATAAAGGATGTGTTGTGAAGGGGGACTTGTCTTGATTGAGTATATGTATATTTCTTGCTTTGAGCTTCAACATCATTGCCTATATTGGAGACAAAAACTTCATTTGATATTGTATGTGATGGTAAAGAAGGTTCTTCTTTAGCAGCTCCAGTCCTCAAGGTAACTGATGTGAATGTCTCCCTTGAATGTATTTGTGGTTGATTAGGCAAGGAACCAGAGTATGCTTTTTTATTGTAAAGAGCTTGTTGAGAAATTTGATTTTCCAACATCCTAGTATGAGTGGAAATTTCATCCACCTTAGAAGAAAGTTAAAAAATAGCATCCTTTAGCAGCTCCCTTTGTTGACTAAGCTCATCATTTTGCTGCATTTGGTTTGAGACAAAGGGCTAAAGCAAGGACACTAAACTTGGTTTGGGATGCAAATGTTGTTTTTGTTGGATGAAATTGCAGCTGACATTGTTGTTGAGCTCTGGTATCTCTTCAAATTTTGATGGTGTGGCAAAACATGAAGAAGTAGTGTGTCATGTTGATCCACATTCATCACAAATTACTTCAACGGCTTGCTTTCCAAAAAATAGAGCTTGAAGAAAAAGGTCGGCTGCTCCAGTCAGGACTCTTGGCAATTATTAAGTGCCATGTCTATAGTAATGGCATAAGCGTCCCTGTATGATTTGTTCATTAAAGCATCATTTGCAGTAACATCAATAGATATCCTTGTTTTGTAGAATAAGCCACTATAGAAAGTTTGCAATAGAATCCAATTGCTTAAACAATGGTGGGGACAAAGACGTTGAAGGTCTTTGAACCTTTCCCATGTGTCATACAAGGTCTCGCCATCCCTTTCACTTAAAGAGTAGTTGAAAATTCACTAAGAGATTGGAAAGGGCATCCCCTATTCAAGATGATGTTGTAAAGTTGATTTACTCGCAAAAATTGAAACCATTACATGTTCTAAGCAATCAAGGATGTGAAAGATGAATGTTTAAGCTAGAAGTATAAACCAGAGTTAAGCACATGTTGATGGACAAAAGGTTTCATTTGATTAATGCATGCCTTTTACAATTTCTCCAAATGATATTTCTCATTAAAAGAGGAAAATTAGTTACACAGAGGAGTTTAATCCACATACAAAAGATAAACCTCATATCATACTAAATTTGGCACTAGAAGAGATGAAAGCAACAACAAAGAAAAAGATGATAAAAGGGAAATAAAACGACACTACTGGCCTGTTGCTCCACCCTATGTTTGAAATTTGTAATGTCCTCACTGCATATAACAAACTAAAGAGCATTGCAACCGGATACGTGTCATGGTGAATGATGAGATGGAGTTCCACTTCTTTGATTTTAGCTAGAAATTGTTGTGATAAGGATCTATGCCTCTTTGTCAATATCTCTTTTATTAGGCCCAAAGATCGACCCTTGTGAATTGCAATGAAAAGGGTCTTCTAGACTTCAATGTTGTATGTCCCTTCATTCTCTTCTTTAAAATAATCAACATCCAAATTCAACAAAATTTTGTCATCACCAAGCATTATATCAAATATGTTTTGTGAAGTGGCACTTGTCTTGTTTGAAATATCAACCTTAGTCGCATATGCATATTTCATGCTTTGAGATTCAACATCATTGCCTATATTGGTAACAACAACTTCATATGATATTATATGTGATGGTAAAGAAGGTTCTTCTATAGCAGCTCCAATCGTGAAGATAACTGATGTGAATGTCTCCCTTGAATGTATTTGTAGTTGATTAGGCAAGGAACCAGAGGGTGATATTTGATTGGAAAAATCTTGTTGAGCAATTTAATTCTCCAACATCCTAGTATGAGTGGAAATTTCATCCACCTTAGAAGAAAGTTGAAAAATAGCATCCTAAGAAGGTCATCATTTTGCTACATTTGATTTGAGACATAGATCTCAAGCATGGACAGCAAACTCGTCTTGGGAAGCAAATGTTGTTGTTGCTGGATGAAATTGCAGCTGACATTATTGTTGAGCTTCTATATCTCTTCAAATTGTGATGGTGTGGAAAAACATGAATAAGGAGTTTGTCTTGTTGCTCCATATACATTACAAATTGCTTCAATAGCTTGATTTCCAAAAATAGAGCTTGAAGAAGAAGGTTGGATGCTCCAGTCTTCAATAATGGCATAAGTGTCTCTATATGATTTGTTCATTAAAGCACCATTTGTTGCATCATCAACAACTATCCTTGTTTTGTAGAATAAGCCACTATAGAAAGTTTGCAATAGAATCCAATTGCTTAAAACATGGTGGGGGAAACGACGTTGAAGGTCTTTGAACCATTCCCATGTGTCATACAAGGTATCGCCATCCCTTTGTGAAAAATTGATGAGCTAACTCCTCAATTGTGTAGTTTATCTTGGTGGGAAGTAGTTGGTGAAGAAGACTTTCAGAAGCTCCTCCCAACTATTGATGGAGTTTCTTGGCAAAGAAGAGAGCCATGCTTTGGCTCTATCTCTCAAAGAGAAGGGGAAAAGAAGAAGACAAACTGCATCAATAGGAACAACATCTATCTTCAAAGTGCTAAGATATTGTAGAAATTCAGCAATGTGAAGGTTTGGATCCTCCATTGGTGTCCCTCCAAACTGGTTCTGTTGTATTATCTGTATATTCTGGGGCTGATAGAATAGTTATTTTCCTCAATTTGTGGGATAACGAATGCCCCATTGATTTTTGTAGCAGCTGGAATGATGAAGTCCTTTAGGGGACGATCATCTTCCATGATTTATTCTTCTTGTTGGGCTTGTGAGGAAGGTGGTGAAGAGGTTGGTGATGATGGTTGTGAGTCCTTTAAATCTGATTGAGGTTCACTCATCCTTTATTTTTGAAGGTTGCAAGCATTATCTTTAATATTGGGGTCTAGAAATGTGGAAGGCGCAAAACCCCTTTTGGATCACTTCACACAGTCCTAAAAGTAAAGAAGGCGAGTGAAGTACAAAAATAAAAATGGAAGATACAATAATATGGTAATGATGACGATCATGATGGAAAAAAATCATGGTGAATATTATAGGTGATCGTGTGATCTAGTCTCGCTTACAATTCAACACTTCTTACGCTAACAAGAATACCAAGCTCCCCAAAAATGGCACAAAAACTTGTTAGCAGTGTCTGTAAGTTCTAATATTTATAAACTTGAACACTACCCCACAAGTATACGGGTGTGTGTAGTAATATCGAGGTAGTCCAAAGGGCAAAGGTTTGTTAGGTGCAAGAGTAATGAACTCCAACAATCTAGATCTTTTAAACAAGAGAGGTTTTGTCGTGTTAACTAAGCAATTTAAAAGGAAATGAACTAAAATAGAAAATACTTGTATTAAGAATCAATTTGGATGTGGGATTCTTGAGGATAGGGTTTCAAGTCCACATCATAACATGAAGAACAACAAAGATCAAGAATACTAGGAATAGCACAAGGGAGGCATGTATCCTACACCCACCTCCCGGTAGGGTAGAACAGTCCTAAATTTGTATACCACTTTTGTTGATATACTTAGATTTGGACTAGAAACCTTTGTTCCCCAACACATCCCAGCCACTATCGTGGTCAAGGTAGTGCAGCTATGGTAAATCTCCTTACTCCTATGCACATCTTCCCAGATTATACAAAGAATAGAAATCATACATACAAAGTGACCAGAAAAGCATGTTAGAAGAATTAAACACCGATGAACCTCAGAACAGCAAAACAAGTAGCATTATATATGAAATTTGTATTCAACAATGTGATGACATGAGAGTTACTCCCACATACCCAAGAACAAGCGATCTACTCATCCATAGTTGTAGAAAGTAGATACAAATAGTAGAAAGTCATGCTAAACTTAATAATAGAAGGAAACAAAATTGGATGTCCGTAGAAGAAGGAAGATAGACTTGGAACTCCGATCAAGGAGTCAAAAATTCATCCTTGTTGCTGGAAATTCTCTAGAAAGCTTCACTTCCAAGTGGAGAGAAGAGAATGGTGGAGATCATTGCTGCAATTGTTGGAGAAGAAGGAAATAGAAGAAGTTTACCTCCTAAAAAACCAACTTTTCTCCCTTGGAACACCTTCAACTCCTTTTTGCTCTCCCTTTCTTGAGTCCCACTACGAAGGGTCTGAAAATGTATGTGGTAACTGTCCCAACACGGCTTGGGGTCGAGTGTGAGACAGTTAAATTCGTGTTTGAGTGAAATTTGCAGGTCACGCGACGTGTCTTTTATAAGCCACCATGTGTCTTATGCAATAACTGAAGTCTAGATCAAGTTCTAGGAGGTTACACGACATGTCTTTAATAAGACACGATATTTCTTTAATAAGACATTGTAACATCCCTGACCTCAGTTATGAACTAAACCAAGGTGTTTTGCTTAAGAAATGTGATTAAATACTTGTGGTTATCTTTTGATATGTAATTAAAGATCCTGAGGAACTTATATTTCCATTTCTGTCCTTTTTTAACAATGTTGTAATATTGTTTTGTTAAAAGTGGACCTATGTGCAAATTACCCAATTAAAGGGGTTAACTTGCAAATTGCACATGTTAAGATGTTCCTATGATGTTGAGACATCATAATAATGAATATGATGTAGTGATATGGATTCTCCAAGCTTGGGCACCAAGATATAGCTTGTAGAGCAATCCTTGTGCTTTAAAACCTAGTTTTGGTGTAAAATGCAATTTACCCAAAACATAGGGTGCAACATGTAAAATATACCCTATAGAGTATCTTTCATGACTCTTGACATAATGTAGAGCAAAGAAAATGAGGGGGTGCCTCATTTGAAGGATCAAATAATAAAGATAACCTTTATATCCAAATGACCAAGTTCCAAGGAAAATGGCCTTTATACTTGTATAACTTAGTAAAGTGTTTGGTTCCTTTTCTTCAACCTTGGTTGAGAAGGGTTTTGCATGAGATAAGAAGGGAGAAAACGTGGCAAGTAAGTAGAGAAGGGCGTGGAGGATATAGATGTAAAGTAGAAGAGATAATTACCATTGCCTTGAAAATATACCCTAAGTATATAACACATCCCTTCTACAAGCAAGGGATCATTTTCCCTTCATTTCCTCTTCTCATCTTCTTGCTTGGATCGACTTAGGAGGAGATTAGGAGTAGAGGAGGACGACCAAGTTCATCTAGGTAAGTTTTGGTCATCTTCTAGCTCGGATTCATGGAGGAAATCCCATTACAAGGTTGGTTTACTAGTCTTCCTTACACGACTCTTGTTTCTAGCCATCTTCTCCATCCAATTCTTGAAGAAAGGACATTGGACAACCTGTGGAGCTCAAGCGACCATTAGAGATATGGAGCTTGGAGCTCAAGATCAGATCCTAAGGCGGGTTTTATAACTCTAAACCTTAACAAATAAACCTTTAACTTTGTTAAGTGCATCTTCTTCCTATGAAAACGTTGCTTGTTCTCCTTCCTTTCATACTTCTAAGTGTTCTTGCAACCAAAACCGTGAAGAACATACCAGGTTCTTGAGGTAGAAGAAGGTGGTGTTAATCCCAGAGCTCCATCATAATCCAACTTTATCAAACGGTCTCCACCTCTTTCCCAAACGGTTTGCAAAACCGTTTGAGTGCAAACGGTTTCAACCAAACCGCATGAAAGAAAATGGTTTCAAAACCATTTGGATGCGTTGACCATGGTTGACCATTTGATAAATCTGTTGAAAACATTATGGAATAATGACCCACCAAGAATCATTAATTAATTCCAAGTAAATCACCAATTGAAGGTACTTTAGTTACCTAAACCCTAATTGGGTCTATTGCTGATTTCAATGATGCAATCATGTTGTTTTCAAAACCATTTGGGGATCACCCAAACGGTCTCAAGACTGTTTGGGGATTAACCCAAGACTGTTTGGAGGTCTAGGGTTAAGTAGAGTTGACCAATTGAGGGTCCAATCATATCAAGTTGTTGAGCAATTAAGTGTTGATTTGGTGACCAAACCTAGGGTTCAACCCTTAAGTAAATGATTTGATTATTGATGACATCATGGACAAACGGTCTCAAGACCATTTGGATGATGTCCAAACGGTTTCAAAAGCGTTTGGAGGTCACCCAAGACCGTTTGGAGGTCTAGGGTTGACTATGGTTATGTGATTGTAGATTGAGAGCCAATAAGTTGAAATATAATCGATTAGTGACCTAATGATCAAATCTATGGTTCAAACCTTAATAGGTTGAGTTAGTTTTTGATGTGGACTTGAGAAAATGGTATCAAGACCGTTTGGAGGATGTCCAAATGATCTCAAGACCGTTTGGGGTCAGATCATGACCCAATTGAGTGATGGTTCAATGGATTCAACATCAATTAAGCCCATGTTGATGTATGTTGAAGGATGATTGATACCAAACCCTAATTCACTTGATCCAAGCCCTAATTGGTAATCAATTGAGGGACAATTGAGTGTCAAATCAGTAAAGGGTTAACCTAATTGGCTCAATTGATAAGTGGTTAACCATGGCATGAACAATTGAGGGGTTCAACATTGAAAACCCTAACTCAATTTGAAGGATTGACACACTTTTTGGTCCATGCTATTTTGAGGTGTTTGGACCAATCGGTCTCAAGACCGTTTGAGTCCAAACGGTCAAGACCGTTTGGGGCCAAACGGTCGGAAAACGGTCTCAAGACCGTTTGGAACCAAACGGTTTCAAAACCGTTTGGATTCATGTGGTTTCAAAGCCGTTTGGATTCATGCGGTTTCAAAACCGATTGGTGACAATGTGGTTTCAAGGACGATTTGCCCAAATGGTTTCAAAGTCAAACTTGGCCAAACGGTCAACGTGAACAAACGGTATTCACCTCACTTTTGGGCAAACGGTCTTAATGGTGTATTTGTTCATGCGGTCTTGAAAGTCAAAGATACCAAACGGTCAACAACTCCATGCGATTTTAAAATCGTTTGGAGGTTGAAAGTGCAAAACCGTTTGGGGTCTTTTAAGGTCAAGAATGCTTAATGATTTAAAGGCTTATATGGTTTAATGGTTGGTTAATCTAAACCCTAATCATACCTAAAGACATTAAGGGAACTAATAATTAGTTGGTTGATGTATGTTATGGTTAATGGTGGACATTACCAAAGTACCCTTGATGAGTTCAAGTAGTCAACACCTCTTGATCAAGCAAACCCTAATAACCATTGTAGTGATGATATGACTTATGTTATCAAGGTTGGTTTGACTTAACCTAATCAAGAGTGATGTAAACATCATCTAATAGTAAGAGGAGAGAGAACACTCCCTAATATGAATGAGAATCAAGTAATATGCTTCCAACATTTATGAATGCACATAATTAGGGAATGATCCTCATTTATGAGATCATGGAAACCCTATTCATGGTGATTAATGAATCTTAACCTTATTAAGGACATGAATGAGAGTAACCTTGATATAAGATAATGGAATGACCTCAACTCACTATAATGTGAATAGTAAACCCTAATTTAGGGTAATGTGATGTAATGTGAATAGTAAACCCTAATCTAGGGTGATGTGATGATATGAACAAGTAAACCTTAATTCTGAGTTATGCTTTTAAGCATGAAACTCCATGATTAAAGTATGAGATGAGGAATCAATACTCCTAATCAACTAAGAGGTTGAATAACTCTAATTGGATTGAATGAGAATCCTAACCCTAGAAACCAGCCGTGGTATTATGACACGGTCGTTGTGAATCCTTTGTTGCACGACAGTGTAATGAAGCATGGGCGTGGTGGTTTACTCTTGCACGACCGTGCAAGATAGCACGGCCGTGGTGTCCTATATATAAATTGAAAAGAATTTGTATTGTGCTGATATAGTTATAATGTGCATGTTATTAGTAAATGTTAACCATGCAGGTTTTCATAAAGAGGTGATCATATCCAGGTTAGGATTATGATGTTATATGGACGGAAAATACTTTACATGCTGCAAGTATAATGATATACTATGTTACCTGGTGAGTGGTAACATATGAGCTTGATAGGTTGAATGAGCCATAAGAAATACATGCATTGTTATAATCAAAGGTCATACTTCTAAAATGACTAGATAATAAGATGTCGCTTAGTAACAAGTGTTATGATGATGAAAGGGTTTGAATACCCACATTCCTTATTCACAATGATGAGATGGTTAGGGATTGATATCCCAGTGTTAAAAGTATGTGATGTGAACTTGATACAAATAGTACTCTTTCTTTATGGCATTTGTTTTATTGACTATGTTTGAGAACATGTTTGATGCTAAAGAATGTCATAATGTACTTAACTAATCAAGTATAATGATATCAAGTAGAGCCCTGACCATAGATCCATCATTTTCAGAAAATACATGATGGTGAAATAGGTCTTCCTAAGGGAACTCCTGGAGAACATACTTTTGAGTATGTGGGGGTTATGGACGCGAATACCCTTACGTCCTAATGTTGGATTTGATAGAAGATGTACCACTAATCTCTCAATCCTTCATTATATGTTTATGTCAGGATGATGTATCACTAATCTCCCGATGATGTTGTTAATGTCGCATCAATGAGAGATAAACAAGAAATCCCTCGATGGCGAAGAGAGTACAGAACGCCACTGTAACTCTAAATAGCGAAGTTTCCAGAATACCCTGGAAAGCTATTATAGCAGAGACACAAGATGTCCTACATGACAATCCTCACACTGACTGAGGAATGATGAGGTCATAGGAATCCAACTCTCCTGATGACCTAGGTATGGTACCGATTGCGATCTAATGATGGTCGGTTGGAGTATGAGAGGTGTAACTCATCTCCTCAGGGCATAATAATAATGTTTGTAAAATGTAATCAGCCGCATAGCATATTTGCTTAGGTTGAACTACGAGAAACAATGATTGATGATACATTGTTTATAGTGCACTAGTTAAGTAACTAGTATACATGTTCTTCATATTCCTTATTGTTATATGTGTTTTCATTCAATTAATTCATAATTGAAATGATTAATTATAAGGATGCTGCTTCAGATAGTTTATACAATGTTACCTACTGTTGAATGTTTATAATTCTACTACTTTATGTTATTTCATTATTGCAATAACAAAGCTTCTGGCGGAGAGTTATAACTCTCGCTGGGACAATTATTCAATTGTCTCACCCCCGTGGGATTTGACTTTTTAGGTAGACGCCGAGGACGAAGGAACCCACCAGTGAGTGAGCAGCAGCAGCAGCAACAGCAACCTCAGGGACAGCAGTGATCCTCAAGTGGAGACACTGTCTGTCATGTTGTGTAGATAGTGTGTCATGTGTCGTCTCTGTACTCTCAGGTCCTAGGAGTCAGTATATCTAAGATTTTGGCATGATGCCTTGAGATTTTGTATCTTACCTTGTACAGTTAACAAGGTGATTGATGTTGTAATCCTCGAGATGTGTTTATTACAGAGATGTAATGATGGATTAGTTTGTAAACAACTTATCATGTTTCTTTATGAAAGAGTTTTTATCATTCGAAGATCTCTTTACAAAAAGGTTTTAATTTTTCGTGATTTTTGATAATTCCGCTGCTAATCGCTTCCGCATTCGTTGATCTTGTTTTCGTAATTCAATCGTCTCAGACACGGTGTGTCTTTAATAAGACAAGGTGTGTCTTTAATAAAACACGGTGTGCTGCTGCAAATCTGGAATTTTTGCATTTAAATTATGGACTGAGACACGTGGTGTCTTTGATAAGACACAGGTTGTCTTTATTAAGATACAGGGTGTCTTAATTAAGACATGGGGTGTCTTTATCAGTTTCAGCAACATTGATTTTTTGAATGTCTAGATGATTGGGGAATGTGTTGATGGATGTTATGATGGCGTTCTCTCCCCATTTTGATGCCAAATTGTTCTACCTACAAACCAAACCATAAAGCAAGTAAAGACAACAATAAAGTGGAAAATATAGCATGATCAAGAGTGATTATTGGGTGAAAATGATTTGGAAATGCAACCAAAACTGGACCAAAATGTGATATAAAATATGCACATCAAATCACCCTAAGCTTAAACCACTGCTTGTCCTCAAGAAAAAAGAGCATAAAAACACAAATGAAGGAATTTTCAAGTTCATGCATAGATCAAATGAAATGAAAGATGTGTATAAGATCAAACCAACCATGATCAACAGGTTTATACTCAGCAAGGGTGGTCACAATTAAATGAATCAATCCATTAAACAACACTAAGTAGAATTTAGATGACCAAGATAAACAATTAGTGGATTTGCAATTCAAACTCCCAACTATTAAGGATACAAAATATGAAATCTTAGTTAAAATTAACAATTTTAGTTGTACTCTCCTTCTATCCCAAAAATGATATGACAATGGATTACGAGTTCCAGCACTCAGCAGCTAATGTAGGCTTATGCACATGTGGAGTTTTAGTTGGGGTATTTTACCCTCTTTTAAGACATACCACCTAACCGTCATGGCCAAATCAGACTTACACTTGGCTATCATGATATGTGGGAAGTTATCCATCTTTTATGGGGTATGAGGATGAAAAATATGGCACAAGAAATTATAAAAAAAATCACAACATAGGAGAGTCACATAAATTGCAACAATATTTAGATTTCATTCATTTGTTTTGAAAATTGTTCACTAAAAGAGTGGTTGAAAATGCACCAAGAGCTTGGTAAGGGAATTCCCTGTTCTAACTAATGTTGTAAAGTTGATTTACTCATAAAAATTGAAACCATTACATGTTTTAAGCAATCAAGGATGTGAAAGATGAATGTTCAAGCTAGAAGCATAAACCAGAGTTAAGCACATGTTGATGGCCAAAAGGTTTCATTTGATTAATGCATGCCTTTTACAATTTCTCCGCATGATATTTCTCATCAAAAGAGGACAATTAGTTAAGCATAGGAGTTTAATCCACATATAAAAGATAAACCTCATATTATACTAGATTTGGGACCAGAAGAGCAGAGTTGAAAACAACAACAAAGAAAAAGATGATAAAAGGGAAATAAAACTACACTACCGGCCGGTTGTCCCCCCCCCTAAGCTTGAAATTTGTAGTGTCCTCACTGCATATAACAAAACTCAAGAGGATTGTAACCGGATACATGTCATGATGAATGATGAAGATGGAGGTCCATTGCTTTGATTTGAGGCTGGAAATTTTTGTGCTAAGGATCTACACCTCTTTGTCAAAATCTCTTTTATTGCGCCCGAAGATCGACGCTTGTGATTTGCAATAGGAAAAGTATTTTGGACTTTAATCTTGTATGTCCCTTCATTCTCTTCTTCAAAATAATAAACATCTGATTTAAAGAGAATTTTGTCATCACCAAGAATTGTATCAAAGTTGTGTTGTGAATGGGCACTTGTCTTGTTTGAAATATCATCATTAGGAGCATATGAATATTTCTTGCTTTGAGCTTCAACATCATTGCCTATATTGGAGACAACAACTTCATATGATATTGTATGTGATGGTGAAGAAGGTTCTTATATAACAACTCCATTTCTCAAGATAATTGATGTGAATGTCTCCCTTAAATGTATTTGTGGTTGATTAGACAATGAACCAGAGGGTGTTTTTGTTAGGTTTTCGGGGAGGCAGAGAAGGCAGTGGAAACAAAAAAAAATTCCTCCCCAAACCCGGAACAAGGAAACGCGTCAACGTCTATATAATAGGAAAGGATGGTTTGTGGAATCATACCTTGTCCCAAGGCTTTCTTGGCGACAATTCCTCACGCCTTGCGTGGTCTTCAAATCCGGTCTTCGACGGTGTCTGTGCAGCTCCTGGTCGCACCGGGACTGATAACTCCTACTCGAACCGGACTGTCGGATAACAGTTGTCCTCCTGAGCGGCAGTGACCTCCCGCCTCTGTAGTAGTCCACACGGACCACCTGGAACTCCACACTCCTTGTCCCACAAGGAAGTGGAAGGAGTTGCACCCTCCTATTGACGTACTAGTCGCCAACACACTCTCCTACTGTCAATTGCAACTGCAGTTGTCCTTCCCTTGCTGCACCTCCTTTTGCAGAAAGCACTTGCTCGGGCTCTCTCTCAGTTACCAAAACCAGAGAGAACGACAACTTTGCAGAGCAATCAACTTGCACTGAGTTGTTGTTCTTTGAGAAGCCCCCAATACCCCTATATATATAGGAGGGTCATGGGACATGGTTCTCTATCTCGGGCAATGCGGGACTAAAAGAAGGAGTAGAAGGGTTCAAGATTTTCCACAAAAAGCAACCAACTCGGACCTTGAGCCGATCGGTTGGGACTAGAACCGGTCATTTGGGTCACCCAACCGATCGGTTGGTGCCCTAAACCGATCGGTTCATGGTCCTGATCTGACTCAAATTGACTTTCCTTCTTTTGTTTCTAATTGGTATCGAATACCAATCTTATTCCCAATCAAATTGGGAAATTGAAACACAAGGAAAATTCTTACCAATCCTACTTTCCCAAGTTGCTCGGTTGCACCAGTTTAATCGATCATTTCAACACTTGAAGCAATCGGTTCACCCTGGGCTTGAGCCGATCGGTTCAACATTTGAACCGACCGGTTCAGCAACCTCAGCCGACCGGTTCAACCCTTGAACCAATCGGTTGGTAGTGCAGGTTGTGCAGAATCAGTCAATTGCGATTTCAATCAATCTGATACTCCAATCAATATGTCCAACACCTTGAACAATATGATATTGAGCTATCAATCAATTGAGTGTTTAATTGAACTACTAAACTCCTTTAGTAATCAATCTAAATGTTGCTTGTGGACAAAACTCCTCTTCCAGGTTAAATCCTATGTGTGTGACCCTGCAGGTCCATTTCACGTTGGCAGTGAAAGTCCATAACATTTATGACTTCACAAGCAAAGAGCGGTTCCTAGTCACACATCAGTGCTACCCAAGTGAAAGTAGAAAGTTGGAGAACATCTTTCATCCTACAATCCATGAATGGTGTTACAGCGAGTGTATAATTCCTTTGTCACTGATATCCCGAATGAACTCGAGGCATGGAACAGTCATCCTGTCAACGTTCATTCACTTTCTTGATCTCAGAGTAGACTGGAAGAGATATGTATGACATCAATATCACATACTGATTCACACATGCGTGCACGCCTTTCTCAATCCTACTCATCAAGTGGCCATGGATATCAAACTCCCTCAGGAGGGGCAAATCCCATATCTATCACTCACTCCTCAAAAGCCCCATGTGTCAAAGCCACCCAATCATCACCTTTATAACAACCCATGTTTCAGGACTTCGTTTGATGATGTCAAAGTTTGCCCAACGACATGTGTTGAGTGTAGTGATTTCAGGTCTAAGAATCACACTCACCACCATCACTGTGAGTACTGACTGTGACTACCATGTCATGGTTCCATGTGTCAAACTCACGGTGGATCTGTCTGGTACACTTGTTCTCTAACAAGCACCTATGTGTTTGGTTTGATATCTCTATATCATGACTAATGAGATTCTGTCATCAACCAACACCACAATCTAGTCTTGTGTGTCATTGTTTTCTATCTACCTTCCACAATGACATCCGACTAGGGACATAACAAGAATGTACAAACTCTTAGCATCCGTATGATCTCATCGTTCAGGTCCTCAACCTGAAAGCATACTTCATTGAGTACTGTCATTCTTTAGACATTCAATCTGTTCTATTACTATCTCATATGACTGAACCAGAAAGAATTGGAAGCTTGCCTTTGATGTTTATCAAATCAATCTTAATGTATCCCACCAATCATCCCATGATTGGCTCTCAGGGCATACATACCAACAGACTCCCACTTGCACTGCGAGCCAATCACCATTGAATCATATTCAAAGTGATCTTCAAACATGTCCCACATGTTACTATGCTCTAGTGCCAACATAGTGAGTAATGGCAACACCTTGCCAAAGTCAGTATAAATTACATGTCTCACATCTCTTCATTGTACGTCACATGTATGAGATGGAGTTTCCGTAATATGCGATCTTGTATTCCTGTGATAACCATTAGCCACATTGCATGATCAAGGATTCCATACTTGTCATCAATGAGTGGAATGTCTATAAGTTCATCTTATGAACTTCCAGATCCACATAGTATCTATTGTTGTTCTCTAACACATAGATACTCGACATTTCCTTTCAAATGATTTTATTGGAACATTTCCAATTATCAACAAACTTTCACTTTTATACATCACATGTATATTTTGTGATTAATTTTCTGTCCTTTCGGAAGTTCGCATCAATGTCACTCTTTACATCGAACTCTTCCTTATCTCCATAGAACTAGTACTTATCAAGTTCTCATGGTATTTCAGTAACCCTTACTGGAGGTAGACAGACATCCACTCGTCATGTCCCTCATACGAGTTATCAGGATGAGCACACCATATTGTCATGTCGTACATACAAGATGATGAATGCATTTTATTCTTGCCATGTCCATACATGCAAGATAATGGGATGAATACATACATGATGGATCCATATCTATTCTTAGTGTTCCCATTCTTCATAAGAATTGGACACTTGGCCTTGGGATACTAACTCCATGTAATATGGACAAGTGTCCTCCCACTGAATCTGTGCATACTGAACACTTTAGTACAGATTTCCAATGTATGTTCTCTCTCTTCCAGGTCAAGAGATTTGTTGAGAACTATCTCTATAGATCTCTATTCCTATCACATAGGAAACATCTCTATCTTCCCTAAATATAATTTCCACTTTTGGATTTCCATTTTAGAACCTTTCATTTCACATCAACATGTGGAATGTGAATACGCTCCCACTAAATCACAGATCCCTACTTTATCTTTGACATATCAATCAAACCCTTTGACTATATCATTAAAGAAAAGATCCAATTCTGAGTTGCTTATACTTAATCAATCGCATTGATTAGTCCATTGTAACTTATAGACTTCATTTGCATTAGTGGATTCATAAACGTTATAGGTTGTGTCACGTACACATCCTTGTTATATTCCTCATAGGAATGCAGTTTTAGTATCCATATGCCAAATGTCTTATTCATTAAGTTGCAATCAACAAGCATCATCCTTCTCAAAATGTCATCCATGTGTCTTAACTCTTAAGACTCATTTGCACTTATGGATCTTATCCAATGGGTGCTACCATCAAGGTCATACCTTATGGTTCACATGGATGTCATTTAGGATGTAATGGTCATAAACCATAACTCAAAATTTGGTTCCTCATATTTATCTAGATAGTTGACTCATCTCATGAACAACTTATCTCATAGATAATTGAGGTGTATCTGTTAAGTATATAAGAACTCACAACCCTTGTGATTCTTAATTCCTTTTTTTAGTGTGGGGTATTCTTTTATTAAGAAGAATTCAGTTATTCGATAATCATTCTCTAACTCCTTAGAATATGATTCCTTCTTGATTTAGACATCATCATGCCTTTAATCGTGAGTTTCATTATGAGACACTATCATAATCACTCACAAGGATCTCAAACATTTGGTCCAAGTATTTCATTCATTGATCTCATCAATAATTAACACTTTACCAAATTTATACTTCATTTATGATAATCTTGAACACTTCAAGATATTCATATTGGTGTTTCTCTAAACACCATTAGAAGTGTTAGCATTTGTTCCAATAGGTATGTAAATACATCACATGTATTATACCTAATAGGATAATCATTCTCTCACTACCTTTAGTGAAGATTGATTAATCATGTCCAAGATATTCATGTCTCTTAATGGTTCTCTAACCAAAAGAGTCTAGATTTATCCATCATATGGAAATTAGAAATGAATTTCTCATGATTGATGCTAATTTGATTGTTTGAGTTATCTATAACTTTTAGGTATCATTTTCTCTTATGCATATCAAATACCACAAGTTAAACAAGGCATTGCCACAAAGATCATATCCTTAAGATTGAAAACTCAACTTTATTAATTGCCATCATTGTCATACAATATGCAAAAATAAAGTGTTTCTATCTATTGGCAAATATGAAATAGCAGTTCATAACTGTAGTACATGCCTTATAGGCTGAAAATAAACTAAAGTAGTCCTATCTATTGAGGCAACACTTGCCCCAATTATGAGTGCTTTACACTTTACATCTTGGTATCATATACCTCAAAAAGTGTTACAAGTTTATTTTCATGACACCTTTAAGCAGAGGCTTCAGTCGCCTCCTTCTTTTGTTCTTCCAGATAGAGAGGACAATTCCTTTTCCAATGTCCCGACTTTTGACAATGGTGGTAATTTCCTTTCTTGGTCATGCCTCCCTTGGCCTTGAGAGCTGAAGATGGCTTGGACTCCTGGCTAGCTTCAGAACCTTTCTTAGCTTTGCCCTTGTTCTTGTGCTTGGACTTGCCTTTCTTGCTCGTGATCACCATCACAGCCTTAGGCTTGTCCTTCTTCATCTGTAACTCGGTTGTCCTCAACATGCCCAACAACTCTGACAGTGGCCTATCAAAGTTGTTCATGTTGTAGTTCATCACAAACTCACTATAAGATTCTGGAAACGATTGCAGTATCACGTCAGTAGCCAACTCTTGGCTCAGTGGAAATCCCAGTCTCTGCAGGTTCTCCACATACCCAATCATCTTGAGTGTGTGAGGACCAACTGGATCTCCTTCTATCATGACGCACTTGAACAGTTCCCTACAAACATTGTACCTCTCTTGCCGTGCCTGATCTTCATACATGTTCCTGAGATGCTGAATCATCTCTATGACACCCATGTTCTCATGTTGTCTCTGCAACTCATGGTTCATTGAACATAACATCAAGCACTTAGCATCAATGGCATCATCAGCATGCTTCTTGTAAGCATCCCTTTCTGCCCTTGGTGCATTAGGAGCGGGTTCCTCTGGAATTGGAGTATCCAAGACATAGAGCTTACGCTCTTGAGTGAGAACAATTCTCAATGTCTGATACCAGTCATGGAAGTTCGTCCCATTAAGCTTGTCCTTGTCAAGGACCGATCGCAAAGAAAAGTTGTTGTTATTGTTTGTCGTCATTTGTACTACAAAAGGAAATATGCAATTTTAGTCCAAAAACTCATTTTTTGACTTATTTGATTGATTTGAAAATTTTGACGATATAATTAGGCCCTTAATTAATTATTGCTCCCACTATTTTACTTCAAATTGATGGCCCTCACCATCAATTCGGAAGATTGCAGCGTACAACCTTCTAGTGGGCAAGATCCTGAAATCCTCTAAGTCATGAGTCAGCTTTGGCTGATCGCCCATAACTTAGATCTCTCAGGTAGGAAACTCTTGCCAATTGCATCATATGCAACTCTTGATAAGATGTCATATGCAACTCTTTTCCATGATCATCTCCATGCCTCAAGGTGCTAGATCCTATCTAGGTCACCTTGTTAAGTCCGACCCAAAGCAAACACGATGAATATGCACCCTGCTAGGACAGACCCACACATTCATCCTTCACGCTTCCACGAGATAGACGGTGCACCACGCTAGGGCGTGCCCACACTTGGTCGATCAAGCTTTTCACGTGTGTCACATTTGGAAGGCATCTAAAACTTAATATTTAATGAGGGATTTGGTTTTATATACATATACATATCCAATCACCACAATACATAGTATGTATCATATACATGCTATATCCCACAAAAAAACATGCACAAACGATAAAAAGCGATGATTATGGCCATCCTAATGTGATTCCTCGAGCCAAGAGGAATCATGGTCATCTAGGTCTACAGCATATGTAACCTGTATAAGATGAACTTCTGTGCTTTGCCTTTGAAGTAGATCAATTCATCACATGAACGTCTTGCTCGGCCCGACCCGGTTGTCTGGGTGCCACCAGCCGATCGGTTGGCTCCTCCAACCGATCGGTTGCCCTGGTCATCGTGCATCTCTTCATGTCCGCCACCCGCTCGTCTCGCTCCTCGAATCGGTCATCAACTAATCGGTTCACTCCTTGAACCGACCGTCTGGAACGTCAACCGATCGATTCACGCCTTGAACCGATCGTTTTAGCTGTCGTCTTGATGTCCGCCGGTCTTCGACATACAGGAAATAAAATCTATCTTATTTATTACATTGCTTTAAAAAGGGAAACCCCGAGTTACATTGGGGGGGAGCAAAGGTAGGAAAGAATCTCGAATTATTTCGAGTTACATCAGGAATAGGATAAGGAAGATCGGTGCGCAGACTGAGATGCAAGCAACCACACACAACCAATCACATATAGGGTTTATTGGCCATAATCACGCTATACATCCACCACAAAACTCGTTTAAGGGCGACGCATATCAAGTGCATTAATAATACATATCATATATGTAATTTGGGATTTGTGGATTTAGGATTGGACATGCATAAAACCAATTTTATTCGCATCGTATGCAATAAATAAAGGCAGAAAACCAAAATCGATCATATTTATATTCCTAAAATATAGAACAGTTGACATGGCTCTGATACCACTGTTAGGCTTTCGGGGAAGCAGAGAAGGCAGTGGAAACAAAAAAAATTCCTCCCCAAACCCGGAACAAGGAAACGCGTCAACGTCTATATAATAGGAAAGGATGGTTTGTGGAATCATACCTTGTCCCAAGGCTTGCTTGGCGATAATTCCTCACGCCTTGCGTGGTCTTCAAATCCGGTCTTCGACAGCGTCTGTGCAGCTCCTGGTCGCACCGTGACTGACAACTCCTACTCGAACCGGACTGTCAGATGACAGTTGTCCTCCTGAGCGGCAGTGACCTCCCGCCTCTGTAGTAGTCCACACGGACCACCTGGAACTCCACACTCATTGTCCCACAAGGAAGTAGAAGGATTCACACCCTCCTGTTGACGTACTAGTCGCCAACACACTATCCTGCTGTCAATTGCAACTGCAGTTGTTCTTCCCTTGCTGCACCTCCTTTTGCAGGAAGCACTTGCTCGGGCTCTCTCTCGGTTACCAAAACTAGAGAGAACGACAACTTTGTAGAGCAATCAACTTGCACTGAGTTGTTGTTCTTCGAGAAGCCCCCAATACCCATATATATATAGGAGGGACATGGGACAGGGTTCTCTATCCCGGGCAATGCGGGACTAAAAGTAGGAGTAGAAGGGTTCGAGATTTTCCACATAAAGCAACCAACTCGGACCTTGAGCCGATCGGTTGGGACTTGAACCGGTCGTTTGGGTCACCCAACCAATCGGTTGGTGCCCTGAACCGATCGGTTCATGGTCCTAATCCCACTCAAATAGACTTTCCTTCTTTTGTTTCTAATTGGTATCGAATACCAATCTTATTCCCAATCAAATTGGGAAATTGAAACACAAGGAAAATTCTCACCAATCCTACTTTCCCAAGTTGCTCGGTTGCACCAGTTTAATCGATCGTTTCAACACTTGAAGCAATCGGTTCACCCTAGCTTTGAGCCGATCGGTTCAACATTTGAACCGACCGGTTCAGCAACCTCAGCCGATCAGTTCAACCCTTGAACCGATCGGTTGGGAGTGTACGTTGTGCAGATTCAGTCAATTGCGATTTCAATCAATCCGATACTCCAATCAATATGTCCAACACCTTGAACAATATGATATTGAGCTATCAATCAATTGAGTGTGTAATTGAACTACTAAACTCCTTTAGTAATCAATCTAAATGTTGCTTGTGGACAAAACTCCTCTTCCAGGTTAAATCCTATGTGTGTGACCCTGCAGGTCCATTCACGTTGGCAGTGAAAGTCCATAACATTTATGACTTCACAAGCAAAGAGCGGTGCCTAGTCACACATCAGTGCTACCCAAGTGAAAGTAGAAAGTTGGAGAACAACTTTCATCCTACAATCCGTGAATGGTGTTACAGCGAGTGTATAATTCCTTTGTCACTGATATCCCGAATGAACTCGAGGCATGGAACAGTCATCTTGTCAACGTTCATTCACTTTCTTCATCTCAGAGTAGACTGGAAGAGATATGTATGACATCAATATCACATACTGATTCACACATGTGTGCACGCCTTTCTCAATCCTACTCATCAAGTGGCCATGGATATCAAACTCCCTCAGGAGGGACAAATCCCATATCTATCACTCACCCCTCAAAAGCCCCATGTGTCAAAGCCACCCAATCATCATCTTTATAACAACCCATGTTTCAGGACTGTGTTTGATGATGTCAAAGTGTGCCCAACGACATGTGTTGAGTGTAGTGATTTCAGGTCTAAGAATCACACTCACCACCATCACTGTGAGTACTGACTGTGACTACCATGTCATGGTTCCATGTGTCAAAATCACGATGGGTCTGTCTGGTACACTTGTTCTCTAACAAGCACCTATGTGTTTGGTTTGATATCTCTATATCATGACTAATGAGATTCTGTCATCAACCAACACCACAATCTAGTCTTGTGTGTCATTGTTGTCTATCTACCTTCCACAATGACATCCGACTAGGGACATAACAAGAATGTACAAACTCTTAGCATCCGTATGATCTCATCGTTCAGGTCCTCAACCTGAAAGCATACGTCATTGAGTACTGTCATTCTTTAGACATTCAATCTATTCTATCACTATCTCATATGACTGAACCAGAAAGAATTGGAAGCTTGCCTTTGATATTTATCAAATAAATCTTAATGTATCCCACCAATCATCCCATGATTGGCTCTCAGGGCATACATACCATAGTTTTTTTATTGGAAAGAGCTTGTTGAGCAATTTGATTCTCCAACATCCTAGTATGAGTGGAAATTTCATCCACCTTAGAAGAAAGTTGAAAAATAGCATCCTTTAACAGCTCCCTTTGTTGACGAAGCTCGTCATTTTGCTGCATTTGATTTGAGACAAAGGTCTCAAGCATGGACACTAAACTCAGCTTAGGCTGCAAATGTTGTTGTTGCTGGATGAAATTGTAGTTGACATTATTGTTGAGCTCCAGTATCTCTTCAAATTGTGATGGTGTGGCAAAACATGAAGAAGGAGTGTGTCTTGGTTCTCCATATCATTAAAAATTACTTCAACAGCTTGCTTTCCAAAAATAGAGCTTGAACAAGAAGGTCAGCTGCTCCAGTCAGGACTCCATTGGAAATTATTAAGTGTCATGTATTCAATAATGGCATAAGCGTCCATGTATGATTTTTTCATTAAAGAACCATTTGCAGAGACATCAATAGATATCCTTCTTTTGTAGAATAAGACACTATAGAAAGTTTATAATAGAAGCCAATTTCTTAAACCATGGTGGGGACAAAGATGTTGAAGCTCATTGAGCCTTTCCCATGTATCATACAAGGTCTCTCCACCTTTGTGAAAAATTGATGAGCTGCCTCCTAATGCATCAGTTTTTAGTCATTTTCACAGGCATATTTTCCTTGATTTTATGTGTTGTTTTGTCATTTATTTGATTAATAATGCATGAAACTCTATTAATTGCTTATGCTATCTAAATGCATCAAGTTATATGATTTTTATTGTTTAAGATGTTTTAATATTTATCCTGAGCATTTATCCACATTCTTGTGCATTTTCAGGTACAACTGAACTTTACAGAGTCGATACTACCGACACCAAAATTCGATGGTACCGACTTCACATTAGTACTTGCCCAGAAAAGACTCACATACACTTGATACTATCGACACTCAAAGTTGGTAGTATTGAAACCAGGTCAGTAAAGCACAAGAATGAATCGCAAAAGTCAGTACTATCGAGTTCACAAAGTGGGTACTACTGAGATGGTGTCAGTAAGGCAGTGCTCGGATGACCTAAAGACTCGGTTCTATCAAGACAAGTCGATAGTACCGATATTGTCATGGGTCGTGGATACCCTAGGATCTTGGTACTACTGACTACCAAGTCGGTACTACCGAGTCTGCCTGATTCGGCAAATATGAGGATGGCAATCTAATCCAACAGTTGTCGTTATTTCGTACCGTAAGTGACTCCTATGACCTAAGGGAAGTTTGGCCAGATGTAAGGAGGCAGCCATTTTTCCATTGCATGACATCAGAGAGAGAGAAAAGAATAGAAAGGAATCATCAAAGGCTTCATCTGGGAGGATCCGAGCACCTCTAGAAGGTGAATCGGCAGTCAAAAGACAACCGATTGCACACACGACGTAGGGGATCATCCAGATCATCTATTCACCAGGGGTTACTTCATTTTTCTAATGTTTTCCACATTTTTATCTTTCTCTACCAATGATTAATCAATAAAAACCATGTCGGGCTAAACCCCTTGATTCCTTAGGACCCGAGAGTAGCCCGGATATGCATTGTAACTTATTTCCATGCATTAATGCCATATTTGTCCCTATTTTCTGGATATAAATCTATGAAGTTGCTTTTCTCTATTTATGTATGATCAATATAGATAGATTATTAGACTCTTAATCATTTTGGGAGAGAGGTTAAGGGTTGGAAAGTATAGATTTACCCATTTATTGCACCCCTTGGGAAAGGCAGAGAATAAATGTGAGGAGAAACCCAGAGGTGAAACCATAATCCTAAGGAATTCCCTAAATCTGAGTAATTCAAGTGTTATTCAATCTATTTTTGTTTCTGTTCAATTAAACCAATTCAATTTCACTGGCCTAGCTGATTTGACCATAGTTAGTAGTAGTCTTCTGGAGAACGTATCCCTGTGTTTGACTCAGGCCTCAAAAGGGCCTATATTACTTTGATACGTTCACTTGCGTATAATGCACGGTAAACACGTGTCAACTCCTCAATTGTGCAGTTTTGCTTGGTGGGAAGTACTTGGTGAAGAAGACTTTGAGAAGCTTCTCCCAACTGTTGTTGGAGTTTCTTGGCAAAGAATAGAGCCACACCTTGTCTCTATCTCTCAAAGAGAAGGGGAAAAGTAGAAGGCAAACTGCATCAGTAGGAAGACCATTTATCTTGAAAGTGCTAAGATATTGTAGAAATTCATCAATGTGGAGGTTTGGATCCTCCATTAGCATCCCTCCAAATTGATTTTGCTGTATCATCTGTATAACTGTGGGGCTGATAGAAAATTCATTTTCCTCAATTAGTGGGATAATGATAGCCCCATTGACTTTTGTAGCAGCTGGAACAATGAATTCATTTAGGGGACGATCATCTTCCATGATTTGTTCTTCTTACTGTGTTGGTGAGGAAGGTGGTGAAAGACATTGGCGATGATGGTTATGAGTCCTCCAAATCTGATTGAGGTTCACTCATCCTTGCTTTTTGAAGGCTGCAAGCATTATCTTCAATATTGGGGTCTAGAAATGTGGAAGGCTCAAAACCCCCTTTTGGATCGCTTCACACTGTCCTACAAGTAAAGAAGGCGAGTGAAGTACAAAAATGGACATGGAAGATACAACAATATGGTAATGATGATGGTCATGATGGGGAAAATGATGGTAAATATTACAGGTGATGGTGTGATCTAGTCTCACTTAAAATTCAACACTTTTTTACTCTAACAAGAATACTGATGCTCCCCGACAATGGTGCCAAAAACTTGTTAGCAGTGTGTGCAATTGTTAATATTTATAAACTCGAACACTACCCCACAAGTATACATGTGTGTGTAGTAATATCGAGGTCGTCCAAGGAGCAAAGGTTTGTTAGGTGCAAGAGTATTGAACTTCAACAATCTAGATCTTTTGAACAAGAGAGGTTTTGTTATGTTAACTAAGCAATTTGAAAGGAAATGAACTAAAACTAAAAACACTTGTATTAAGAATCAATTTGGATTAGGGATTCTTGAGGATAGGATTTTACATCCACATATTAAGATGAAGAACAACAAAGATCAAGAACACTTGTAATAACACAAGGGAGGCATGTATCCTACACCCACCTCCCAGTAGTGTAGGCCAGTCCTAACTTTGTATACCACTTCTGTGGATATACTTAGATTCAGACTACAAACCTTTGTTCTCCAATACATCCCAGCCACTCTCGTGGTCAATGTAGTAAAACTAAGATACATCTCCTTACTCTTATGCACATCTTCCCAGATTATACAAAGAGCAGAAATCATACATACAAAGTGGCCAGCAAATCATGTCTGAAGAATTAAACACTGATGAACCTTAGAATAGTGAAACAACTAGCATTATATATGAAATTTGTGTTCAACAATGTTATGACATGGGAGTTACTCCCCCATGCCCAAGAACAAGAGATCTACTCATCCATAGTTGTAGAAAGTAGATACAAATAGTAGAAAGTAGTGCTAAACATCATAATAGAAGGAAATAAACGTGGATGTCTATGGAAGATGGAAGATAGACTTGGAACTCCAGTCAAGAAGTCACAAATCCATCCTTGCTATTGGAAACTCTCCATAAAGCTTCACTTCTGAGTGGAGAGAAGAGAACTGTGGATATCCTTGCTGCAATTGTTAGAGAAGAAGGAAGTAGAAGAAGTGTCTTATGTAAGAACTGAAGTCTGGATTGAGTTCTGGGAGGTTACATGACGTGTATTTAATAAGACACGACGTATCTTTAATAAAACATGGCGTGTTGCTATGAATCTGGAAGTTTTACGTTCAATTTCTGGACTGAGACATGGGGTGTCTTTAATAAGGAACGGGGTGTCTTTAATAAGGCACAGGGTGTCTTAAGACACAGCGTGTCTTAAGACACAGTGTGTCTTTATCAGTTTTGAAAAACATTAATTTTCTGAATGTCTAGATGATTGGGGAATGTGTTGATGGATGTTATGATGGCATTTTCTCCCCCATTTTGACGCCAAATTTTTGTACCTACAAACCAAACCATAGAGCAAGTAAAGACACAATAAAGTGGAAAATCTAGCATGATTAAGACTGATTATTGGGTGAAAATGTTTTGTAAATGCAACCAAAAGTGGTCCAAAAGGTGATATAAAATACGCACATTAGTCCTACTATAAAGTTAGGGGCATAGATATGAGTTCGTTGTCTTGGGTGTCTAATATTAGTAGCCTTAGGGATTGAGAACTCGAGTAAATTATAGATTTGGTGTACCTTATTGTAGACAGATGTCCTTCTAATAAACCTATCATGGTTAATAAAGATGGCTTCAATTCCTTATTATTGGTTTGTAGCATAACGTCATGTTAACCTTTGGGTCATGCATGGTGTTATGCATAGTAACTTGTTGGCTTGGTGTGTTTGAGTTTTAACTTGTGGTTCTTAGCTTGAGGACTACATGATCTATTCCTAGTCCATTTGGTGAGACATATAGTTGTAACTAAAAAATGGATGGTATCTTTTGACCCATAGATTTGAGATGTGCATTTCACGCAAAAAGTAAAAATTTTACTCAGATTCTCAACTTCCTTCACTGACGAGTAGTGTGGTGTGCAAGTCTAAGATGAGTACTATATTGGAGATATATTTTAATGATTGATTATAGTTTCAATTGAAACAATGGTACTCATGGACATGATTATGATTTCATGCATACTTCCTGTAAATCATCAAAGTACCATATTTTCATTCTTGATACCGGTAAGGAGTGATTCTTATAATCAATTCTATCAACTTTTCAAAAGAACTCAAATCCCGAGGTTTCATCCCTCAGTCGATGTTTGGATCAACCAATCAAATAAGTATATAACTTACGGCTACATTGTCATGCATATCGCTATCAATGCAAGAAACATGTGAATTATGGTTTCCACCTGATGTTTCAGTACTCATGGGATGTTTGAGTCAACCATTCAAATCAGTTTACAACTTATGACTACATTGTAATGCATATTAGTATCAATGCAACACAGATGAGTACTAATTATTGCGAGATGTCAGTAAACTAGGATCTCATTATCTTGTATTTCAAATTTACACAAACAAAAAAGGAATTGTGCATGATGGGTTGATGTTTTTCGTTATACTCTATTTGATTGATCGGTGCTTCTAGATATTTTGGGTTCTTGGCTTCATAGAGAGATATTGATATTAAGTAGGAGTGGTGTTTCTTTTATTAATTAGTACGTGTTTGACATGACATAGAATTGTAACTTGATGTTGTTCTCCAACTTTCCAATTACTTGGGTAGCAATGATGCATTTCTAGATATTTCTCATTGCTTGTAATGTCATAAATTAGTTATGGACATTCACTGCTTATGTAATTTGGGACCTATAGGGTCACGCACATAGGATGCACTTGGAATAGGAGCTTATTCATGAATGATGTTTAACTTGATTACTAAAGTATTTAGGTATTCAATTTAAGCAACATTGGTAATTAGAACTTTGAAATGACCAGTTCATCTTGTGAACCTATCAATTCAATGTATGAACCAACCAATTCAGGTTGTGAACCGACCAGTCCATAGATCAATGAGACTGGATCAACGATTGATGTTGACGTCATGTTGTTTATTAATTGAATATAGAATGTCAATGTGATTAAAAATAGGAAAGAAAGTAAACTGAGCTATTGAAGGGTTATACCGACCATTTCATGTGTGAACTGATTAGTTCATTAGTGAGTTGATCATTTTGTCATTTGTAGCTTCTAGAAAATTTGTGAAATTTCATCTCTTCGACTCCCAATTGAACTGGAAATTTAATCCTGGCCATCTTTATAAAGTGGGGAAGCCTAGGCTTTCATAGACACAACAATAAGCTCTAACAATTATTGCCCTCTCTAGTTGTGGTAACCAAGAGAGCTCAAGAAAGTCTTACCCTAAAAGAGAGATACGACAAGGGAGAGACAACAAAGGAAGATCAAGTCAGTGCTAGCACACTAACGTTTGAAGGGAGGACTCCTTCCCGCTGGCTTTGGATTATAATAAGTTCTTAGTGGTCTGTGTGGACTACATAGAGATGAGGAGGTCATTTCCACCCTCTAGGAGGATAAAAACCACCGCCATTCGTAGTAGTGCTGCCCTGACAGTTTTCTAAGGGTTGTCGTTAGACTTGCTCCGGACCAGGTATACGGCTTGCAAACCCTCCTTCTTAACACATAGTTATTGACAGATCCATTGATTAAGGGGAATGTAACATACTAAAATCTGGGGTCTTCTCTGCAATTTACCCACTTTTAATCTTTTCCTTCTAGTCCATTTGGACCTTTTTCATAAATTTCCCATCCTTTGGGATCTTCTTTGGCCTCAATGTTGAAATTGAGCCTTACTTGAGGGTGTAATTTATATTTACCCACTTTCATTATAATGGAAGGGTGTTTGCACAAATAACCCACTTAATGTGATAATTAGGGACTTAATATGCAAATTGGCCATTAATGAGTGACAACTATTGGATAATGTTTATTTTTAGTCTTTATATCTTTTTGGGCTAAGAAATGAGTAATAATGTTGAATTTGGCTAATTAATGAGAGAATTTCCCTCCTTACTTTCTCTCTCCTCCAAAGTGGAATTAAATGTATAAAATATATTTTTATAATGACATATTGCTCTTAACATCGATATGTATCTATTATCTCGAATTTCACTCACTCATTGCATTAAAAGAATCATTTCATATTAACTCACCCATTTTAATGAATTAATATACACATTAATAACCAAATGGTAATTAAGGGCTTAAACATGTATGAAACGAGAATGTAATTGCATAGCATCGTCCTACACTTTAATGTGAACATGTGGTTAAAATTTGGTGCCATTTGGACTTCATTTGACCCATTAAATTGATTTTAAGAGTTGGTATAAAGTTTAACTATATAATGTATATCGATTTCATTTATGGATGTGTAACGCCTAAAGCTCTCCCATTTTAGCTGTCACATGCCCAAGGCCATGATGGTCTATCATCCAAAGGACAAGTTCACTCCCACTCGGATCCTACGGTCAGGGTCGCCCTCCTCCTTTTCCCGTTTCAGGTTGATCGACTCTCCAACACGCAAGACCGTTCTCTCTCTGTGGTTAATCGTTTTGCACGATTTCAAGTATGTTGGCTTCATCTCGACGAGCCGGTTCGAATGAGCATTTATCACCGCCGCTCCCTCACCTTGCGCAAAATGCCTAAACTGGCCCCTCTCTTCGTCTCCGTCGGTTTCGCACAGAGGGGTCTAGGCCCTTCGTTCCAGTTATATAAAGCCCCCTCGACTATCCTCATTCCCCGCACCTACTTACTCCTCTTCCAATTGCTTCTCTGTAGTCCGAGAACACCCGACCTACCTACCTTTCTTCTCCGGTGAGTTTCCCAGCCAGTATCGCCACATGCTGCACTTCGGGTTCAATCAATGCATCGGTAAGCACCCCCACCGCCTCGCCTTTGCTCCGTATGTATCCGTTCGTCGTCAGGTTGTCTCGAGCGCCGAGACCTATAGGTTGGTGTTTGACCCTAGCCGGCATTTTATAGTTTCTACCATCCGGTGATCCCCTAGCCGTGGAAGGACCCGCTTTGGACTAGCAATTCACCCACAGACGTTTTCCAACTCTGAGTTTCACTTTTCGATGGTTCCAGTTCTTGGTTTGAGTATCTAGTTTGCTTCCCTGTTCTGGCCTCGTGTCGGCGACCTTGGGAACGCGAGAGAATGCATGGTAGCTCCCCGTGATCGTGATATTCTAAGGACCCCTTCCCCAGTCTTCATTTGCTTCGGTTGTATCCTGGAGCAATAGAGTTCAAGCTCCAGTAGTCGATCGCGCCATTATTGGCTGGAAGAAGCCACAATGTGCTTTCTCCAGTGTGTCCATTACAATCGACTCATTTATTTGACATGGCAATATTGTTATTTCAGATCTCGTTTTATTTTCCAGTGTGATTAATTGATAATATCTATTGACCTCGCTACCCTTGTTACATTAATTGGTTTGATTTTACG
Organism: Alisma plantago-aquatica; assembly: GCA_963693085.1. Classification (NCBI taxonomy): domain Eukaryota; kingdom Viridiplantae; phylum Streptophyta; class Magnoliopsida; order Alismatales; family Alismataceae; genus Alisma; species Alisma plantago-aquatica. Next base: position 48,540,537 of record OY856410.1, on the reverse strand, counting down.
AGTTTGGACATTTCAGTCTTTTGGCCCTTCACTCTATCGACCAGGTTTTGAAGCGTCTATGCCGGCTTGGCGCATTTCCATTGGGCCAAGGGGGCAGTGCTCGGGCCCAGCATCTCTAAGTTGGATTTACGCATGGCAATTCCTTGCAATCTGATTGGTCCAATTTACTTAATTCATAGTAAATTAGTCCTTGGTCATAAAAATGCGGATAAATAGTCGACGGAAAGGGTTTTAATGTAGAATCTGATTTTATAGTTTTTGAAATCTAATTCTAATTCATTTTTTGAAGTTTTCTTTGAATGTCGTTTCAAGTATATAAAATGTTCTAAAATACATCATTAATTCATTTTAATTCCAAATTGTAAAATAAAAGGTGTTTTCCTAATCTGTAAAACATAAGTAATGTTTTGGTCTAGGATTTGATTTCTAAATCAATGGTCTTCCATTAAGGTCTAAAAAGTGGTATTTTCCTATACTTTATGCATTATAAATTCTAATACATTTGTAATGTTCATAACTAGGGAAAAATGGAATTGGATACAATCAATTGGTGAAAGTAATGGTAATGAATCAAAATAAGGTATGTGGATCCTATTTTGGTATGTGAATCCTATGTTTTTGTATGTAAAAACCTATGGGTATATGTGATTCCTATTATATATGTGGAATGTATTATTGTGAAATCTATGTGCAAACAATCCTAATCCTTCAATTGGGTCTTGTCCAACCCTACCTTCATTATGTGCTAGCCTTGTTATCCTTCTAAATGCCTTTATTGGCTCTTTACTTATTTAATTACTCCATTGCCATTATGGCTCATCTAGTTGAATTATGTGAATCTTGCTACCGCTTATGTTGGCTCATTTACTTGGAAATATTGTACATTGATGTTGCCTATGTTGGCCCCTTTATTGAATTACTTGAAATGCCAATGTTGGCTTGCTTAATTGGAATGCTCGTTGGAAATTGTTCCCATTTGCTATGATGCAATTTTATATATGATTCACTCTACTGCCAAGTGACTTATTTATGCATGATGTATTTATTTGCCAAATGACAATGTAGTGTACATGAGTACAAACCACCCATAGGGTACTGGGGTTTTAGTCCCCCTGACGTAGGCACTGGGGTTTTTAGTCCCCCTGCCACTTTATACAGGGCACTGAGGTTTTAGTCCTCCTGTCATGCACTGGGGTTTTAGTCCCCCTGCCATTTTATATGGTGAGGTCCGATAGGTGCCTCACCACACATTGAGATGAGTTTGTGTCATAATATATTCATGCAATGTGATTATGGTTGATGTGGATCTATGGCAGTCTTCAACTTTTTATTTTCTCATTTGCCTCTTACTCTTGAAATCACTTAGTATAGTGGTTCATTTATTATTCAATGCTTTAGCTTTATAATTGTCCTTTGCCTTTATTGACACATACATTATTATCTATCTCTTGTTGGGTGATCCCAACCACCCAGATTAGGATCAGAGTGCGCATGGAAGCTTGGTGAACCTGCCTAAGGCTAAGGAGATCTTGCACATCTAGATATCTTAGACTAGTTGCATAAACTTTTGTTATGTTGTTGGTGGAGACAAGTTGTATTAGTTTAAGTCTTCCTCTACCTAGATCCTATGCTTGTTGACCGGCCTAAATCGCGCGTCCAAAAGTGGAGGCAGATTTGAGGTAGTCGAGCTTTTACATTTATAAACCTGAATCCTTCTAGGCCCCCGCAACTTTGTTTACGGGGTCGAAGTTGTCATACGGGGTCAAACTCAGGGACAAGGGGTAGTGTTGAGAACCAAGAATTGACACGCTACACTCCGGCAGGTATAAAGAGATATAAATTCCAAAAAAAGAACAGCAAGATGTCCCGAAATAAAACAAGAAAGCTATCTCCAACTGGAGCTAGTAGAGAGATTTAAGATTTTAGTCATTTAACAGTTTTTAGGGGTTTTCATGCAACATGAACAGAAAGATAAAGACTAGAGCTCAGGCGAGGTACGAAGGATAAGACTATAGTAAAACAAGTGGCAGCGGTAACATCTTGCACCCCTCCTCTCAGAGCGGGTACCTCTAACCTCTGCATCAACACCCCTCTCGAGGTTGCTGGACTTTAGTTAGAGTGGAATGTTATAGAAACAACTCCATTCTAGGCACTCTCGTACTCCAGAATTGGACCAAACACTAGAGCCACAACACAACTCTCAAAGTTGTTGTGACGGGAAAACACGATTCGGTAGCTAAGCGAAACGCGATCCAAACATGCAAGCTAGAGTTCAGATATTAAACAGAGCAGTCATCCAACATTGTGCACCAAGCATAGAGCAACAAGTAATTAAACTTTTCCATTTCCATAGACATTAAAGGTCTTAATACATTGCATATAATAAAGAATTAAATAACAGAATTAAAAGATAGGTTTCGCATCCTTGATGTAGAAGGACGACAGGGTGTTGTAGCTCTCCAGCCCGATATCGGTCAGGGGCCTAGCCCGATACAGAGGTTTCGGCGGCACACCCTCTCGGGCGGCACGCACCGACTGTCCACTGTATCGCCCAAGGACTCTGGCCGATACGCCCATGTCGGGCAGCACACCCTCTCGGGCGGCACGCTCGACAAGCTAAGTGTATCGATTCGATATTGTTTCGGGCTAAGAGCTACGCATTCTGTTGTCGGGCACTTGTGTCGCTCATCTACGTCGGCCGATATCGGCCCGTAGTGTCGCCCAGGACAGTCCTAAGTGAACTGTCCCCTCCCTCTCAAGATGACGAGAAGCTGACCAAGTGTCGCCCGAGATAAGCACTGGGGCACGATACTTATGCTCTCGCAGTTTCCTCGGAAGATAGCTCAAGCTCCCAACTGTCCGAATTCCAAATTCCAAACTGTCTTTTCGGCTCCCAGTAGCTGCTATTTATAGTCAGCTGGCTGGGAGGAGTTATGGTGCTCGAAGCGCCACGTGGCCCCTTATGCGCCGGTCGATGGACGGCCGATACAGGTATCACTCGACGCAGAGGTGTCTGCTTTGGTCACGTGACGGGCGGCGCGCCTGCCGGTGGGTGGTTGTGTCGCCCGATAAGCTGGGTTGTCGAGGCGAGCCGGGCTCCCTGTCGGGTAGAAGGCGTGTCGTCTGTCAGCTTCTTCTCGCGCGGCACCTCTTTGTCGAGCGTCATTGTGTCGCCCAACCCCTGTCGGGCAGGGGTTGTATCGGGCGTCAGGGAGGCCGAAACAGTCTTGGGTTTATTCATGGGCCGGGGCGGCCTTATTGTACAAAAATGAGGAAAACTCTGCAAAAGATAGGAAAATAGGATTAAGAGCATTGCTTGGGCAATTATTGCGAAAAATGCTAATAAAATGGAGGAAAATAGCAGAAAAGGGCTGTTTTGATAACAAAATAAAGGGCAAAAACGTCACAAAAACTGGTGTTATCAACTCTCCCAAACTTAGCGTTTTGATTGTCCTCAATCAATATTTAAACTATATTTTGTGATGCTTCTTCTTGCTTGGTATAACTTTCAGGCCAAGAGGTAAAACAAGTATAGTAATGCCTTTAGAGATAATGCTGCTTCACTGCAAACAAAAGACTATGCGTTTCCTTGCCTTATTATTTCAGTAAGATTTTTCTCTACAGCTTCGGCAAGACTTTGTTATATGATTCCAAAATTAGCTTACACACCAAACAGCTTTATTTTTGGGGCAGAAAGTTGTGTATAGGGTAGGCTAAGGCTTTTTGGATTTTTCATTCCTGTCTCCCATTAGTCCATCCAGGTAAGGGTCCGTTAACGGGCAAGTGGTCCCTGCAGTCTAAGCCAGTTGGATTTGGAGTAGTGATTTCACATCCTACGTACCACTGCCCTGGATCTACCATGCCTAAAGATGGGTACTTTTGGAAGACAAGTGTGTATATATTTTTTTTTCTTTTTCTTTTATTGGGCACAACTCTCATGCTTTTATTCACTCTCGGAAGGCTTCTCTCTCTTTTTGGGATTTTTGTTGGGTGAGGGAAAACAAAAGAGATTTTTGCTGTTTGGGCAGCTTTTTCCCTCTCCATACTCATCTCTTAGCTGTTTCCGAGATTATTATATTTTTTTCGAGAATTTTGGCATGGAAAAACGTAATCTTCTCGTTTGTTTGAAGCAGCATTATCAAAAAGATATAACAGGACTTGCATCACATTCAGCACAAAGAAAATGAACTTGGCAAGCATTTGCATCATATTTTCACTAATATAGTGACTTTGTACAATTGCATGGGAAGATATAGACAAAAGAATTTTTCAAAATTTTCAAAATTTTGGTATGAAGATGTATATGTACACAAAAGAATAACGAATATGGGACAAAAGAATGAAGGAAGAGAGTGGAAGAAGAAGAAGATTTGTACCTCCCTCACTGGAACATGGTACCCCCCCAAACTTACTCCACACTCTGTCCTAGAGTTGTCAAGTAGATAAGGTGAGGTAATGTTTATTCCAGTGAGGTTGCGCCTGCGTTAGATAGGAGTTCCCACACATATTCTCCTCTTTTTCTGTGATATCCTGTGTGGTGGAGCTGGTCAGGCATTGCTTCACTTGCCATCCATTCCAGGACGAAGATGTCACAGTCGTTGGATAAAGGAATTTGCTGCGGACTGCGGTGGCAGAACTGGAGTTCATGCCATTTGCCTCCGTGTATGTCCAGGAACGGTTCGATCATCTTTGACACTTCGTCGTAATATTTTCGAACTAGGCTTTCGACGTGTGTCAAAGGTTCTGATGTACACGGCACTGGATGATTCTTGTTGTTGTCCGAGCTGTTGTAGAAAATGCCTGCTCGTTGCCGAGTATACATAGCCAGGAGCGTCCAATGAATGTAATGCAGAATAGGCAGGAAGATAGTGCCTGCGACGCCGTCCTTCAATTCTGGCAAGAAAATTTTCTTCGCTCCTATTTCGTCGGTGAGGCAGATATCGTTGAAAAGCAAAGGATGGGCTATGTATGCATGTTCTAGCTTTGGCTGTATATATTGGATGTAAGCGGCTGCAACTGTTACAGCTAAGCACCCTCCTTCCTTCACCATGTCCCTTAGATCATCGGCCAGGACTACGACATCTCCTGCCTGAAAAGCAACATCTGATGGGGTTGAGTCATCTAGCTTCTTCTGGATGATGTTGACCTACTCCTGTGTGAGAGTTGAACATGAAAAGCGGTCAAAATTTTTGATCGCCCCTTCAGAAGCTTCGGGCAAAGCAGTGTCTTCGTTCCCATGCACTTTCTTCAGGATTGCTAGCTGCTTGCCCGCCCCATGAATTTCGGTTGCTATCTCTTCTTTTTTTTCTACTGGGTTGCTGGATCGAGAAGAATCTTCTTCTACATCATTGTCCAGCAGCTTCTCCAGCACACCTGTGTCCCGGAAATAGCACTTGTCCTTGATCAGCATCATGGCGTAAACGCCCCTGTGTTGATAGAAGGACGTGCCTTTGAGGAATCCCAAATTTCCGATTGAGTTGAGCGCTTCAATGGCACATAGGATGGCGATAGCGCTGTTTCCGCTCCCCTCTTCTGCCTGTTCGGGGAGGTTTCGGATAGAGAAGTAGTTCCAAGGTCCTTGAAGACGTTGGATTCCTTGCTTTAAAGCTCGTAGCAAGCGTATTGGCAGGCGTTTCAACTGTTCGTCCTCCGGGCGGCAAAAAATACCCCCGGAGCGTGGTACTTCATCATTGCTGCAACATAGCAGCTGGACGTCGCGGTTTCTGATGTCCGCCACACAGAGAAACCACACGTTGCGATGTTTGTACGGGGCCAACACCAGATTTGATCTATGCTCTTCAACGTATTGCAGCATGTCGACCACCGCACGGGAGTCTTGATCTCCCTTCATCAGCCTTCTTGCCAAGGTCGGGGTGGTTGTGTATATTTGTCTCCGACCTGTCCTGCTGAAGGTGCTTTCTATTATCGCGTTCTCCAGGACCCTGAATAGTCTCTTACCGACTACGGCCGGCGTGAAGAACATCCCACGAAGGACTTTTCACCACAGCGAAAGGTAGTCGTCGGTCCAGATGACTTCATCTTTATCTGCCTGCAATCGTAAGACCTTGTTCAGCAGCTTCTAATTTCTGATTGTCAGGTATCCGATGGCTCATCTATCAAAATCAGCCATCTCGAAGGAGGGTATCTCAGACGGCTCATGGAATTTATTCGCAAACGAGCGCTTTCCTCGGGGTGGACGTCTGTTATTCACTGTGTAGACATCCCCCCTTCTCCCTCAGACTCATCAGACGAGTCTCCCCCGATGCTGATATATGCGCCATCATCTTCAACTTCATCTAGGGGGATGGAGACGTTAGCATCTCCCAAACCTAAAGAGCTCTCCTATCTGCTGGGAGACCCTTCGGCAGATCCTTGTTGCGTCCCGTCCTCGGGCGTTGATGATCGCCCACTAGAGGAGAAGGATGGGGATGATGTTCCCGATGGGGAACCTGAAGAAGAGGGATGAGAATCCCAACTGGGAGGTGATGGAGATCGTCTCGGCTGCCTCCGGAGCGTATGGTCATCACTTCTGTCCATCCTCTCCTCGAGCCTATCACGTCGTTGGAGAACTTGCTGCATTGTTGTATTCAAGGCCTCTAGTCCGCCGGGTAGGCTCGCTAGGGAAAGTAGCTCTCTCTCTTGGCTGTTCAGCCCGATCTCGTGGCTGTCCTGCCTGTCTTGAAAAGATGCAAGTTTGCGGGTTAGGGAAGTACAAGTAGCAGAGTTGATGGTTGTTACCTCCCGTAGATCGTCGAGTTCGTTTCCGAGCATCTTTCCGAGTGACCGAGGGGGTCCGGTGGGTCTCCCTTCCATCCTCGCGACATCTATCTTGCGTGAAGGTCCACCGAGTGAGGTAGAATCTATAAAGATTGTGCGTGATCCAGCTGTAGCCAAGTGAGGTGTCGGCGCTTTTTCCAGTGTCGCCGCCTCACCTTCTCGTCTAGGTGGGGATGGTCGGGTGAGGGCGGACTCTGCTCCACCTCTGCACTGTCGGCTATCTCCTCGATTGCTGCAGGCGGGGACTTCAGCGGCGGTGTTGGTGTTCCTCCGAGCTTCCTCAGGATCTCGTTGAACTCCTCATTGTTGTTACCCTGTTGAAGTTCCTCGTTGGCCTCTGCAGGCCTTGAAACAGTGACAGCAGTTGCGGATGTCTCTTCCACGGCAGATCCCGAAGCTTCTGTCCCGGTGACCTCAACGATCACCGACTCTTTCTCAGCTACTACCGTCGTTGTTGTGGCGGTGGCTGGTATGGTTGGGGCGACAACAACTCGATCAGCAGTTGTCATCGGTAGTTCTGGGGCTGGCCTCTCTGTGTCCTTGGTCGTGGTGGTGGTAGCCGTGTTATTTGCTATAGATTCAATCTCGGTGGCGGTGAAGACCAAGTTCTCTTTGTCATAGTTGGCGCATCGAGGGAGGGGGAGGAGTATGTCCGTCCTTGAAAACTTGTAGAAGTAGTTCTTCCCCTCCTTCCTGATGATGTTGGTCCTAATTAGGTACTTGGTATCGAACACCTCATCGACTTGCGTTCTAGTATGGCTGCGCGGCACGTTTGGGTATCTGAGTCCTGCTGCAATGAGGTTGATGGTGTCGCCCATGTAGTACTCCTTAGTGGCCTCCTTCATTGGATGCAGCCTATTCAGTAAGAACCGACCGAGGTTGATCACTCGGCCCTCCATAATGTGCCACATGACGTGGAGCTCTTCCGTGTAGATGTTGCTGGATTCGTTCTTGCTGAACAGCAAGCATGCCACCAGCTTCTGCACTATCCTCCAGAAGCAGGAGTGTACTGCCATGACTTTTGTTCCCGGCTTGAATGAAGATTCACCGGTAAGCTTGCCCCAAAACTCCACGGGATTGAACCCGTCTTCCTCGGTGATCCTCTCACCGTTGTCCATCTGATTCTTCTCCTCCTTGCTAGAAGAGAAGATCTTGTTTAAGAGCTTCTCGGAGATGGTGTGCTCCGAATTGTACAGCCGGGCCGGTAGTCTGTCTGGCCCGCCGAAATTTTCTTTTTCTGCTGCTGAATTCCTCACCCGGCGAAGAGAGTACATGAACTCCATCGTCAGCTTAGTGTACGAAGAAGTCCGACTGAAGCAGATCTTCTTTAGTCCTGCCGCAGCAAGGATGCTCTTCAACCTTTTCACGATCCCAAGCTCATCAAACGAGGCTCTATGGTAGAACCTGCTCGGCTTGTAGATCTTGGGCACCAGCTCAGCATAGCGGCGAGCATGCTCATCGTCTCTTGGCTCGAAACTCCCCGAAAAGGATTTTGGGAGTTCTGCTGCTGCTAGTGGTGTCGGTGTTGGTACCAGAGTCACCGCTTCTCCAACCCTAGCCTTCTTCTTTGTTCCCGACGTACCGGCCTATCCTGGGTTCGGGCGCTTGGGTCTGGCAGTAAAGGTACTGATCATCTAGGTACTTTAGAGTTTCAACCTTTGTACCTATCATTGATAATCATTATTATCAGTCATTGGATCAATGTATCAATCATCACCTTAAATCTCCAAACGATTTGATCACTTTAGACCTCCATTCAGTTTTGGCATTTCAACACCAAATGGTTTTGAAACTATTTGATTCCAAATGGTCTTGAGACCGTTTGACCCCAAACGGTTTCAAGATCACTTGGCCAAACCAGCTTGAAAACTGATTGGATCAATTGAGGTATTCTTCAACCAAATTGAATAGGGTTTGCTTGTTGAATTGACCACCAATTGAACTTATCGAATGTTCAATTCAATCTAACTCCATTGGATCTCCATCCATCAATCAAAATCCACCATTGACCTCCAAACAATCCTGAGACCATTTGATCCCAAACGGTTTCAAGACCGTTCAGACTCAAACGGTCTCAATACCTTTTGGTCCAACATCTTGAAACCAAAAGGATTACTAATTAGGGATTCTTCAACTAATCGATTTAGGGTTGTAATTGGTGGATTGTCCATTCATAGGATCAATCAATTGGATATGTTGGATCATCATCCAACATGTTCTACTCTTAGTCAACACTTCCATTCGGTCAACCATGTCCAAACAATTTGGAACCCCAACCTCCAAATGGTTTGCAAACCATTTGGTCTCCAAACAGTTTGGTGAAATTGATTGGACCAAAATTCATGAAACCGTTTGCAACTAAATTATATTGAGACATGTGCTTATGATGATGTCATTGTCATCAAGCCTTAGACCTTCAAAATATACTGCCATTCCCATATCCATCAATTATTCAAAGGAAATTCAAGAAGATTAATTTGAACAAAATGGATTGAGGAATTGAATTCAATAACATAAATAAGGGTTCAAGTTATAAAACATGCCTCCAAAGAAGCTTCAAAGCTTCAAGATCCACGTTTTAAATGGTGAAAGAAACTCCTTCAACTATCCCAAGCTCGTCCTCAAGTATTTGAGTGAGACAAATGGCTAGGGTTGAAGATTTGAGTGAAGAAAAGAAGAAAATCAAGCATTGATTTGTGATTTCCACCATAAAATTAAGGTGAAAGAAGGTCATGGAGCTTATCTATAGGTTGGGGGTCTTCCTCCTGTTGCTCCTAAGATCCATTGGTCGTTTTGCAAGCAAAGAGTGAAAGTGGATTCGAAATTCCCCTTTCAAGCTATGGATAAATGAGCTTATATGCATTTTTATTAAAATTCATTTTAAGAGAGAGAAAGTAGGAAATAACTACTCCATTTCCTTTCCACTTTCCCTCTCCTCTTCCTTGCATATGAGTCTATCTTCCTTGCCTCTTATTACTCTCAATTATCCATGAAATAAAGAAAAGCAAATTAAGCACCTTAATCCATTTAAAAAGTATATCTATAAGTTAGTGGATATTTCTTTTTCTTTTAATAATGTGAGTGAGTTATCCACTTCCTTTAGATATTTCATTGCCTTTGCAAGGCACAAGGACGTCCACATATAATTATTTCAACCAACACATTTTTGGTTGAAGGTCACTTCCATTTTTTTGTGCAATACCGATAAGTTAGTTACATCAGAACTGAATGTTGAATAAACTACTCAAATAAGCCTTGTTTGCGATGTAGATGTCCCCACCTGGGATAGGGTAGGAATGCCAATAGCTTTCTTGAATAGGCTACTTGAGGAAAGTCTTAGCAAGGATATTCGTTAGTTTATTTTGGTCTCTTTTAATTTGGATGACATCCGTGATATTGGCTTTTGAAAAGGCCTCCCTAATCTTGCATACCACAGTGAGGTACTTGCCTGGCACTTTAGTAGAACCTTTCACCCACTGCACTGAGTTCTAAGAATCAGAAAGCATGATGCCTTTGTTTTGGTTGATTTGACTCCCAAGATCTTCACCATGAAGGAGGGCCTTGAGATCCCCTTCCATGGCGTCAGTCCCAGGGTGCAGAAGAGAGGAGCCCCCTATCCATTCCCCTGAGACGTTTTGGGCAATAGCACATGTGCACGACATATTGAACTTTGCTGAAGTGGCAAAATCGACATGGAGGACAATGGTTGAATTTTGTAAGCTTATAGGATCTTTCAGGCTGGTCATCATGGTGCAATCAGATAGGTTGTAGGAGAAAGCTTGTGCTGAGGATTGAGCTTCAGCTAGGCATTGTGCTGCTATTATTTTGTGCGGTATTTCTATCTTCTCAAAGATCTGGAGATTCCTACATTTCCATATCCTCCAGCAGGTAATTGTGAACAACGTCCTCCAGTTGTCAGGGTTCCTTACAGTCTGGAGGTTGTATTCCATCCAACTCCAGACTGTCTGACTTTCAAAGAAAAGAGTTACCTCCATGGGTAGAATGAGAGACCAAGTCTGTCCAGCCACCGTGCAATCCCTCATTTCATGCAAGCAGTCTTCGTCAGAGTTCTTTCACCATTGGCATTTTGGATCATCAGTCATCTTCCTTTTAGCGTGCATAACGTTGGTGAGGAAACGTTCATGCAGCAATAGCCACAAGTGCGCTCTGACCCTGTGTGAGGTGGAGATAGACCAAGTATCTGCAAAAAGTGAGTTTGATGCGCCTGACATAGTGTGGCAGAGAAGATCATAGGCAGACCGGGTGGTGAATCTTCCATATCCGTCCAGTTTCCATACAAAGGTGTCGTCCCCATAGTGGATCTGGGAGTGGGCATATGACGGATGGCAGTGACTATTTCTTGCACAAACCAGTGACTCAGGAAATCTAAGTCCCAAGAACCATCATCACTAACCAGGCTCGAGACCTTTAGGTCTAAAGATCTTCCGGCACCGAGTGTACGGCTTTGATTGTGGGTGCCACACCAGTACCAACCCACTCGTCAGTCCAGACCAAGGTATCCATACCTAAAATGGCCTGTCGACGTGAGTTTTCTTTAAGGATAGGGAGAAAGTTCTTTAAGCTTTTCCATAAGTGAGAACCATTTCTTTTAGGTTGCCCATTAGGAAAGTATTTAGATCTCATGATGTCCACCCATGGTATGCACCTTTTTTGTATGAGTTCCCAGCCCATTTTCATCAACAAGCAGGAGTTAAATTCCTTCAACTTCCCCATTCCCAATCCTCCAAGATTCTTAGGATTCGTAACTTTGTTCCACGTGACCAGATTAAGATGTCTATTTGTGCCCCCATTCCACAGAAAATTCCTTGTTATCTGATCAATCTGATCACAAATAGAAAGAGGAAGTTGGATAGCTTGCATAATGTAACAATCTTGTGATTGGAGAACCGATCTTGTGAGCGTGATTCTCCCTGCAAAGGAAAGAAGATTGTTCTACCATTGTGAAATATGTTTTTGGAATTTCTCCAGTAGTGATGAGAATAGCTCCTTGTCTTTCCTTCGGTGTATGATGGGAACACCCAGATGTTGACCAAGGTTGCTTGTTTCTTGAATCCCCAACCTTCTACAGATCTGGTTTTTGATGGAGCAAGGAGTGTTGTGGGAGAAGAACACTATCGATTTCTCTTGTGAGAGGGCAAGGCCGGAGGAGTGACTGAAGTCTTTGAGGCAGCGAAGAATCACTTTTTCTTGGTGGGTGGATACCTCACCAAAGAGGATAATATCGTCTGCAAAGCTCGCATGGGTGATAGGAATTCTTTATTTTGAGATGACAATAGGTTTCCAGTCCCTGTTGCCTGCTTCCTCCGCTATCAATTGACTGAACCTTTCCAGACATAATATGAAGATGTAGGGGGAAAGTGGATCCCCTTGCTTGACTCCACAAGATGGATGGAATGTGCCAGCAGTCTCTCTGTTCCATAGGATGGATGATTTCCCAAAACATATTATTTGCATAATGATATCTATAATCTCCTTGGGCAAGGTAGTTCGGATGAGTGTGTCATGGATAAAGTGCCAACTTAACTTGTCAAAAGCTTTAATCAGGTCGAGTTTCAGCGCTAATGACCTCTTCCTGCTTGATTTGGATTCCATTGAATGCACCACCTCCTGAACCAGGGCTATGTTGTCCCCTATCCTCCTTCCTGGAACAAAGCTCGATTGGAATGGAGAGATCAAATCATTTAGGTAAGGTTTGAGCCTGGTAGCGATGACTTTTGAGAGAAGCTTCATGCAAACATTGTTGAGAGAAATGGGCCTCAGGTGAGAGCATTTCTCCGGTGAATTGCACTTGGGAATGAGGATTATAAGAGAATCTGTCACAGTGGGAGGAATAGAATCACCTTTGAAGGGACCATGTATGAACTAACATAGTTGGGCTCTCAACGTGTTCCAGTTTGTTTGGTAGAAGCATGTGTCCACTCCGTCTGGCCTTGGGGCTTTAACTGGCGACATGGAGTTCAAGGCGTCCCAGATCTCCTTTTTTGAGGGATTGGACACCATATTTTGTTGTTGGTCAGATGTAAGAGGCATGAAGGCCCCGGGAAAGGTCACTTTCATTAATATAATTATTTTTGCATTAAATAGAATTAGGTTTTCAATTATGCTTAAATCTTGATTATTTTAATATCAAGATTATCTCTCCTTCAAAGAGATACAAATGAGACACCCCTCTCATTTTATTTACTCTACATGATGACAAGAAACATTAGGGACTCTCTAGAAGTGGTATTTTTCATATTGAACCCTAGGTTTTGGGTAAATTACACGTTACACCAAAACTAGGTTTTGATGCACAAACATTGCTTAATAAGCTCTTTTTTGGTGCTCAGCTTCCACAAGTTATACCTCTGCATCATTTTCATTCTCATGATGCTAAAACACTTTGAGGAACATTTTATCATGTAACATTTGCAATTTAACCTCTCAACTTGGGTAATTTGCACTTTAGTCCAAAATAAGCAAACATTGCTTCAACATTATTCAAACAGGACCAAAATTGAAACATAAGTTCCTCTTGAGCCTTAATTACTTTCCACAAGATAAAATCAAGGATCTAATTAACTTGCTTAAACAAAAACTTCCAGGGTTAGGGCATAACCCAGGTCAGGGATATTACAATTATAAACCCCTAACAAGGATTTCGTCTCCAAAATCCCAGATAAAAGGAGACAGATATTATTCATTTGGTATATCATCAAGTGTCCAGATAACATCTCATTGTTATGGAGACACCATAGAACTTTGATCAATACAAATTTATTCCACACAAAATTCTCATAGAATCAAACACACAGGACACATACTCCACTGTCCTTTCATTATTGACTGTGGAGTTAATTCTGTGTCAGGTAACACTTTTCTTATTTAGATAGAGGTTATTTGTTAATTTAATTTGATAAACTTTTCTTGCAATAATTTTACAATTATTCCTTCAAATAGTTCATTCTCATCAATGTTATGTTTATGTAAAGCATAAACCCCTAACATATGATGTCCATACAACATTAGATAATTGGACTGATTCCACAGTTAACCATTCCAGGTAACCATCAAAAAATAGCCTGATATTTCTCAGATACCAGAATCCCTTACCTTGGTATCTAACACATGTGTTGATAACACATCACATCCTCATCTTCCTTTTGTCATTGTATAAATTTTCATATGTTCATGAGTCATTTACTCTTATTTCATCCTAGGTTCCTTGCTATTAGCATAGGAATTATAAAGATGATTATATATCATTATCTCTCAGCATCATTATCACCATGAATACTAGATATGGGTATTCAAACCTTCAGTTCATCACCGAAAATTGTTATCTCTTATCAGATAACTTTTACCTCTAGGTCTGAGGACCAGGGTATACATTATACTAAACATCTTCTTTTTGTTTATAAGTTGATTTATAATTAAATCAAATTCCTCCATATATCAATTAGAATGTGGTAGAAATATCCATGCCACATCTCCTTCTTGATTAGGCTTCGTTGGATTGTTTCAGAATGATTACTTGATCAGAGTAATCAGAAAGATAACAATCTAGGTATGTCATACTTACCTTGCCTTCAATAAATGCATACTTGGCCAGGGTATTCAAGAACTGAAATTAGGTAGTATGCATTTATTTTATTTTATATTTTCATCTCTTTAAATTTGATATACTTAATATCTCAGATTTTCTCTGAGTTCCTTTTTCATCTCTTCCCTTCCTTAATGAAGAAAGAGAAATTTCAAAAACATATAAAATAATATTAAACTTAACACATGTTTTCATCCTACTTATCTCTTCCTCATATCCTCAAAGGATTATACATATGAACTAAACAACACTACCTTTCTTATAGTAGAGAGTAGAGGATATTTCAAAATAGAAAGTTTTATCTTGACATGTATACCTCTCACAAGTTATCTAATGTCTTGTCTGTTGGGTCACCTCATCACTTTCTATTTGGACATTTCCACCTCATATGTCCTCTCTGTCCACATCTATATCAAGATCGGAGCCTTTTAGGTGACTGATGCTTGGGTGCACTACATTGTTGTTGAGTCGGTACCACTAAAATCTTTGATTGTTTAGTACCACCAATTCCTTGTTGCTATGACTGTTTAGACTTCCTTTTAAGGTATGTCTCATGTTTCTTTGTCATAGACCCTTCTATCCTTTGAATGGATACAAATGTGGAAAACCTCTCTCTACCTTCTAGGGCATATGTCGGAATAGACATTTCAGCATTCAGTCCCTTCTCAAAATGTCGAATCTTTTCTTCCTCAGTAGCAGCCATTTGAGGACAAAATCATAAAAGTTCTATAAACTTGACCTCATATTCATTTATTGACATGGCTCCCTGTCGGATTTTCTCAAACTGTGAGATATTTCCATCTAAGTATGTCCTTAGAAAATACTTATTGATGAATTCTCGATGAAATTCCTCCCAATTAACCTCTTCGTCATTCCTTTTTATTTATTCTATAGCCCACCAATGTCCAGCACGACCCTTTAAAAGGTATACAGCATGTTTAACTTTGTCAGCCTCTGGGATACTAAGGATCACAAAAGCTTTTTCTAACTTAGTGAGCCATAAATTTGCATCTGTTGGGTCAGATGTCCCAACATATTCTATGGCTCCAACACGACGTAGTCATTCAAAAGTCTTACCAGACCCATATCCCTCATTGGGAGATGGTGCCCTGGGTGGTGGTACTGACATCTGGTATGTTATATGCATCACTGCAGCCATGAATTGCCCAAAAAGAGTAGAAAATTTTGGGTTTCTCATCATGACCTCATCAACAGGGGGATTCTTAGGCACTGTTTCTTCTCTTGCCTGATCCCTGGAACCTTCTACTGGTGCAGCAACATTTCTCTCAGTGATGTGTCCCTCATTTTCTCCAGACATCTTGGAGTTATATATCTTCTTCTGCATAAGTAGAAGGCACTATAAGATACACTGAGGTACACTTAGAATAGACTTGATACCTTAGTCCTATGTCTCTATAGACTCAGAAAACCTAGAGCTCTGATACCACTAAATTGAAACACTTCGTTCGAACAAATCATTACTAATGAAGAAAAAGCAATCATTAACATCAGATTACTGAAAATCACTAAAAATTTAAACCTTTTGCAAAGAGATCCATACACAGGAATACTCTTTTATCAAGAATGAATGTATTTCATTTACATATTGGTTCATGAGTACATATTATGTACCATTCCTTCTTCAGGATTACAAGCATCATTTGCTCTGTTAACAACTAAACACAGTCAGCATAATAACCTCAAGGAATCAAGCCAAAATCTCATATTGATTTATTAAAAATACTAGTTACTAACTCCGAGGACCTGAGAGTACAGAGACAACACATAGGACTTCTATCTACAAGACACGATGGACAGTACACTCAACCTGAGCTGTCACTATTACTGCTGATGTTCTTCCTCTACAAGATATTCTCAGTCTCCTTCGTGCTTGTCCACCTAAAAATGTTGGATCTCACAGGGGTGAGATAATTGTAATTGCCCCAGCGAGAGATATAACTCTCCGCAAAAAACATTATTATTGAAGTTTAATGATATAAAATTTGGTAGAGGATAATCATTTTAAAGCATTCTCATCTTTTAAAGCATTACAACTATTTATGATAGAACAATAGATCATCTATTCTCTTAATAATGAATAGGAAGAACATGTATATCACTTATCCATCATATTATACCATCATGTCAAACTTCTCTTGTGACACTCATTATCTTGATATGTCACCCATGAGACATTCTTGTTTCAATTAGTTGGCCTTAGCCAATCTGTTAAACAAATATAGGATTATATCTACCATGTACTCATATATCATTAATACAAGCATTGGGTTATTACCAATCTTGTGTCATCATTACAAACATTTAGTTATTACCAATCATGTGTCATCATTACAGGCATTGAGCCTCTGTCGGTTATTGGACTCTTCCAAACCTAATTACACCTCCAGGCATTGGACACTACCAATCCTGATTACACAGCTAGGCATTGGACTTTAACCAACCCTAATTATATAGCCAGGCATTGGACTTTAACCAACCCTGATTACATAGCCAGGAATTGGACTCTAACCAATCTTGATTACATAGCCAGCCATTGGACTTTAACTAATCCTGATTACACAGCCAGGCATTGGACTTTAACCAATCCTGATTACATAGCCAGGCATTGGACTTTAACCAACCCTGATTACATAGTCAGGCATTGGACTTTAACCAATCCTGATTACACAACCAGGCATTGGACTTTAACCAACCCTATTTACACAGCTAGGCAATCGACTTTAACCAACCCTGATTACACAACCAGGCATTAGACTTTAACCAATCCTGATTATAGGCATTATACCTCTGCCAGGTATTGGACTTTAACCAAACCTGATTATACAGATAATGGGATATAAATTCCTTTAACTCGTCATTGATCATCACATCCTTCTCTAGGCTCTGAACCCTAAGGTTGGCCTTCATAGCTTTTCACATTCTTTATTGAATACAATTATTCCTTTTATTAAGTTTATTAAAACATTATCATTTCTTACAATAAAATTTTATAATCATCTTGGTACCTCTCACTATGCCACAATTGTTCTCATGCCTCATAAGGCCCATAAATCATCTTGTCACCTCTCACTAGGAAACATCTAACCATATGGCTCACAAGGCCATTAAACATCTTGTCACCTATCACTAGGCAACATCTAATCATATGGCTCACAAGGTCATTACACATATTGTCACCTCTCACTAGGCAACAATAACATATTACCTCATGTAATACAATAGTAACACCACTATTCCCTCAATAGGGTTAGGGCTTACTATTCACATCACATTAGGGTTTCTCATGTCCCATTACCCAAATTAGGGTTAGGGTTTCCCATCTCACCTTAATTAGGATTTCATATTTATCAAATAAACCTTAATATATTGCTCCACACCTCTAGGATCATCCATTAACATCTCGAGTATTCAATCATGTTTATTACTCTTAACATTTATCATTAAATGATTATCAATACAAGGTATGAGTTCATTTCTCATCCTTATCATGGTATGATTACATAATACTCATTAGTTTGGCTTAACCCCATTCTCAAGGTATATTATCCTATACTTATCAAAGTAAATCAAACTCATTACATTTCATTGTAACAATTTACATAACACACCATGTGTTTCTTGTCCATGTATATTGGATTTGAGGTGCATCAAGGTATATCAACCCTGGAATATGAAAAGTGATATCTATCATATATTGATGTATCACTTTCCTCGTCACTTCCAACTTACTTGAGTTATCAACTTATCTTGGATTAAGGTATTTCCCATCTTAATATTTTCATCCACTAATCTATCACTTTTACCATGAAGTGCATAGGTCACACAATGGCCCAACTATATTCAATGATATGGACTCATTTCAAGTTAAGGCATTGCTTACTATATGGTTGCCTATGATCAACCATTTGAGATATTTCACCTTTATAAGGCAGTACCCACTATTTTATCATTAGGGTTCTCTCATACCATTACCCAGTAATTAGGGTTATGGTTTATCATCATATTGCCCAAGATTAGGGCTTCATGTATTATAACTCAAAATTAGAGTTTCAAATACCGTCACCTTGTATTAGGGATCCTCATCATACCATTGCATAGGGTTTCACATGGCATCATCCTCAATTAGGCTTTCACATGGCATCACCCTCAATTAGGGTTTCACATGGCATTACCCTCAATTAGGGTTTTCTATTCATCCTAATTAGGGTTTCCATTAAATTACCCATAATTAGGGCTTACTATATATCCCAATTAGGGTTTCATCTTCCATTACCCATAATTAGGGTTTCTTATATCATCACCCTTAATTAGTGTTACATCATTACCCTAGAGTAGGGTTTCACTCAAGATTGCCCTAATTTTAGGATTATGGCTTATTAAGCCACTCAATTAGGGCTTCATGATCTCTTTACTAAGGATCATACCCTAATCACATATTATTCATGATTAGTACTCATTTATCAATTCCTTTCTATCATCTTCTCAACTTGATTAGGTTACATCAACCTTTCAATCAAATATATACAACTATGGTTGAAATATTGTATTGAGACATTGCTTTCATAAGCTTTTCGGGTGAACCATTCTAAAGTTACTGATCATCTAGGTATCTTTAGGGTTTCAACCTTTGTACCTATCATTTATAATCATTATTATCAACCATTGGATCAACGGATCAATCATCACCTTAAATTTCCAAATGATTTGATCACTTAGACCTCCATTCGATTTTGGCATTTCAACACCAAATGGTTTTGAAACCGTTTGATTCCAAACGGTCTCAAGACCATTTGGCCAAACCATCTTGAAAACTGATTGAATCATTTGAGGCATTCTTCAACCAAATTGAATAGGATTTTCTTGTTGAATTGACCACCAATTGAACTTATCAAATGTTCAATTCAATCTAACTCCATTGGATCTTCATCCATCAATAAAAATCCACCATTGACCTCCAAACGATCCTGAGACCATTTGATCCCAAACGGTTTCAAGACCGTTTGGACTCAAACGGTCTCAAGATTGTTTGGTCCAACATCTTGGAACTGAAAGGATTACTAATTAGGGATTCTTCAACAAATCGATTCAGGGTTGTAATTGGTGGATTGTCCATTCATAGGATCAATGCATTGGATATGTTGGATCATCATCCAACATGTTCTACTCTTGGTCAACACTTCCATTCGGTCAACCATGTCCAAACAGTTTGCAACCCCAACCTCCAAACGGTTTGCAAACTGTTGGTCTCCAAACGGTTTGGTAAAACCGATTGGACCAAAATTCATGAAACTGTTTGCAACTAAATTATGTTGAGACATGTACTTATGATTATGTCATTATCATCAAGCCTTAGACCTTCAAAATCTACTGCCATTCCCATGGTAGTTCCATCAATTATTCAAAGGAAATTCAAGAAGAGTAATTTGAACAAAATGGATTGAGGAACTGAATTCAATAACAATGAATAAGGGTTCAAGTTATAAAACCCACCTACAAAGAAGCTTCAAAGCTTCAAGATCCACGTTTTAAATGGTGAAAGCAACTCCTTCAACTATCCCAAGCTCGTCCTCAAGTCTTTAAGTGAGACGAATGGCTAGGGTTGAAGATTTGAGTGAAGAAAAGAAGAAAATCAAGTATTGATTTGTGATTTCCACCATAAAATTAAGGTGAAAGAAGGTCATGGATCTTACCTACAGGTTGGAGGTCTTCTTCATGTTTCTCCTAAGCTCCCTTGGTCATTTTTCAAGCAAAGAGTGAAAGTGGATTCGAAATTCCCCTTTCAAGCTATGGATAAATGAGCATATATGCATTTTTATTAAAATTCATTTTAAGAGAGAGAAAGTAGGAAATAACTACTCCATTTCCTTTACACTTTCCCTCTCCTATTCCGTGCATACGAGTCTATCTTCCTTGCCTCTTATTACTCTCAATTATCCATGAAATAAAGAAAAGCAAATTAAGCACCTTAATCCATTTAATAATAATATCCATAAGTTAGTGGATATTTCTTTTTCTTTTAATAATGTGAGTGAGTTATCCACTTCCTTTAGATATTTCGTTTCCTTTTAAAGGAACAAGGACTTCCACATATAATTATTTCAACCAACACATTTTTGGTTGAAGGTCACTTCCATTAATATAATTATTTTTGCATTAAATTGAATTAAGGTTTCAATTATGTTTAAATCTTGATTATTTTAATATCAAGATTATCTCTCCTTCAAAGAGATACAAATGAGATGCCCCTCTCATTTTATTTAATCTACATGATGCCAAGAAACATTAGGGACTCTCTAGAAGTGGTATTTTGCATATTGAACCCTAGGTTTTGGGTAAATTATACATTACACCAAAACTAGGTTTTCATGCACAAACATTGCTTAATAACTCTTTCTTGGTGCTCAGCTTCCATAAGCCATACCTCTACATCATTTTCATTCTCATGATGCTAAAACTTTGAGGAACATTTTATCATGTAACATTTTCAATTTAACCCCTCAACTTGGGTAATTTGCACTTTAGTCCAAAATAAGCAAACATTGCTTCAACATTATTCAAACAGGATCAAAATTGAAACATAAGTTCCTCTTGAGCCTTAATTACATTCCATAAGATAAAATCAAGGATATAGTTAACTTTATTAAACAAAAACTTCTAGGGTTAGGGCATATCCCAGGTCAGGGATATTACATGAATGGTCTACAGTTCTAGGTCATCCTATGTCTAGGGGAGTGATCAACTCAAATATCCAAAGAACTCTTCCCAAGAGGTGGGAACCCAAGGTGACTTCAATTGAAGAAGAAAGGTCTTTTAGGGATATTCCTATTGAAGAGTTCATTGGAAATCTACAAGCGCGTGAAGTCACACTTGACAAGAGGGAGGAAGTAGAAAGACAAGAAGAGAAAGAACTCAAGAGAATGAAGAAGGCTGAAATCAAAGCTCAAATCAAGGCTATTGTTGGTCAAGCTTCTGCATCCTCTGAAGTTAAATAAGATACCATGTACTCTAAGGGTAAAGTCTACAAAGGCAAGTCCTCCTCCATCTATTGCTTCACATGTGGAAAGAAGGGTCACTATAAGGAAGATTGCCCACAAGGCACAAAGACCCATCATCACAAGAGAAGAGGAGAAATATAAGAAGAAGGAGAAATGGCACTCAAGCTCAAGTGACTCCTCCAACTCAAGCTCAAGTGACTCCTCCAACTCAAGCTCATGTGAAGAATCAAGTGAAGAGTCAAGTGGATGATCAAGCTCTAGTGAAGAAGGAGAATGTCATTTTTCTCTCATGGCATCAACAAGTAAAAACTCAAGGGAGGTAAATCTAAACTCTTTAGATAAAGAATCATTGATTTCTATTATTCATGATACTCGTGCATCTCTTAAATCTTATAAAAGGAAAAAGAAAAAGCTTGATAAAATTGTTGATAACTTGCATGTAGATATAGACGATCTTGAACATGCTAATACTTTCTTGCTAAATGATGCCAATGATCTCAAAAAGTCTTCTCTAGAACTTGATTTGAAATTCAATAATGTTGAGAATGAAAACAATGATTGTCTTAATCAAGTAGATGATCTTAAACTTGAAAATGTTAATTTGCTTGATAAGATTAGATTTCTAGAAGCTCAACCTCTTATGCATAGTTCTAATGAAGAGCACAATAAAATTGTGTATTCTCTCATGTTTGACATAAATGCTCTCAAATCTGCAATTTAGGATAAATATTTAGATTTACAAGGATTAGAATCTGAACATAGGATCTATCATTCTAATATTGCCTTGTTTAAAAATGAAAATGCCTCCTTGCTTGCTGAAATTAATACCCTTAAATCTTGTTCTAGTAGAGAGAGTAATGTTGTTGCTCTTTATATTGATAAGGATTCTTGTATGACCAAATCTCTTTGCTTAGAAAATGATCTGTTGCATGCTAGAGATAATAGCAATCAATTGTCTTCTACTATTGCTTCTCTTATGCATATTAATCATAGTTTGATATATTCTATGAAAGCTTCTTAGATGATAAAAGGGATCTTAATCAAATCCTAGATCATACTACCAAACAATTGGGTAGATATGGTATTGGACTTGATTGTAGCCAAAGGAACAACAATGTTATAGGACCTTCAATATTCAATGAAGAATCCTATAGCTCCAAGGCTAGGAGATCATGCAATTATTGCAATGAAATTGATCATTATTCTACTTATTGTCCTTTTAGGAAAGCCCCCAAGAAAAATAGGATTTGGGTTGCTAAGATAACCCCTCTGGACCCAAAAGCATGATTGGGGACCATTTCATCTTTCTTCTTACAGGTCACTTGCTAATGGATTGACTTGAGTTATTCAATTGTAAATTTGCTTATCAATCCACATGAAAGAGGAAAGGTGAGATGTATAAGGGATGGTAACAAGTAGAAAAGGAATGGTAAGCATAGAGGTAAGGTTACTCTTGATCATATCCAATCATAATGTATCTTGCTAAGTTAGTATGCACTATGCATATGGTTTTTGAGTAAAAAGTGGTTTATTGTGATTCTCTTCACTTTCTTGCACAAGAGCTGTTTTAAATGCTTCCATAGTGTATTACTAACTTGCTGACACATGTTTGGATGTGGCCTATTATTTTATCATACCTCTAGATATGTTTTCATATATGTGCTTTTGACAGTAGCTATATCGGTTGAGTTTATCATGTGTGAAACTCGATCGATAGGCACCATAGGTTTTGCCAACAGTTGTTGTCGGTTGAGTTGCCAATTCACAGAACTCGTCTGATATATAGCACAGTGCAAAGAATATACATCTGGCTATATGGATGAGAATTTCTCTCTCAACTAGATTTTCTCAACCATTGGCTTTATTCTATGGCTCTCCTTTTGGTACATTTATTTGTGCATCTTGCCATGCTTTAAATTACTTATCTTGCATAGAACTCTATCTTTCTAATTGCTATCATTTGGTATTCCACAAGTGGTATTCCTATATTTTTCAATTATTTGTCTATCTTGAGTTGTTTTGGAAGTTTTGATGATGATCTCTTTAGATCTCTTGGTTGTGTCTTAAATTGCTTCTGTTGTGCCCTAACTTGCTACATCTTTCTAGTAGTATATCTTGTGACATGACCTTGAGGTTCTTAGTGGTAATCATCCTATGGTAAGGATGCATATATGTTAGTGAGTTATATCCTTTCATGCTTCTAAAATTTCTTATCTCTTTGGTTGGATATATCTCTACATCTACTCATAGCTTGATATATAACATGTGCATATTTTTCTATGATCTAGATCCTACTAGTAGTCCTAACTTATGATATCATCTACTAGTAGTTCATATACATGTAGTTCTAGCCCTGCTTATCTTATAGTATCTAATACATCAAGTGGTTTGAACTATATGCTACGCTTGCTTCTCGTTTCATACATATTCTTTGACGTGCATATCTTTTATCTTGAGTTCCTTACATAGCATTGTGATGTAGGACATATAGAGCTACATTGTATGTAGAATTTGGAGCGTCCTTGAAATTTATGCAGCTTTTGCTCTAGTGTAAGATTTTAATGCAAGACTAGTGTTTTTCATGCAGAAATGGCCTTCTGAGAAAGGCTCATGAATTTGCCATGAGCTTGGACGGTTTTTGGTCAAATTCCATCTTCTTGAGGGTTAAAATTGTGATTTATTATTTTTCTACAACACTTTATCTTGCCTTGATCTGACTAGTATTACATCTAGGGTTGTTCATTAAATGTTATAACTAGATTTATCTACTATGCTTGGACAAGCCCCTAGATTTCTCTTCTACTCTTCTTTTTTTTTGGTCGGTAAAAAACTCGTGTTGCTTTTTTTGTATTTTTTCATTTGGTATCTGTACAAAGCATACTACCTTCAACTGAAAGTAGCGATAAGGAACTAACAAAGTACACTTTACAAGGCTATACAAATGAATAACAAATGAAATCAGAACCGGAGCCTTCTACCAAGAATATAAAGCATATGAAAAGCCAAAGCAGACCCAAACACCAAAGAGAGAAACCACATCCAGCAAATTTCAACCAAATATAAGCATCAGAACTAGAAGCCAGCAGACTTCAGACAGCCATCATATCATAGCAAAGAGAAAAGATCATCGAAACTCTCAAAAAAGGAGCTCAGACATCACCAGAAGTAGGCATCATCAACCCAAAAAGTCATGATCCTAGACACTTGACCATCACTTTACAGTGAGAGGGGAGCCATCAAAAGTAGAGAAGTCTAAAGAAGAGAAACATCACCACCCATATGAATATACATCTATCAAAAAGAAAGTATAAACCAGAACTAAGAGGAACTAACAACACAAACCAGCAGTGAGAGGGGAGCATCGACACCCATCAAATGGGGACTCAACCATCACTGAACCATCTTTCTCAAAGCATCACCAACCACCCATCAGAAACACCAAAAGACCTTTTCCAAACTATCTGAAAACATAGATCTCATAAAGAAAAAATAAACCAAAACTAGAAGGATCAAACAACACTAAGCAGCAGTGAGAGGGGAGCATCGACACCCATTGAATGAGGACTCAAACCATCACTAAACCATCTTGCACGAAGCCTAACCAACCACCCATCAAAAACATTAGAAGACCTTTAACCAAACCTTCTGACATAAGAGAAAAATCATAAGAGGTGAGAGGGGAGCATCCACACCCATAACAATGGGGACTCGACCATCACCAGGGCCATAGAAACATCCAACAGAAGTCACAACTCCTATCCAGCCGAAATAGAACCAGGTCTTCAACTGAAGAGCTTTGAGGATACTCAACCATCACTGCACACAGCAGAGAGAGGGGAGAAAACCAACAACCAGGGAGAAGATCATTCCTCAAAGAACACATATGCAGAACATGGATAACCACAGGAAAAATAACCCATGACATCGATGTTGTCCCCTGCTAGCATCAACACCTATTAGCAAAAAACTCCTTAAACAAAAACTCCTCATGACCAGAACAAAACGCCAACCAAGAGACACATCTTAAGGCTTGACCATCACTAATACAGTAAGAGGGGAGCAAAGCATGAACACCACCAAAAGATAAACAAACAAACAGCCTTGCCACAGGAAACCACTATCAGACTTCTAGAAAAAGGCAACTACATACATCCACCTACACCACTTCGCTTGGCATTGAGAGGGGAGTCATCCAACAGCACAAGCAGAGAAGCCCCAACTCAGGAAAAAACACCAACTTCTCAACATAGCAGATGATAAAGACTAGTGTGGATCTCTCATCTTCATCAGAAAGGATAAGCCCATCTACCACCATCACTTACAAAGCACATGGACAAGGCATCAAAGATAGATACAACCAACAACATCACCTCACCAACCTCAAGGAAGAGATATATCCAGAGCAAACAAATAAGATGCCAACTGATTGCAAGAAGCACCAGATAGAAACCATATCCCAGAAAGCCAGTTGTCTCAAAATCAACACCCACTACCATCCAACTCATAATAGTCAATAGAAGTGTCTGAAAAAGAAAGAAGCATAAAACATCTATCACCATGGGAGAGGGGAGCGTCGACATCCAAGATCAGATGAGGATTGACCATACTAACACCAAGAAACAGATATAACCAAGCCACCAGAGAAGAGGGAGAGGGGAGCATCAACACCTTAAAAGGTGGCTCGACCTTCACCTCACCAAGAAAGAACAAGCAACATAAAATAAACTTAACTCAGGCTCAAACTACAAATTTAGAGGGGAGCGTTGACACTACTAGAGTGGGGACTTGACCATCAATTGTCACAAAGATGCCAAGAAACAACCAGACAACAACAAAGAACTAGCACACCAGGATGAGAAAGATAGAGATATCACATGTAGCTTGAGGTTGCCAGACTCCATAGACATAAAGCTGATGAGCAGGAAAACAACCAGACAAGCTAAGCATCATAAGAATAAAGAAAAGAAAATATCATAGAAACCCACAGCTCAGCTAGAATCAAGGAGAGGGAAGCGTCGACACTAGAGGTGGAGGGCTCAACCATCACCGTAAGGAAACCATCAGCAGGTCCAAAATGCTCCCTACTATAGAACCCGACCACCATCATCCAGGAAAAATATCAAAATCAACACAAATAATCTTCCACAAAGTATCAGAGCTTCTACTAGACCCCGAGTGGAGTCTAGCATTCCTTTCAATCCAGGAGTGTTAAAGAATTAACTGGAGAATGGTTTTAGCTTTCTGACCCTTAAAATTAAGAATATCCTCCCAGCACTTAGGAACTGAAACAAGAACTCCCTCCATCACAACGTAGTTCCATAAGTTTTTAACAAAGGAATAGTCGAAGCTCACATGTTGAGTATTCTCATAATCCATCCTACAAAGAAAGCAAACAGAGGCAAGTGGGATCCCAATCCTCCTTAAATAGTATGATGTAGGAAGCTTATTTAACATTGCTTTCCACGCATGGATTTTGCACTTAACTTGACTTTTGCAACTCCATATCCAATCATAATTGGAGTCAGCCACTCATTTACTTCTTACGCATTCCCTAATATTTTTAAACTTAGCAGATTTATTCTTGTTGAAAAGCCAGCAATCATCAAAACTTGCCTTGTCAATATTGAAGCTAATACTAGCCTTCAGGATAATATGAGAACTTCTAGATTCTTTGATGCTCCATTAATTATCTTTAATAATAGTTCTTAGCAACGAATCTTTAGGGAGACCAGCTCAAACAATCAAGTTTTTATCAATAATAGCATGCAACATCTTCCCACCACACCAAGGATCCTTCCATATTTTAATAGATTGGACCACACCAATCCTGATGTCAACAAACTGAATAAGCACATCCCTACTCCTTAAAAGAGAGTTGAACATCCAGGAGTGTTTGGTAGAAATATTGTAGCTCCAAAAAGTCTCTTTTTAGTAATACTTTTCACTAATCCATTTAACCCAAAGTGAGTCTTTCTTCCTCGTGATATCCCATGCATTTTGTACAAGGCAAGCCAGGGCAACTTCTTTGCATTTTCTAACTCCCAAACCTCCTTCCTTCTTAGGCAAAGTCACAACTTCCCAACTAACTAAATTAATATTCTTCTTATCCTCATATTGCCCCCACACGAAGTCTCTGGTGAGCCTGTCAATTTCCTCAAGAATAGAACTAGGTATAGGAAATGACAGAACCCAAAACAGGTAGCTGATCAAGTTGATTTAACCAGTTCAACTCTACCAGATAAAGAAAGGATCTTGCTCTTCTAACATTCTAATCTCTTCTTCTCCTTATCTGCCAGAATCTCACATTGCTTCCTTCTCATCTTGCCAGAAAATAGAGGTAAGCCCAAGTATTTCGTGTCTTCAAGATTGCCTATACCAATCTCCAGAGTAGAAGATATGTCATCTTTGTTCTTGCATTCCCCCAGAAACAAATTGCTTTTGCTGTGATTGATCTTTAAGCCAGACATTTTTCTAAAATCATCAAGCAGCTTCTTAATATTCATAGCACACTCATTATTTGTTTTGGCGAATATCATTAAATTGTTAGCAAAAATAAGATGTGAGTGATGCGATGATTTTGAGTCGCATTTATAGACCTTTTTCATATGTGTTTTGTGCCTTAATTACTCATTTTCATGGATATTATTGCATAATTCACTTTATTTGGTCTTTGCCATCATTTTATATCAAATCCCCTTTATTTCATTATTTTAAGCATTATTGATCATCTTATCATAAATCGTGTGGATTTATTTGGTCTTGTTGTACAATTTCAGGAAAAACAAGTATCTACATCCGTCGATACCATTGACGGATGTCGATACCATCGACCAAGCCACAGGTTGTCAGCCGAGAAGAGCAATACAGAGTCGATACCATCGACACCCAAGTCGATGGCATCGAGATGTCTCCAGGCTGCTGGCAAGGATGAAGTCGATACCATCGACGCAAGTCGATGCCATCGACACAAGGAGAGCTACAGCGTCGCTAAACGACAACAACCGACGCTAAAGGAGTCGATACCATCGACACCCAAGTCGATGGTATCGAGATCACCACAGGCGCTCAGAATAAAAGAAAGGAAAGCTGCCGCTAATCCACTGGGTCGATACCATCGACCCGCGTCAATGGTATCGACGCCGGCACATATGCGTTGGATTTGTTTTGATTTCGATCGGACGGCTGTTGTTATTTGACAACCTAATTAGGGACTTATACCTAATGACGGCCGCCCAGACGGGAGGAGGATCTCATTTTTTAGATTGCACGAGTGCCGAGGAGGAGAGAAAGGAGAAGCTCATCCCGGGTGATTCGGACGCTGCCGAAGACAATTTCCACCACCGACAGGCGGGGAAAGCTTGTGTTCTACGCCAAGGATCCACCGGTTCTTCTCCGTTCAGGGGTTTTCCCATCTATTTCACGTTTTTCTTATGAATTCCCCAATTTCTACCATGTATTTGTGTAAGATGAACATGAGAGGCTAAAACCCTCAATCTTTAGGACCGGGAGTAGCCCGGGGATACATTGTATGATGATTTTATATTGATAATTCATATTTTTCTCTCATATCCGTGGTATAAATTCGTTTTCTCTATTGCTATTGTTATGCTTGATCACCATAATAATAAATTAATGCCCTTAATCACTTCGACAGAAGGATTAACGGTTGAAAAGAAACGAATTCTACATTAATTAATAAAACCCTTGACAAAGGAGTTGTAAAATTAATGGTGGGAACTGAGGGACCGATCTTAATGCGCTTAGTTTAGGGGAATGATTACTATGACGATGGAATCAACCTAAATCTAAGTAGTGGATTACACCACGACAGTGGGTAATTCTCAATTCAGGCCACTACCCGGATAGAGAGAGAAGTGTGAGGAATTATATGAAATCTAATACAATGTTGACCTGCGGTGAAACTGCCATCCTAAAGATATCCCTTTTAATTGATTAAATTAACCTTTAATCGATTGTTTTCTTTGTTTGATTTTTATTTTCTTTTGATTTGAACAACAAAACCCTACTTTGTTAATCGGTCTAGCTGATTGCGATTAGTTAGTAGAAGTCTCCAATAATTCACGTATCCCTGAGTTCGACTCGGGCCTCACAAGGCCTATATTACTCGACGCGTATACTTGCGTTTAAGCGCGTAGTAAAAGACACGTCAATTTTTTGGCGCCGTTGCCGGGGAAACGGCGAATTATTGGCACTTTGAGTGCTAAGAGCGGCCATTCTAGGCCACATTTTTTTATTATTATTTTTAAAACAATTTTAAAAAAATTCTTTTATTTCTCTATAATTGTGTTGACTCGTCCAAAGCATTGTACTGAACCCCTATTTCCATATTTCAGGTGCTTTGCATGGTGCACACGCGTAGTCGAGACTACGTGAATCGCACACCTGAGGTTCCATCTGCGGGACCAGAGGACGAGGACAACTACGAGGAGGAACACCACAGTGATATACATTCTGAATCTGAGCCGGAACAAGAAGAAGTAATGGCTGAAGCACAGATAATATGGGAGAAGATCAAGGCGTCTTCTTCCTCGGCATCAAAGGGGCCTATAAAGAAACAAGGGCTAAACATACCTACATACAAGATCGACCCAGCACTGATTAACTTGGTCAAATCCAATGCATTTCACGGACTGAAAAATGAAGATCCAGTGGCACACATTAGTCAGTTTGTTGAAAATTGCGATATGGTGAAGATTGATCAATTTCCACAGGATGTGCTTTACCTCAAGTTATTCCCCAGTTCCTTGGCGGGAGTAGCAAGAGAGTGGCTCCACAACCTCGATGACGAGTTTGTAGAATCATGGGATCACATGGTAGAGGTTTTCTTCGAGAGGTTCTTCCCTCCTGAGAAGACCAATGATATGATTAGGAAGATTCATAATTTCACCCAACAGGCGGGTGAAACTTATTCTGAGACTTGGGAGCGATTCCAGGTCATGTTGAGGAGATGTCCACACCATGGATTGGACAAGGAGACCCAAGTGAAGATCTTCTACTTTGCTCTCTCCGAGCATGATAGAAGTAATCTTGATTCAGCCGGATCTGGTTTCTTTCTAAATAACACGGATACCAGATGTTGGGAAATATTGAAGAACATGGCTAGGAAACAGTCATGGGGTGACAGAGGTGCCGTGGAACATGTCAAAGCTGCCGGTGAATCCAAAATAGTGAGGGAGCTGAATGATAAGTTAGATCTTCTAGCCAAGAAGGTGTTAACTAAGGAGGATGCATCTGATGATGGGGAGGCCCAAGTGAAATTCATGCAACAACAGGGCTATAGAAACAATGACTATTCATGGAGAAAGGATAAAAAGTTTTCTTGGAAGGATCCGAATAACTTTCTACAAGATCCGGATGCAAAGCCACAACCGAGAGCTGAAGATAAAAATACTGAATTGCTAAGCCAAATGGTCCAGCAAAATCAAGAGATGATGGCCATGTTTGGAAAACAACTGCAATCTCAAGGTGATATTCTAACCAAATTTGGGCAGACGCTGCAAAGCCATGGAGCGCAAATGCGGGCATTGGAGACCACCGTGGCACAGATTTCAAGTGAGGTGGCGGCTATCAAGCACGCCAATCAACAGAAACCAGCCGAGAATGCGAATGTGGTTCAAGCGCACCATCAGGTCAAATACATTTCTGTGGTAAGTAATGAAGAAGAATCTCAGGTGCAAGAAGTTGCAGAGGAAAGGAGAATGACGTTCAATGTGAATGCAACACCGGCAATACCATTTCCACGCACGTACTATGGACTGCCGGGTGGAAACCCTTTCTTCAGAAAATCTGATAGAGTTGTCAATACTATATCTCCACCTGGGCAAAAAGAAGAAGTGCAAGTTTGTGCACATGCGGAGACAAAGAAGGTGGAAGAGGAACCACAACAAGCTGCTACTAATGAGGATGACTTGCAAAAGCACACGTCCGAGATAGTGAGTGAAGCAAGCTTAGGGGAGGTACCTCCGAAAGACTCATATGTGCCTCCTCACAAGCGTGTCAATGCGGCAGATGTGTCAAATCGGGACAATCCAAAGCCGAAGAAGGAGCACCGACACTATAGGAAATTCTTGGAAATATTCCGCAAGCTGCATATCAACATTCCGCTGGTGGAGATGATTGAGAAAGTGCCCGCCTACGGGAGGTTCATTAAAGAGATCATCAACAAGAAGAGGCGGATAAATGATGATGAAATTTATTGGTTGAATGAGACGGTGAGCTCGATGATTCATGGGAGTTCACCAAGGAAGAGAAAGGACCCAGGAGGTTTTTACATTCCGTGTTCAATAGGTGGTCAACATGTTTCTAGAGCGCAATGTGATTCTGGCGCTAGTATCAATCTCATGCCTTTGGCTACTTTTCAGAAGCTAGGGTTAAAAGAGATCAAGAAGTTGGCTGCGACAATTGAATTGGCAGATGGGTCGACAGTGAGACCCTATGGAGTATGTGAAGATGTGCTAGTTAAGGTTGACAAATTCGTATTCCCGATGGACTTTGTTGTCATGGATATACCACCACTCCAAAGCTGTGAAATTCTTCTAGGAAGACCTTTTCAAGCAACGGTGGATGTCGTGACTGCCTTAGGGAGAGGTACTTTGTCCTTGGGAATTGGAGGAGATCGAGTTGAATTCAAATTACCACATGATCCTCTAAGCGCAGTTCCCAAAGTGAAAAGATGATAAGCTGCATACCGTCTAGCCTAAGACGCTAAAGAAGGGCGCTTGTTGGGAGGCAACCCAACCATTGGTACATTAGGATAGTTTAATGTTAGGTGTAGTTTGCTTTTATTTTGTTTACGTTTTAGTTTAAAAATGATACATTGATCCGTTTGTTAAATGTGCAGGAACAGGCAGTGTCGATACCATCGACACATCCGTCGATGGTATCGACATGGGTTCAGGTTGACACCAGCAGAAATCGCACTGCGTCGATACCATCGACGGCTGCGTCGATGGCATCGACATGGTCACAGGCAGGTCGCAATAAAAGTGTCGATGGTATCGACACACCAGTCGATACCATCGAGATCTCTGGAGATTTTCAGACGAATTTTGCTCAGTCAACTCGATACCATCGACGGCCTCGTCGATGGTATCGACATCATCACAGGTTGAATGCAATAAACGGAGGTGTCGCAATAAAAGCAAGTCGATACCATCGACACCCGTCGATGGCATCGACGGACATGTCACCGATCCGCATGAAGACATCGACGACGATCGCAACAGCCATGTCAGCGATCCGGGTGCTGCGTCGATACCATCGACTTATGTCGATGGTATCGACACGTCAGCGATCCGGGTTTCTCGATCCAGCCAACGTCAGCCGTCGATACCAGCGACAGATGCGGCTACCCGCGAGACATGTCGATACCATCGACCCGCGTCGATGGTATCGACGGGTCAACAGGGGCGCCGATCAAGTCTATTTAAGGGGACTTGCAACGTCATATGACATCACACCCTCAGAGCAAGTATCTCCTATTGCGCCGAGCACTCCCCCGAGCCCTCTACGCCTGCGGAGAAGCGTCATCGAGCGAAGATCTTCACCGAGCGGAGAATTTCTCTCCATCTTCACCGAGCTCTTTTCTCCCAATCTCATTCTTCTCGCAAGCATGGTGCATACGGGCGGAGCATCTTCATCGAGCGCACACCCCAAGGAGATCGAGGAGTTTGTTCCTCCTCCAACCGCTTCCATCTCTCGTCCACGCCTCATTCATGCCAACATGGATGTAAGGAAGGTATACGAGGAAATAATGAAGCGGAAGTTCGAGGCCACCCGGTATGTGGACCGGGGAATGATCAGGGACTTGGGATTCGAGGCCAACTTGGCCTATGTGTTGGCCGGGCAAGCGCGGCACACCGGTCGCATATATGAGATGGACTGTCATGCGGATGGGCAGCCGTTCTTTGGCGAATGGCCCACATACAAGGAACTGGTGGCCGAGTTCATGGCATCTCTTGATATCTGCGTCGTACCAAATGACGTGGTGCCATCGGACCAGACGTGGATCCAGGGAAGGGTGTCCTTCCGACTCTTCAACAATAATTACAAAATCATGTTGAAGCAGTTCAACACCATCTTTAACTGGAACCACAGCCGCCACGATCACCGACGCCCCGACGCCCGCACCGACTACGACAAAATCTTCGCCGAGCTAGTTACAGTGCCGGCAGGGAAGACCGTGAGCTACCACAATGCCGCGGTAGCTGATTTTGAGCACCCGTTCGTCCGGGTATTGCATAGGATGCTTAGCTTGACTTTCTTCGGGCGGAGCAATCTTGCTTTGAGCAAGTTTCAGGAGAGCGACTTGTTCTTTCTGTACGCCCTCCTGAAACGTCAAGAGTGCAACTGGGGAGCATTCTGGTTACAGCGCGTCATGGCGGTGAAGCGGAGCACAAGGAAGGCTCCAATTCATTTTGGTGGTTTGGTCACCAAGTTGGCGCTTTACTTGGGGCTGAACTTTCAGTCCATGACTCCGATTTCTACGCGGAGTAAGGTGAACGTGCAACACTTGCACCGTTCAAACCTCATTCTTATCCGGGACGGGTTGGCGTACGCTCATTGCCACGTCAACCAAGCTTACCAGGAGGCATCCCTGCCAGACGACGTCTTCCACATCGAGGGCAAGCAGCATTTCCGATGGCCCATCATAGCCATCGAGTCCTCGGAAGAAGAAGGCGGAGGTGAAGACCAAGAAGGCGAGGCCGAGGAAGACGAGGAGGCTTTCACACCTCTTCGAGCACGAGTGGCACCACGGAAGCGTCCTAGGATGCATCCGGGTGCATCTTCATCATCTCAGCCCCCGCCGCCATCACCACAGCAAGAACAGCCAGCTGCGGATCCCTACTCCATGCAAGGGATGTATACCATGCTGCAGGACATCCAGCAGACGCAGCACCTGCATATGACTTTGTATACCGGCATCCATGAGACAACGGGCCGGTTGCTTGATAATCAAAGGGCTATGTTCGAGAACGAGCGGCTCATCCTCGCCAACCAAGAACAAATGCACAACCGGTTGCAGCGGATAGAGACGCAGCAGGAGCCCTTCTTCGACCACTACTGGAGTCGAGACTACTTTGGAGGTTATCCACAGCCTCCGCCGAGGACCCACTATGATCCAAGCTTCCAGGGGGAGTACCCGTCTTGGGATCCTACGGCACCACATTACCCACCACCGCCTCCGCAAGATTGATCAGGGTATCACTGTTCCACCCTTAAGTTGGTTTTTGACTATGAGGCCATAGTCGGATTCAAGCTTAGGGGGGTGGCTGGAATAGCTCTATCTTTTATCTTTTCTTTAGTTGTTTTAGTTTCTGCTTTGTTATTTGTTTTTGCAATTTTAAGTTTTTATTTAGGATCCACATCTATCTAGTGTAATTGTGGATGTCGTAAAAATTGTCATCTTGCTGTTTTCATGGGGAAATTAAGGGAATTGAAAAAATTTTCTGTGTCATTTGGATAGCTTTACTTGGTTGTCCTTGGGGAACTTATTCTATGAAAATGATTGATTATGTCAACTTTGAAGCAATATGTCATACCCACACCCGCATTGACTCAAGCAAAGTGGATAGGAACGGTTGTTTGAGCCTACCTAATCAAATGGTAATGAGACCTTAATCAGATGTAAGAGAAAGAACCCTTTAAACTACTACACATGTCAATAAGGAGGGACACATAATTTTCTTTTAAGGTTCAGTCACTTAATCTTGTGATCATTCCACCCCCTTTCCTATAATCCACCCAAGAATTGGAAGTAAAGTGCAGTTTCAATGTCTTTTGCGTGCATGGCATGTAGATAGGTTTGCATTATTATTTTCATGTTTTTGCATAGATTAATGAAAAAAAATATATAGTGAAACATGCACATTACCCTTAGGTGCATGTCATGTAGTTGCACTCACAATTTCATGATTTTCATGCATAAGCACACCATGTATCTCAGTTTTCCTAAATAGGTGATCTAATTTGTTCCATACCCTCGAAATAAAGCAAAGATCTCCAATTGGACAGAAAATGGCCTTATACATGTATCTCTAAGCAATTATGGGTATATGGGCAAAGAAAAAAAACAGAAGAAAAAAATTCTGAAAAAAAAGGAGATTTGGAAAGAAAAGGAATAAGAGGGAGAAAGGAATGATATCACTTGTATAATAAAGGGGAATTGAGTACATGATGTGGCTTGAGTAGATTTCTATCTCATTGTGAGGTAGAAGGTTGGGGCATGCATCATTCCACTCACTTTTAGGCAGTAGGGCATTCTTAATGTGCATTTGCATCATGTAGGGCATTTTGTTATATGCATTTTGAAACTGTGTAATACTTCCAAATTCTCCCATGAACCACCCATTCCATCCACCCGTTGCTCGGATTGGTAGGCCACCGTGATTTTCTCCTCACTCATGTTTATCAGGAGAACTGCTTCCATGTAGATGGTAGTTAGGGCGAGCAACGTAGAGTAGGTGATCACAAGATGCACCATGGCTGAATCGGCGAACTTTATTATGATAACTGCCTTATGTGATAGTGTTCATCAGTTTGAAGGATAATTTCTTTTATTGATGGTTATTGTCGCCTATAGGGTAATTACTGTTCTGTGATTAGGGTAGGCCGGTTTGAGAACGTCCAGTGAGAGTCATTTGTGAGGTGGGTTGGTGTTTTGATTGTTAGTTGACATTCGCAATTCTATTCTAAGGATTAGTTGCTCGAGGGCGAGCAATGTTTAAGCTTAGGGGAGTTTGATGCGATGATTTTGAGTCGCATTTATAGACCTTTTTCATATGTGTTTTGTGCCTTAATTACTCATTTTCATGGATATTATTGCATAATTCACTTTATTTGGTCTTTGCCATCATTTTATATCAAATCCCCTTTATTTCATTATTTTAAGCATTATTGATCATCTTATCATAAATCGTGTGGATTTATTTGGTCTTGTTGTACAATTTCAGGAAAAACAAGTATCTACATCCGTCGATACCATCGACGGATGTCGATACCATCGACGGATGTCGATACCATCGACCAAGCCACAGGTTGTCAGCCGAGAAGAGCAATACAGAGTCGATACCATCGACACCCAAGTCGATGGCATCGAGATGTCTCCAGGCTGCTGGCAAGGATGAAGTCGATACCATCGACGCAAGTCGATGCCATCGACACAAGGAGAGCTACAGCGTCGCTAAACGACAACAACCGACGCTAAAGGAGTCGATACCATCGACACCCAAATCGATGGTATCGAGATCACCACAGGCGCTCAGAATAAAAGAAAGGAAAGTTGCCGCTAATCCACTGGGTCGATACCATCGACCCGCGTCGATGGTATCGACGCCGGCAGATATGCGTTGGATTTGTTTTGATTTCGATCGGACGGCTGTTGTTATTTGACGACCTAATTAGGGACTTATACCTAATGACGGCCGCCCAGACGGGAGGAGGATCTCATTTTTTAGATTGCACGAGTGCCGAGGAGGAGAGAAAGGAGAAGCTCATCCCGGGTGATTCGGACGCTGCCGAAGACAATTTCCACCACCGACAGGCGGGGAAAGCTTGTGTTCTACGCCAAGGATCCACCGGTTCTTCTCCGTTCAGGGGTTTTCCCATCTATTTCACGTTTTTCTTATGAATTCCCCAATTTCTACCATGTATTTGTGTAAGATGAACATGAGAGGCTAAAACCCTCAATCTTTAGGACCGGGAGTAGCCCGGGGATACATTGTATGATGATTTTATATTGATAATTCATATTTTTCTCTCATATCCGTGGTATAAATTCGTTTTCTCTATTGCTATTGTTATGCTTGATCACCATAATAATAAATTAATGCCCTTAATCACTTCGACAGAAGGATTAACGGTTGAAAAGAAACGAATTCTACATTAATTAATAAAACCCTTGACAAAGGAGTTGTAAAATTAATGGTGGGAACTGAGGGACCGATCTTAATGCGCTTAGTTTAGGGGAATGATTACTATGACGATGGAATCAACCTAAATCTAAGTAGTGGATTACACCACGACAGTGGGTAATTCTCAATTCAGGCCACTACCCGGATAGAGAGAGAAGTGTGAGGAATTATATGAAATCTAATACAATGTTGACCTGCGGTGAAACCGCCATCCTAAAGATATCCCTTTTAATTGATTAAATTAACCTTTAATCGATTGTTTTCTTTGTTTGATTTTTATTTTCTTTTGATTTGAACAACAAAACCCTACTTTGTTAATCGGTCTAGCTGATTGCGATTAGTTAGTAGAAGTCTCCAATAATTCACGTATCCCTGAGTTCGACTCAGGCCTCACAAGGCCTATATTACTCGACGCGTATACTTGCGTTTAAGCGCGTAGTAAAAGACACGTCAGTGAGCAATACAACTTCTTCGAGATAGAATTGGGTATACTATTTTCATTCTTGATGGACTTTTTTATCATTTCAGAAAACCCTGCATGGCGATGAAAAAGAGGTATGGAGCAATGGGGTCTTCTTGCCTTACCCCATTAGTAGGGAAAATAGGACGAGAGGGTTCCCCATTGACCAGAACCTGGTAGGAGGTAGAATAAAAAATGTTTTCAATCCAATTAATCCATTTCAAGAGGAAACCCATCTTACACATGATAGAAAAAAGATACTTCCAATCGACAAAATCATATGCATTAGACACATCAGCTTGAATGCACATCTTATCATAGTTTTTCCTCTTGAAATCTCCTAACATCTCATTAGTTAACAGAACGGCATCCTTCAAGCTTCTTCCTTTGACAGAAGCACACTGGTTTGTATCAATAATACTAGGAAGCACCAGTTGAATCCTATTAGCTAAATTTTTTTAGATTATTTTATAAAACACATTGCAAAGCGCAATGGGGTGCCAGCTAGTAATCAGAGAAGAATCCTACCCTTCGGGAAGCAGATTAATATAAGTCTTATTCGCTTCTTTAAGCATTTTCCCATTCCTAAAAAACTCACAGACTATTGTATAAACATCATCTCCTATCACTCTCCAAGCATATTTGTAGAAATGACAATTGAAACCATCCGGACCAGGACATTTATCATCATTCATATTCTCAATCACCACATCAAATTCCTTCCTGGAAACTTTTCTAATAAGCATGCAACTCTAAGATTTAGAGATGACAGGGCCTTCCCAGACATCCTCCCACACCCTACCTTGATCCATTTTACAAAATAGAGAATTATAGAAGGAGAAAATAGCCAATTTCATATCATCTTCATCTCTAGATAAGTGGACATTGATATTGAGATAATTCGTAGTATTTCTAAGCCTTCTGGTCTTCAAAGAGGCATAGAAAAATTTAGTATTCAAGTTTTCCCCTTAGAGCCATTGAACTCTAGATTTGTGCCTGTAAAAACTTTCTTCAATCATAGCAGCTTTCATCACTTCTTTCCTTAGAGAGTTAGATTCACTCTTGAGATTTATATCATTAGGATCAAGATCCGCCTTCCTCTGGACATTAATAGCAAAAAATTTCAAATGAGACAAGTTGTCATGTATATTACCAAAGCACGATTTATTCCAAGAAACAAGATTCTTCTTTAGCAGCTCTAGTTTTCTATAAAGCATGAACATGGCACACCCATCGACATCCATCTCCCAAGCCTCCTTAAGAAGGCCATCAAAATCTTTATGAGTGGTCCAGGAGTTGATGAATCTAAAAGGTGTTTTCCTCTTTTTTACTTCACCTAAGATTAAGAATAACCTCCTATGATCACTCACCAGATTTGAGATACTCTCACCATGGAAACTATCATATCTAGCCTAGAAATCACCATTATACAGAATCTTATCAATCTTGGTTTCAATAAAAAATCCCCTTCATGTGTGTTGTCCCATGTATAAAAAGGGCCACTTAAGTCCATCTCAAACAAACCAATATCAAGAACAAATTTGTTAAAATTGTCCATAGATTTAGCAGAAGGAGGGAGAAGGACAATTTTATCATTTGTCTTTCTCACAGCATTGAAATCTCCCATAATGACCCATGGGCAATGAAGGCCATTGGCAAAGCAATCAAGATTCCTCCAAAGACTGGTCCTATCATAGTCATCATTATGGACATAAACAGACGTAAGAATGAAACTCTCGTTGTCTTTACCAACTCTGACATAAATGGCCTGATCACACTCATCTTTAGAAATTTGACAAACATCAAACTTCCAGAGAATAAAGATTCTACCCAAAGCATGCGACTTTAAGTTAGAAAACCATTTGTACTCTTCAAAGTATCTATTCATAAACTTCTTAGCTTTCTTTTCTCTAATCTTCGTCTCAACTAGGATGACCACATCAAAGTTGGCCCTCCTAATTACCTCTTGGACATTCAGGATCTTATTGCTAATGCCCCTGACATTCCAAGAGGTAATGGACAAGGATAGGCTCATTTAATAACTGGGGTTGTTGAACTGTCAGCCTCAGTGCTATCAGATTCCATTGAGAGTTCTTTAGGAGAAGGAATAGATTCCAGTAGGTCCATTCTGAGATAATTATCCACCTTTAGTTTTAGTTGACATTTTGACAGTTCTTTGTGATAGCCGACCTTAGAATATTTCTCTGAGGTAGAAGAAGCCCGCGAAGAGAAATCACTTTCTGGAGAATCTTTGATAAAAATTGGAACAGGGGATGGAGTGGAGGGACCAGCATTAAAATGACAAAGGCTATCTTTTGATATCTCTATAAAAAATTAACTACTCTTCTTACTAACTTTTTTATATCTCTTTTATAACATGTGCTATCTCTTTTTTGCTAACAAGGTTTTAACCCCCACTTTTTAAAATGACAAAGGGGGAGAAAGGCATGTCTTTTGTTAGACAGGGAGAAGGTATGTGTGAAGAGAGGTAAAAGGGAGACGACATATATGTAGTACATATATCAGTAGAAGACATAGTTTCTATAAATTTTATGAAAGCTAACCATGCAGAAGAAATAGCATCAATTGAGGGGGAGCATATGAGCTCAATCCTATTGAACCCCTAGGTTTCTCCAAAGGTATGATTTTACTTAAAAGCTTTCAATACATTTATGGAATGGTTTGTCATCTTCAAAAAAGGGGAGAATGTTAACTCAAGATCAATTAAGTCAATGTTGACTCAAGTCTAAATTGACTAAACCCTTCTTTTGATGATGACTAACCATTCCACATATTGGTGTCTAATGCTTCTTGAGTATTTTCATATTATCTATAGACACACTCCAAATACCCTAACTTGCGCATCCTAAGTTGGAGAAAAGACAAGTCAAAGTCATACAAGTGACCAATTCGGGAAATAGGCCCAAATGACCTAGAACAATTTTTGTAATCACTTGTAATGATTGTATGACTTGTAATTAAGCTTAAAAATTGATTGGGATATAAAAATCCACAGTTTGAGCATCCAAATCACATTCCTTAAAATTTATCACAGGCACTCTGTCGGTCGAGATACCAACTCGACCGATCTGTGTGGATTTTGGAATATGGATGATTTGGTCGAGTTTACACTTCACAGAACTCGAGCGATCGACCATTCAGACAAAATTGATTTTTGTCCATCGGTCGAGTTTTCCTCAGATAACTCGACCGACAAGTCAAATATCATCTTTGTCGGATATTGGATCGGTCGAGTTGCCTTTATTAAAACCGACCGACTGCACTATACTAGAAATGCAGAAAAAATGTTTACAATCGTTGGAATATTGGTGGGACCCAAAATAGATCTGTTGCAAGTTGTAAAATGGATATTTTTCATTCTTAAGTGTTCCCACTTGATAGAAGCCACCCTCAACTATAAATAGGACCCCTTGGGCTTCATCCAATGGTTAGCCAAGCACTATGAAGGTCCCTATCTATAGTTGAGCATCTCCCTCCACTCTCAAAGCTTAATCACTTGCTACATCTATTAGAGTGAGTAGGAGATTTATAAGAGAGCTCGTCCTTCATGTATATCTTGTAAATCTCTCACTTCTTCCACCTCCAATCTCTCATTTCAACCATGAAGATAAAGGTTCTCTCTCTTAGTTAAGAGAGGTGAAGAAAAATAAGGGAAGGAGTGCCTTGGTGAATATCAAGGCTAAAGACTTGGAGTAAGAGTGGGTAAGACCTTGGTGAAGGCAGAAGACTCCTTGCTCAAGTGGGTAAGACCTTGGTGGAAGCTTCTTAGAGTGAAGGTGAAGTCAAAGGTTGAAGATCCAAGAAGAGTGGGTAATTCCTTGAAGGCTAAAGACTTGGAGATGGAGTAGGTAAGCCATTGGTGAAGGAAGAAGACTCCTTGCTCAAATGGGTAAGTCCTTTGGTAGGTTGAAGACTCTTTCCGGATAGGTAATTCCTTTGTTAGGGTATCCTTGTCCCAGAAAATGAAGGTCATGTATTATATCTCTTATAATAAATATAATGAAGGTGCAAGGTTAAGAAATCCTAGAGGTTGACCTCTCTAGGTAGTGGATTGATTAACTCCTAGTTTGGAGAGAGGAATCACTCTACATAGCTTGTCTACTTGTGTTTGCTCAATCTCTCTCATCTTTTCTATGTATGTTTAGTTGCACTCAAATTACCTATTTAGCAATCTTATCTTGTCATATATCTTGAAGGTCTAATGAATTTTATTTAAGCACTTTTTAGCTCTATTCACCCCCCCTTTAGAGCACATCACCCATTCTAGAATCCAACAAGTTGAACACAACGAACCCCTTCAAGGTAAGCTCCAATGATCTAGAGATGATGGTACCAACTCCACTGTGGCTAGCATGAGGACACTGGAAAAGGGGTTCTTTTCCTATCAGCACAAGTAGTTAAATCAAAGGCCCGAAGATCCTCACATGGACAAGTGGAATTCTGCTAAGTCATCCCCAAACTAATCCAAGGTCAGTTGCCTATTCACCAACCTGAGGTCTCCAGTGTCGGCCAGGCAAGGTAAGGAAAGTAGGCGCGGGGCCATACGAGGTTGAGTCATTGGTGAGGAACACGTCTATGTCACCGGGTGGTGCTTGTGAGATGAGTTTCGAGCCTAATGACCTGGGGAGGTATGGAGGTGAAAAGAGGGGGAAACGACAGGGGTGAAATAGAGGAGCAATGTTGGCGTGTGTGAATAGGCGAGGGAGCCGCAGAGACCTAGTTTTATAGGGTCAGTGGGTTAGAGAGGAAATAGGGAAGCTGTTGGAGAAGAAATTGGAGGAAAATAAGGAAGAGGGAGAAGTCATATTCGGGAAAGATCATAGAGAACAAGTCACCTGGCACGAGAGAAAGAACCAAAACCAGAAGTCAAAGGTCAGAGATGAAATCGGAGCCATTCAAAATGACTCTGATGGTTACCAAAGTGCCTGAAATCAAAGAGGATTGGGAAACCATTCATGACACATAAACCATATGCAAACCAAAAGAAAATAAAACTTGACATCAAATCTAATCCCAACCCGATTAAAACTAGTGTGAATGCATTATTTCCTTATTTTCTCTCTCTTTATTCAAGGGTTCAAACAAACTCCAAATTAAATGAGATTTTTCTTTAAGGATAATTAAGGCATGTAGATT
The DNA here is from genome assembly GCA_963693085.1 of Alisma plantago-aquatica. Classification (NCBI taxonomy): domain Eukaryota; kingdom Viridiplantae; phylum Streptophyta; class Magnoliopsida; order Alismatales; family Alismataceae; genus Alisma; species Alisma plantago-aquatica. The sequence continues at coordinate 48,497,592 of OY856410.1, read as the reverse complement.
TCAATTATGAGATTAAATTTGCCTTTTGAAGACTTTTTATTCATTAAAATTAGAAAATCTTATCTTCTCTTTCCTCTTGCATTTATGATCATAAGATTGTTCAAATTTGATTAAACTTCACCTACAAGTCATATTTAATGTGTTGGACATGAATTTTCCATTAACATCAAATATTGAAGTTGTTTATGTATTTATTTAATACTTTACGGGTTCTACACACTTTCTCTCTCTTGATTTCATCTTTTAACCAAACATCTTCCAAGTTGGATGAAAACTCACCCAAAGGCTATTTTTCTTATGTAGATTACAATTTCTAGATTATTTTCATATTTTGAAGTCATTTATTATTTTATTTGATATTTTGGGGAAAACTCAGATCTTCTCTTTCCAAATTGAATTAAATTAATTATTATTATGTGAATAATGTAAAACTTGACTCCCAAGACAATTGGGACCCAAGGAACACAATTCTTAACTTATATTCTACTTTTGAGATTTCTTTTATCAATATTTGTGACCATTATTACTTAGGTTAACACACTATTTTACTATTATCATTGATTATGTTCCATAACTTAATGTTACCACCAAAAGAGTTGGGTATGATTATCTCGCACGAAATTAGATATATTAGAATTAATCATTTATGTGACATATTTAATGTGGTTGGGTGATTTATACATGCATTAACTTATTAAGGTTATACTAAATATGTCTAGGCTAAAACCTTAACCTTATTTGGCTAGGTCCAAACAGTCAAAGTTCTAGGATAGGGTCCAAGATGTGGTATGTTACACAGATTCATCCTTTTGTACCCTAATACATGGGTGTTGACTTTTTGACATGTGGTGAGAACGTAGAAACTACCTACCGATTAAGTAACGACCAAAAGGATATGAGGTAAGTTGTCAAATGAAAATTCATAAGGTCAATGATGTATGTCAAAAACATTATTTCTTTAAAATATGTATTCAAATGTTGATTTGGCTAGATATAATATTTTTAATGTATTTTATATTGTTTGGGGTTGGGACATTCTACTAGGTGTCCACATCATATTGTTGTTTTCACCCATATTTTGGACTTGAATTGTAGGCAAATTAGTAGAGATGTTGGTGTGATCTAGCTTACAATCCTCAGAAGGAACAAGGAATGTTATGGCCATCATTCAAAGTCTAAGTTGTGGATGTTGATTCATTAACATGCGGCTAATTGAAGTAATGACCAAGAAAATTCAAGGAGATTGTTGAAAGAAAAACTCCGAAGTTCAATAATAGACGATTCAAGGAAAACTAAAATGTTCAATGATACACATCTTAGAAATAGAATGAAATCTCTTCATTGAAATGTTGCTTTATTTAGAGAGTGATACATAACAATCTTCTCTCAGATATTTTCCAAATTTGATCGGTATATGCTCGTTTCTTCTTTGAGATATTTTCCAATTTTGATTGGTATATGCTCATTTCATATGCTTTTGTATATTTGGAGGCTTCGAATTGCTAAATTGGATTTTTTTTTTGTGTTAATGTGTCTTTTGCCTGACGTTTAATATTGTAGACCTCCTCCGGAAGCTTTAAGTACATGCTGGTTGTTTTTTTTAGATTTTGGTGCCACCGAAACCCCATCCTGCTTAACAGGGCCTTCACGTTTACTGGAACCCGTGGCGGTTTTCTAGACCATAAAGATCTCCAATCTCACGTTATGCAGTGCTTTTTCAACAGAATTATCTAACAACTATTACCTAATCTGCCGTCATCGTTTGCAATTACCTATTCCGTAAGCGAGGCGTCGGGGATTACGGAGATGTGGAGTCACAACTGTATAAGGAAACGGACTGGTAAATACTAATTCAACTGTGTTTTTAGAAACAAAATAAATACTCCAATAGGTTTATAAGTTATTACCCAGCCGCACACATCACGCAAGTTCTTGGTTTCACTTCTCCGCATCTCACGCTCGCAGGGTAAACTGTATCCAGCATTGGAATTTGCCAGCGATGCCGAGTACGCAACGAGTCAAGCACACAATAACACAACAGAAACACGGTGGCACAGTAAGGCAAGGTGTTCATCAATCCACAATTTGCTCCATTTCTGTTGGCTACCGCCTATTTGGGTCTGATTAATGAAGTTTACAGCAAGTCTGGTGCCATCCAATCATAATTACCTTGTGTCTTATTAACGAAGTCCAAACCGGCCGCAGATAGTCCTGGGAACATCCAATCATAATTACCTTGTGTCTTATTAACGAAGTCCAAACCGGCCGCAGATAGTCCTGGGAAGCCATGGGCTGCCATCTATCTGCTTTGTCAAACACCGGTAGAGATCTCAACTTGGAAAATGATGATTTTCTGTCATTTTTGCAGCTATCTAAAAGACTCTAATCTCGAATAGTTGCTGTGGAATCGCTACATGGCGAGCAGCCACGAGGGATGCAGCCATCGCGTACCCAAATATTGCAATAAGTTTTTATCAGTTTGAGTCATGGTGAAATATATTACAATTCTTTCATTTATCTAATGACATCTCGTGAAGCACAACCCCAGTTTAATTCAAATGTTACATCTGAGCCACGCCCGTCATGGAGTTACATGTTATGACGGTCCCTCCTTCATATAATTTTCAGGGCATGCTGTACACTGAACTTTCTCGCAAATGTCTATGAACAAAATTAGAACATGAAGAAAAACGATCAATTGAAATTTATATAATAGATTTTACAAAGGAGAGGGCCTTCGTTGATATATTGGTGATTAGAAGACATACATGTAATTTATTTTGTGATCTCAGCGTGAGCTTCTGGTTTGTTAATTCTCCATGAATTAAACAATCAGCACACGTAAATGTATCCATCATGTGTATGATTGTTGCTTTGAATATCCATAATCGGCTAAGAGTTCTAGCATTTGGGGTCCCTAAGGCCCTGTTTGGGAATGGACTGGGATTATTGAGATTATGAAATCCGGACTGGGATTAGTCCAGTCATCATCCGGATTGGGATTGGTATTTCCCACTTGGCCCTGTTTGGCAAACCAGTCTGGCTTGTTTTTTTAGTCTGATATATAAAACAAAATACACAAAAGACAGAGCCTAATCCGGACTGGGATTCCTAATTCTGTTGCTGGCAGGACTGAGATAGTCCAGCTTTTGGGATTACGGAATCTCAAAACGGGGATTTTAACCAAACGTGTAAGTGCAGAACCGGACTGGATCAGGACTGGATTTGCTGCTGTGGTGCAGACGTGGCCTAATAAGACAAAACTCAATCCCATCCTGATCCGTTTCCAAACAGGGGCTAAGGGCACCAGTGTGGCACTGAAACCATGAGGGTTGGGCCCTTCAACGAGAAGAGTTTAAGGGAACAATAGAGATAGAAAATACATAAAACCAGTGAGGCGTACCATCAAACGAATGACAAAGGAGAGGAAGTACATAAACGTTCGCTCATGTAATCCGTTTGTCTATGAAGCCTCAACACTATCTAGAAACATGACCAGGTCAAAGACCTTATTGCGAAGCATAATTTGAGGACAAAAGATGCAAGAGAGTTTGAAGTTGCGCTGTTCTCTAGTCAAGTTGGGCGTTGCTTCTTAAAAGGAAAGGGGATGTGAGTCATGCTAACAGAAGTGAGTTTGCCCTTTGGATAGTCATCCATTTTCATGGAGCCTAGAGACATTCATACTTGCAGAACTTAGTTGGGGAATGACAAGTGCTAAAAACGGACCAAAGAATTCGTCATTTAGCAAGACTGTTCAATGATAAAAATAAGATAAGAGACACCTCTATCATTTGGAGACATTGTGAGGCGTAGAAGCGATGAAGGAGACCAATTTTGTATATTGTGGAGACTTCGCAAAGCCTACAGTAATAATATATACAACGTGAAAGACACGATATGAGAGTACATTTCATTTGTGAACATAATTTTTGACTAAAGGACCGTTCGGTTCTAGACCTAAATACCGATACAGTTATTTTAAAAGGGAGAAAATCAGCTGTCGAAAACCGTGGGTAGCAACACAACATGCTGCATTTTTCAGTTTAGAAAGACGCTGAAACAGGCATGCTTCTCAAAACCACTTGGTATAAGAACAAATGCTAGATCAAACACCGACAATACTAATTACAGACGAAGCTAACAACTTGTAACGTTTAACTACTGGGATTTCCGATACGGCGTTAGGTTAGATTGCTTATCTCTTCCCAATTACATGTGCACTTACATTTGGACTCCTTTGGTATGTCCGCGTGACTAAGAAACACAATCTTATAAAACAATGGAATAAAAAATAAGCAGATTACGAGAATGTCTGTTGTAAACATTTTTTTTTTTGGATAGTGGAGAGTTTTATCCCACAACCTGCACTTCACAATTCGTCAGTTGTAACCATGCTCAGGGCAAAAGGACAATGCAAATTCCCATGGATGTAAATATTCCTCCTTTCTTTGTTTTTTTTTTGTTAAGACATTGCTACTGTTGTCATAACATCATTTCTCCAACAGAAAACAAAAATAAACGAAATAAAATTTAAAAACTGATAGTTTTCGCAGCACACAAGCAGCTGCAGCAGTCGCTCAGACTGCTTATAGAAATAAACTGGCGACGAGACATTCTAGAAGAGAGGACATTGTGATCTCGTCACTGCTAGTTTGGAAACCCTAAGTATAATCATGGCTCGTTAGTAATAAGTTCACTATTTGAACCTTACGTTAGATATCAACTCCTAACGACGCAAAACTGCAACCGTAAAGACTTTTCATAAAACAAAATAAATAAATAAAATATTTGTTAAAACAATAAATACACAAAGTATTTATGGCCGTAGAAAAACTGATTTTTAGGAGAAGGAATACAACACCTTACCACATGGCCATTGATTCATTAACACCGGATGAGAATTTAGCAACCTCTTGGTGGTCGAGTAAGGATAAAAAGCTATCAAACAAAAATCCATAACATTGACGGTGTATTTTTATAACATATTTCTTTAACATGTGTGTTTTAGCTGTTGTTTTAGTTAGATATAATACTTTTAATGTACTTTATGATTGTTTGAGGTCGCTCAAAAGTTACGTTTGAGTGTGATATTCTACTAGGTGCCCATATGATATTTTGTTGTTTTACCCATGCTTTGCACATAAGATGTTGTTTGTCTAACAGAGATGGTGGTATTATCTATTTTACAATCCTCACCCAGGAATGTTATGGTAATCATTCGAACCCTAAGGTGTGGATTGTGATTCATTAAAATGTGACTGTTATTGGACTTCTTCTTGGTCCAATAAAGACGACAAAGATCCAAGGCAAACTATCGAAATAAATACTAAATGGTTAACAACACTTGTTAGAAATTTAGTTATATATCTTCAACACGTTGCAGTGGAATAGAAAATTCTTCACCCAAATATTGCCAAATATGATTAGTATATGCTCATTTTACATGCGGTTTAAATTTGCTATTTTCGGAAGGTGTATGTATTTTTGGAAGGTGTATTTTTCCTGACATTCAGACCATTTCGACTCTCAAATTTTATGTTTTCTCAATGCGTGAAGACTCGTATATATAGTGACAGGTGGTTACAAATATATGCATGTTTATTGATATATTGATGGTTAGAAATAAACATGTAAACTTGTTTTATCATGATCTCCGCATGAGGGACTGATTTCTTATTTCTCTACAAATTAATTGATCAGTTCAAACTATGGTTGTTAGTTCAAAAACCGATAATAGGCTAGGATTTTGCTCAATTGGATATTTGTGCAGACTCGACCTCTGTTTTTTCAAATGGGGATTCTATTCATCCTGTAGGCAAACAACCAAAAACCGCCACACAAAGTTCGGGTCCCAGACTCTACAAAAAGGGAAAACACAAACTAACCCAACTAGATATTCGGAACTTCAATTTCATAAATGTAGGCTATCATACTCGTAAAGTTTATCGGTTGGGAAAAGCTAAAATGTTAGTATTCAGAAAAGTCCATATTGTAATTGCATATTCAGGTAATATTCCATGTGTGCATGTTAGTAAGTAAACAGATCGAATACGGAAGGAAAATTTCCGGATGCGATATACGAATTCAAAAAAATATCCGACGGAATAATATCCAAATTCAATACGAAAAATAATATCCGAATTCAGATAAATATCCAATCCGAATCATAATCATATTGTTTCAAGTATATTATATATACAAAACTGATATTTTTATAATACAATATATATATTGGTCAAATTTGAATTTTTCAAAGTGAATATAACTACATTCGATATCCTAATCAAAAAATTTTAATATAAAATTTGATGTTATAAATCTAATTTGAATTATACATATATATCAGATAATTTTTAAAAATTCAAACTCAAACCTAGATCGAATATGCATCAAACCTAGATCGAATATGCAGATTCCGGATATCTATTTACAGGTCTACCCTATCAAGTAGGAAATGATCCGTTTACTAAGAGAGAGCATTTCTTGGGGTTGGTTTGGTTGGGAACAATACCAACATACACTATTAAGTCCTAAATATGAAACTGAACGTATGAACGGAAACTGCTTTTCCCTAGTTTGGCTTAATACAACTTTATCAATATCAAGCAAGAGCAAATATGTTGTAAACCCACATACTGCGGGGGCAAAAGGACGAGGCTAATTTCATGACCAAAAATAAAGGAAACAAAATTTAAAGAGCGATAGTTTTTGCAGCACACAAGCAGCTGCAGCAGTCTGAACAACTGCTCACAAAAAACGGGCGACTAACAATTTAGTCGACCTCCTCAATCTTGGGGCCAGCACCGGCACTTCCACCACCGCTGGGAGCAGGGCCATCCTCATCCATACCCGCTCCTCCTTCTCCCTGGTACATCTTGGCAATGATGGGGTTGCAGATCCCCTCGAGCTCCTTCATCTTGTCCTCAAACTCGTCGGCCTCGGCGAGCTGGTTGGCATCAAGCCAGTTGATGGCGCCGTCAATGGCGTCCTCGATCTTCTTCTTGTCCGCAGCGGAAAGCTTGGACGCGATCTTGTCGTCCTTAATGGTGTTCCTCATGTTGTAGGCGTAGTTCTCGAGGGAGTTCTTCGACTCCACCTTCTTCTTGTGCTCCTCGTCCTCGGACCTGTACTTCTCGGCCTCCTGCACCATCTTCTCAATCTCCTCCTTGCTCAACCTACCCTTGTCGTTGGTAATGGTGATCTTGTTCTTCTGTCCCGTGGTCTTGTCCTCAGCAGAAACGTTGAGGATACCGTTAGCATCGATGTCGAAGCAGACGGTGATCTGAGGGACACCACGCGGGGCGGGTGGGATGCCAGAGAGCTCGAACTTGCCGAGCAAGTTGTTGTCACGTGTCCTTGTGCGCTCACCCTCGTAGACCTGGATGAGGACACCTGGCTGGTTGTCGGAGTAGGTGGAGAAGACCTGCTCCTTCTTAGTCGGAATAGTGGTGTTCCGCGGGATCAAGACGGTCATCACACCTCCGGCGGTCTCCAGACCGAGAGAGAGTGGGGTGACGTCAAGAAGGAGGAGCTCCTGGACCTTCTCGTTGCCCTCACCGCTCAAAATAGCGGCTTGGACGGCAGCACCGTAGGCGACGGCCTCATCGGGGTTGATGCTCTTGCAGAGCTCCTTCCCGTTGAAAAAGTCCTGGAGGAGCTGCTGCACCTTGGGGATCCTAGTCGAACCACCGACAAGGACAACATCGTGGACGGTGCTCTTGTCCATCTTGGCGTCACGGAGGCACTTCTCCACGGGCTCCATGCACTTCCTGAACAGGTCCATGTTCAGCTCCTCGAACCTGGCCCTGGTGATGGTGGAGTAGAAGTCAATGCCCTCAAAGAGGGAATCGATTTCGATGGTCGTCTGGGCAGTGGAGGACAGAGTCCTCTTCGCCCTCTCACAGGCAGTCCTCAACCGCCTCAGGGACCTGGGGTTCCCGCTAATATCCTTCTTATTCTTCCTCTTAAACTCCTGAACAAAATGGTTGACCATCCTGTTATCAAAGTCTTCCCCACCGAGATGGGTGTCACCAGCCGTCGCCTTGACCTCGAAGATCCCTTCCTCGATGGTCAACAGAGAAACATCGAACGTCCCACCACCCAAGTCAAAGATCAGCACGTTCTTCTCGCCCACGCTGGCAGCCTTCTTATCAAGCCCGTAGGCGATGGCAGCGGCCGTCGGCTCGTTGATGATACGCATAACGTTGAGTCCGGCGATGACACCGGCGTCCTTCGTGGCCTGCCTCTGGGAGTCGTTGAAGTAGGCAGGGACGGTGACGACGGCGTTCTTGATGGTGGTTCCGAGGAATGCCTCGGCGATCTCGCGCATCTTAATGAGGACCATGGAGGAGATCTCCTCGGAAGAGAACTGCTTCTCCTCGCCCTTGTACTGGACGGTGATCATGGGCTTGTCGGCTGGGCCGGGTGTGACCTTGAAGGGCCAGTGCTTGATGTCGCTCTGGACTGCGGAGTCGGCGAACCGCCTGCCGATCAAACGCTTGGCATCTGGAAAAAGAAGAGGAAGGAACAAATCAGATGGACTGAACATGTGTGGAAAAGACTAACAGGATTTAAAAATCTCTAGCTTGAAAAAAGCACAACAGCATTAACAGTTCAAATCCCGGATTTTAAACAATCAAGTCGATCCTCTAACTAGCTGGACTGAGGTGTGGGAGTAGACTACAAGATCTGTATGCTGTTCTAGCATCTACGGTACTGATACTACAAGAAAATTGAAATAAAAGCATGTTCGATATATCATCGATTGAAAACACTAAACTTTGTAACATTCAAACACTACAACTTTGGAGCATCCACGCCGTTCCACTAGTTGGGGGATTAAATGGTTTGTTGACCCAATACAGAAGTAGATCTACGATCCTATTAACGGATATAAAGCAACCAATCCGCAATTCGTCTAAAAACACCGCCATAAACAAACAAGTCGGCACAGAGAAACCAATCGAGTTTTTCTGAACTCCAGATCCGCAGATTGTGGAAATAAAGCAGACGACTCATCACAAACAGGACCGATCTACCATTCAATCTCAAGCGGACAAGTCAACAAACGAGATCTGGAAAGACGGAGTACAGAAACACAAGCTAGAAAGTCAAATTAGATACTGCTCGTAACTCAGTACTCACCGAAGACGGTGTTGATGGGGTTCATGGCGACCTGGTTCTTCGCCGCATCACCGATGAGCCTCTCGGTGTCGGTGAAGGCGACATAGGACGGAGTGGTCCTGTTACCCTGGTCGTTGGCGATGATCTCGACACGGTCATGCTGCCACACGCCGACGCACGAGTAGGTCGTGCCAAGGTCGATCCCGATAGCCGGACCTTCGCCCTTATGAGACATGGCTAGCAAACGAGATCTAGATCTCGACTACCGCCGCCGCGCTATAAGCTAATTGGAGAGAAAAGCTAACGGAAAATCGGACGGAGCCTTGTCCGCCGAGCTAGCAAGCAGAAGGGAAAAAAGGGCAGAACTAAAGTAAACCTAGATGTGAGGGATGAAGCAGAGGAGCGGGTTTACTTATACAACAAAAACGCAATTCTAGAACCTTCCGGGGCTTGAGGTTTGTACATCGCTGCCGTCAGCCCTGCCGTGGATCGTGCGGTTGTGAACGTGCTTCGTGGTCAGAGCTTGGGGGGTCTATTCTGGAATCTACCATTGGATGGGTGCGGTCGAACAGGAGTTTTTGCCATCGAGTTTGAATGAGAAACATCCAAGTCAAGTTACGTATTGGTCCTTTGCCCTAAAGTAACAACCCACCCCCACAGCCAGCTATCGCCTGTCTGCCGCCCTGGTTGGTAAAGGTCATGAGTGGGGCCGCCGACGTGGGGTCGAGCTATTGGGAAAGTAGAGAGGCGCGTCGGCTCCAATCGGGATTCCCACATGGAAAGATGAGCTGTTGTATTGCTTGGTTTCAGTCCCCCGCGGTGGGGAGACTGGAGAGTCCATCACGTGTTTTGCCTCTTTTTTTCCCGTTGGGCTTTTTGCACGTTCGTCAGATCTGGGCGGTAACTGCTGCCACGCGATTGGCTGGAAATTTTGCTGCTGGCGGTGGGATTGGAGTGGGAGGATTCTGAATCTTCATTCACTTGTGTGTGGTGATTACGTGGGAGGAAAGGGACGCTTTCAGGTAATTCTAGGGTAATTTGGGTTCCCACACATATAGCATTTTTTTTAAATGGAATCAAGTCTTTGCTTTACGTCAAGTGGCCCATTTACTTTACGAATTAGGTGGTCTCTCAAACTATATAGAAGTTTGCTATGCAGCCCCATTTTAAAATCCATAACCAAACCTCAAACAATCTTCACCACATTGTATTTTATTTGTTATACCTTTTAACATGTGGTGGAGATTACTAGGCTTTGATTATGGGTTTCAAAATGTGTCCATCTAGCATTAGTCAACTATATAACATGTCTGCAGTGGCTTCAAATTTTAATTCCCAAAATGATGAAGTCATGTCAAGCACTCACCCATCAAGTACGTGTTGTAGCCACTCACTCACAATCAAGATCTCAACCAATTCGAGAAAGAAGAAAATGAAGTTGCTAGAGACACAAAGTCAACTACACTACAAAGTATCACCAATAATACTTAAACCCATTTGTCATGACGGCCATGGATATTTAGTTAGAAAAGCTTTTTTTGTTGCTCGTCTTTAGAATTTTTATATCACTACAAGAAAACTTAACAAAAGTCAAGGCTACATGGTCAGGGATGTAAACCCTGACTGATTTGTTACTTCTCCCCAAGTCCTATCCCTGGCCATAGATAATCCATCCTTGACTGGAAGTTGGATTTTTAAGCTTCGATTTACTTCTGAAAATTTCAAAACCCGGATCAAGCGCTTAGACGAAATATTCATTTACCCGCCATCTCCCATCCACTTTTCTGGTTCCGCGCTCACTCGGAAGCGCAAAAGCCACACCCTTGGTTTTAATCTTCCGCCCAATATAAGCCCTAACTTGTTCGCAAGCGCCGTCGTCATCCCCTTGTTGCTACTTTTCTTTTCTTCTCCAACTATCTGTGTACAACAACGTGGATCACGGTCGTAGTGGTGTAATCCAAGGCCTTTCTTCCGATCTAGGTAGGTTTAATTCCATCCGACTTCGTATAGGTTGTTTGTTTTTATTTTATTTATATTGATCTCTGTTCTATATCTTTGAAATCAGATTAAACGTTTTGACCTTCTATCAAGATCTACAAGGGAAAAGATTAAAACTATTACTGATTTCTTTGTTATTCAATTAATTTTTGGCATGCCGTGGCGCTGATGACCGGATTGAAAGCTTGCTGCGTCACAGTAAATGGATCGGAGCAAGGTTACTTGATTTGTGGTGGGGAGAACTATGGCAAGGTTACTTGTTGTGGGAAGAGCAATGCGTAAATGCATTAACCTAGGGATTGCAAAGCTGGTCGAGGCCCTATAAGGAGACAAGTATGTATATTCTGGTAGACTTTAACACCGTCGACATTGGCAACTGATAAAATAATGAGATCTTCTTTTACTAATGCCTTGAATCTGTAGGTGCTTTATAATGCTGAACCGGCTCCTTTCTCATTAATTCACGTGTCATCTTCTATAAAATACCTAAGGTGGTGTGAGATTTGATACATGACACAAGGTAATCATGAAGCTTCATTTTTTGTTTACTCCTAACTTGAATTGATTATTTTGGAGCTGTCAAATGAAAAAGCAACTTTTTTGTTGGATCCAGATGCAAAGGAGATAGGAAACAAGATAATCTTTAAGATATCTTTTCACTGTACATTAATTTGTTCTCGTATTATTTTGGTTTAATAGGCTACTTCCAAAATGTAAAGGAGTGTGTATTCTTAGATTGTCTCCTCTACCTTCTCCATATAATAAGAAATTCCCAAGAGTCAATATCCTCTCTTTGTGATACGTTCTAATGCCAAGTTTTTATACGTTCTAATTCCAAGTTTTTATAAACGTATGGACCAAACACACCATTACGATGTTCAATAATCATTGATCTACTCAAAACGAATCTGTATTCAGTATCTCAATATCCTTGTGTGTACACTTTAGATCAGTTCAAATATATTATTAATACTTTAATGTATTCTATGATGTGATGTTTTATCTATATGACCTTATATAATCTAAGAATCTAATTCGAGTTGTTTTATAATGCAGGATGCTGAAAATACTCCACAAAGTAGAAAAGTTGGTGGGAATTTCAAAGAATCCGCAAAATGCAAAATGTAGATGTGAATAAGGAATTTGAGGGAAGATGCATAAAGCAAACATGATGGGGACTACATTTTCTTTTTTTGTTTGAAAAATCTGTAAAACAATTAGAAAGGACACATGATGTATGAATGCTATTTCAATGTGATTTTATGACACCTTTTTGGTCAAACATGATGATTCAAACACATGTAGTGAATGTAAATAGTACAATTGAAAATTGAATGAAAAAATTAAGATATTAATATGTATTTTGTTGTAATGGGATTAATATGAGTAACTTTCAATTTGGTACTTTGGAGTGGTAGGTGTATTCAAGTATGAATGTTTGAAAGGTAAAAGCTTTCAACTCTACTATTCAAGAAGGGCATTGAATATTAGGTGTGAATACAAATATAAACTTATTTTCTTTAATCCATTGCTCAAGGATTTACCGGTCTATTGGTCAGGGATAGGACCTGACAAGCTACTATTGGTCACCAAGCTTTTCCCCAAGGTACGCCAATTAGGGATTAGCCCTGACCACCGCATATTGGCCAGGGATTCGGAGGTATTGGTCAGGGATTTGGCCTTGGGGTTTAGCAAGTATTGTAGTAGTGTATGTACAATACCTAAAGCAGTCGGGTGTTTTAAAATGTCAAAACATCGCTAGCCATCCTTTCACAGTTTGGTTTGATCACACGTACATATGACACAAAGCCACCGCAAGAAAGTAGATCCACAATATACACGCTGACTTGCCTCATACATGTCACTAACCCTGGAATTTGTGTGATAACCCTGAATATTACAATAGCCTACTCGAGTTAAATTGTACACATGTGAGTCTGTAACACAGCGTGAGTCTGCTAAAACAAAAGTATTTACAAAAGGATGCTTCAAACTAACTAACAACTTAATATGTGCATTGATACTAACAAACAACACTACTACAGAAAAGGCCTTTGGCGTCGGTTATTTAGAGGCTTTAGTGTCGGTTTCCAAGCGACAGCTAAGTGGACGCCGCTAAAAGTCGACACCTTCAGCGTCGATTTCTAACCGACGTCATAACCCTTCCCGCCACCGAAAACGCGTCAGCAAGGGAACTATAAGCGTCGGTTCTTAACGAAAACCGACACTATATCATGGTTAAACACGTCGGTTATTAAACAATAATTGACGTCATATCTCTGTCAGCACGACCGTGCCTGGCCACAATAGATGTCGGTTTTTTACTAATAACTGACGTCGTATGTCTTTGGTGTCAGTTTTATACAAATAATTGACGTCTATGTTCTGATTTTTTTCTTATCAGTTAGCAGGTCTGCTGTATGGCTGGTCGCAGGATGTAGAACCTGCAGTTCAATTCTGAACTGTAGGTTTATAACATCCATTGATATCAGCCAACAACAGGCCACAAACCTGCAAAGTCATTCACATTCATACACATGTATTGATCAGATACATGTAGAAACATACAAAGTCATTTACATTCACATTCAGCTCCATTCATTTCATCTCTTTACACATTCAGACATTCATGTATTGATCAGAAAAAGTCATTCACATTTACATATATGACAATTCATAAAAAGTCATTCACATTTACACAAAAATAATTATGAGAACAAAGTTTAGAAATACCATTCTTTATTCATCATCGTCATCATTGTCATCATTGTTCCAATTATATTTAAAAATTCTCACTACTTGTAGGGCTTTTGCCCATAATTCTCTTACAACATCTAATTCCTCCCTCGTATAGGGAGTATGTACATCTAATAATTTTCCACCTGTGCTGAAATCAGTTTTAAACACCTACAAGGAGAATGATGTATATATATAATTAATAATATATAATAAGATTGATATATCTCATATTATCTAATGAGACTATATATAATACATGATGTATAGTATCAATTTCCATTACGGCATATTTGATTATTAGGTCCATAAATCGCAACACATAGTAGGCACATGTCCAGCCGTTGTCTTGTGTAGCACACTATAAATTGAAACATACAAAATATTCAAATATACAAATAAGAACAGTACAAATAAATAATATATACATTGGAGTCGGGAAATTACTTTCACATTCTCCCAAACTAGTGGATGATTCTTTTTCCTGGAGACCTTTCCTCCAGCTTTTTTGAACTCTTATAAAGCCCTTCATATTAATGTTACACATTAAATTGCATAATTAAATAGTAATGTAATAACAAATGTTAACGGATATAAAAATATGAAAAATTTCTCACGAGAATAATGGCATTTTCATTGTGTGCCCATATAATGTATCCAATTCATTCCCCGCAGGATCTAGATAATAGATAGTGAACGTCTTGGGGACAATAACTAGTAACTCCCCAATGCCTACCACTACAGGTAAGAAAGTTAAAAATTAATAACTCAAAATCCACAATAAAAATGTAATTTTCTTAAATCCAAATTATAAGCAAAGTAAACTTACTCGACATTGAATGGAGCTATTATCATCGTCTTCTTATTTTTACCAAAATATTCAAAAGCATCACAGCAGTATGAAGTAACTGAAGAAGGGTTTGTATCTACAAGACTAATCAAAGATGGAACCAAAAATCCCACATGGGAAAATGTAAATTTTGTACATATCTTGTGTAAGTGGCTGCAAAATATGTATTACGTATGCATTAATATATAAGAAACCAGATCAGCGTATATAAAACAAGGTATACGGATGTATAAATAAGATATCACCATATCCACACCTCTATCATAGATGTGTTCAGCCAATCATAATAAAACAACTCCAAAATATCTTGTAAAAATAGCTTATTTTCGTATGATTGACCTGCATTAATACATATGCATAATACGTATGCAAAACTTGTATAAATAGATTATTATCGTATGATTGACCTATAGCACCCTCTGGAATTGTAACATTTATAGGGCAATTTCGATCATGTTTGCCGATTCGTACTTCCAATACCCCTACAATTAGGACCTAACGAGGCGTGTAGGTCCCTAGGAAGCCAACTTGGTAGTTGAGGAGCTGGACGTGGAGGCCGAGATGTAGCGGGTGTCATCTTTTTGACATGTATATATAATTTCAGATCAATTGACTCATATATACACACTAACAAAATAATGTAATGTAAATTTACCATACAATATTAGTATAGACGACATCTGCTTTTGGCCACATTATCACTCTTCCTTCTGCATCACCAAACGTTTCAGATATTGGGTGGGCGTATGGCAGTTAAAGATCCTTCCAATCGGGGAGTATATGTATCGAGCTCACACGAACCGCACCAGCTGGTACTAGAGTCCCATGAAACATCTCCCCTGGAAGGTCTGGGTAAGCATGTGCCTCTGCAACGATATATTCTTTACTTTTAGACGACATGGCTTCAACCCCTACAAATTTACATAAAGAATGTTATATACATAAACATATCATCTTGAAAAGACTAGCTACTATGTCATAAAAATACTTGCAGCGGATGTGCTAGGTGGTGGTTCTACAGGATTACTCCCAACCTCCGTAGTAGGAGTAATAGAAGTGTGGCACACCACAGGTACTGTCTGAGTGGCCGAATGAGACGCATGCCACTTCATCATTGCTTCTTGGACTTTCATCTCAATTAATTCATCTACCTATACATGGATAAAAGAAACGTAGTCGATTATTGAATTCCCTTTCACAATAACATTCTAAAAAAAGAATCGTACCTCAACTTGTGAAATTCCCGCTTTTGGGACAGGTTTGCGCTGGGATGGCCCAAAGAACGCTTTGATGCCCACACCGGCGCCTGCACCCCTAACACATCCAGGATGCTCTAGGTTACCCAGAGAAACTGTCAATTCATCCCTTGTGCCCTCAGGTATGAACTTGCCTTCCTTCCTCTGCTCGTGCAGCTCCCGCTAATCGTCATCAACAGAAATTGGTAAGTAAACATAATAATAATCAATATCGATCGATTGCTCTAAGAGTTGAATTTTACCATTTTTGCAGTCGCCTCAACAGTTGCGGGCTTCATTATATCTCCCTTTTTGTTTTGCCTCCCAGCTATCCACATAGCATGGCGAGGCAGAGGTGCAAGACCAATAGTAGAGGACTCCTGAGTAGCAGTAGACTCAGCCTGTAGTCTTTGGCAAACACCTACATAGCCTCTTGGACCCATTGTGTGGTCATGCACGCCTTGCTCTTTGAGCATCGATGATAGCCTTGTTAGTAAGCACATTGATTTGGTTAGTAACACTAAATGTTAATCTTGAATAGGTGAATACATAAGAACGTATATTAATTAAATTGGGAGTACTGGCGCTTAATACCTTGAATTCATCCATTTTTCTTTGGGTAACAAAGTCCTCCTAGTCTTTGGTGTCCAGGTAGTTCCATTACTCAGTGGCTGTCTTTTGCCTAAATTTATTTTTTTAAAGAGAATACAAAAAAAAAATTATTAGTGTAGAGTTAGTCAAAAAGTGATCAATGTCTAGAATAGGAAATCAATCAAGAACCTCTTCTCAGCATCGCGTATGTAATCTCGGGTGAGATTTGTCCTATAGTTCCTTAGGACCCTCCCACAGCATTGCATCACGCATTTACGATGCAACTTTTCATCCAGATCAAATATACTCTACAAAATAGAATTGCTATTAACTAGTATCCTAAAAATTAGTAATCTACAAAAATAGAATTGCAAATAATAATAACTCACACATAGTTTTTCATATTAAGTCTTTCTTCCCCTTAGGAACTTTATGCCAGGATTCAAAAATAGGATTACAATGGCTGCGAGTAAGAACCCCAAGATATGAAATAAATGAGTTGCGGTTCACTCCAACTGGATTTCCTGCACGATCGAAATCCACATCCAGTTTGGGTCCATTGCCTCTTTGCTGTAGTAACTTGTTCATCATTGTGATGCCCCTCACTTTCTCAATATATTTTTTTTGTTGCTCATCAAGTGCCCCAATTTCTCAGGGGGTACATCACCAACCTAAAATTTGACAAAAAAACACACTTACAGAATATAACTATAAATGAACATATAGATAGAAACCTCAGGGATATATTTTTAAAACTTAAATTGTGAGGCAGTGCATTGACGTCCTCACCCTAACAGTAATCATCAGCATGGTCATCAGGAGAATGCTCAGCCATCTGAAAGTTCACATTCACATTGTAAAGTTCACATTCACTTTGTAAAGCTCACATTCACATTGTAAAGTAATTCACATTGTAAAGTTCACATTCACATTGTAAAGTTTACATTCAGAAAAATAAAACATATAAAAAATATATAAACATGCATGCCTCTAATATTGTGATCTTTTATCAATTAACAATCCTTCATTGTGATCTCGGCGCATATACACGTCATCATTAGCTTCAATATTTGATGGTGTTGGCAACCCAACTGAGAATGGACTGGAGTCATCATACTTATCATAGTACTCTTCTTCATCTGTAGGATCTTCAATGAACTGTCTTTTACCATGAAGAACAATTGACCATTTATCATTTGCAGGATCATCGATATAAAATACTTGTTTCGCATATGATGCCAATATGAATGGTTCACCCTTCTAGGCAATCTTTTCAAAGTTCACTAATGTGAAACCTAATTCATCCACTATAACTCCTTCGGTGTTATCAACCCAATTACATTTAAAGAGCAGAATTCTAAAATCTACATAGTCAAACTCCCATATGTCTTCAATGACACTATAATATGACATTTTAGCTTCATGTGGACTCTTATCCTTTGCACTTGCAAAAAATAATGAAGACACTTGAAGGGTGACCCCACTGTTTTGGACGACACTCTTATCATCTTGACGCTTTGTGTAATATGAGAATCCATTTATGTCAAACCCTTCATAAGACATAACATTCAATTTTGGTTTAAAGGTGAGGCATTTGATAGTTTCAGTAAGATTATCTGGTGTTTGAGATAGTTGATGTAAGACTTTATCTTCAAATCACTTAATAAATGTCTTGTTATGCTCTCTAACAAGCCACATTGAATTGGCTCGAGGATATTGTCTCTTGATGAAATTGGTATGTTCCTCGATATAAACACTCACTTCATCGATGTTGTGTAAAATATATAAGTGACCTTGTTCCAACTGCTCACGACTGATTACTTTCATCTGTGATCCCAAAATTCCTTTACCAAAATTCTCCTCAATATTCTAGTCATTAACAGGAGTGTCATTAGCACTCAAAAAGTCATTGCAAAAATCCATAACCTCTCTCACCACATAACCCTCAATAATACTCCCTTTAGGCCGATAACGGTTTCAAACATCACCTTTAAAAATGCTCATGTATCGTTCAAAGGGATACATCCAATGTAAAAAAACTGGTCCCATCATTTTTACTTCCCTAGTCAAGTGGACAACAAGATGTACCATGATATAAAAAAATGAAGGAGGAAAATACATCTCAAGCTGACATAGGGTAACAACCACTTCTGTTTGCAATTTATCGAGAGTATTAGGGTCAATAACTTTGTTGTACATACTGTTGAAAAAGAAACAAAGTCTGGTGATTGCAAACCTTACATGCTTCGGCAATATAGATCAAATTGCCACGGGCAATATTTGTTGCATTAGAGTGTGACAATCATGAGATTTAAGACATATCAACTTCAGATCTTTCATTGATACCAATGTATGGATGTTGGATGAGTAACCCTGTGGCACCTCAACATTTACCAAGCATTCACAAAAATCTTTCTTCTCCTTTCTCGACAACGTATAACAAGCGGGAGGTAAGTATATTCTTTGATCGCTACTAACTACTTATGTTAATTCTATCTTTATTCCCATTTCACGTAGGTCCATTCTGGATTTTATCCCATCTTTAGTCTTACCTGGTATATTCAACAGAGTACCAATGACGCTATCACATACATTTTTCTCAACGTGCATGACATCGATACAATGTCTGACTGTCAAAGAACTCCAATAAGGACGATCCCAAAATATTGACTTCTTCTTGAATAAAGATTTGTCACTCCGTGTGGCCATCATATATTGTGATCTCTTACCAAATTCATTGGCAAAGTCTTTTACTGTTTCATAAACATCTTCCCCTGGTATAGGTTTAGGTGCATTCTATTCCTCATTTCGTCCATTGAATGCTTTGCACAACCTACGATACGGATGGAATTTTGGAAGAAACCTTTGATGACCTAGATATACAGTCTTGCCACCATGTTTTAGTCGTATTAAATCAGTGTTCTCTTCACATATAGGATACACTTTAGATCCTTTGACGCTATATCCAGACAAATTCTCATATAATGGAAAGTCATTCACAGTGCAAAACAACATAACGTGCAAACAAAATGTCTCTCTTCGTGAAGCATCATAGGTCATCATACCTTCACCCCAGAGTTTCTTCAAGTCATCAATCAAAGGTTCAAGACAAACGTTGATATCATTTCCAGGTTGTTTAGGGCCCGATATCAACAACTACAGCATAACATACTCATTTTTCATATACAACCAGGGAGGAAGATTGTATATAAGAAGCATAACTGGCCAGGTGCTATGTTGGTTGCTCAATGTCCCGTACAGATTCATCCCATCTGTACAAAGCCCAAGTCTTAGATGCCTGACTTCTTCACCGAATTCAGGGTACAATAAATCAATCTTCTTCCACTATGGGGAATCAGACGCATGTCGTAGGATCCCATCATTATTTTTCTTAATATCTGCATGCCACCTCAAATTCTTCACATCTATCAGATTGGAAAATAAGCATTGAAACTGTGGTATTATAGGTAGATACCACATCACCTTAGCAGGAGAACCAGTTTTGGACTCCCCCGAAGTCATCAATTTATACCTTGACATACCACATTTGGGACAATCTTTCAAATCCACATAGTCCTTTTGAAATAATACACAATCATTCGGGCATGCGTGTATCTTCTTGGCCTCCATTCCCATTGGGCACAACAATTTCTTTAACCGGTATGTTGAGATTGGCAGCTCGTTTCCTTCAGGAAGAATTTCTTTCAACAAAGATAACAATGACGTGACGCTTTTGCCGCTCCATCTATTGTTAGCTTTGAGCTTATACAATCTCAACACAACGCTAAGCTTCGTAAACCTACCACCTGTGTATAACGGTATCTCAGCATCATGCACAATGTTTCTAAACATGGGAGGTGGATCGATGTGCTCTACCCCACAACTATCCAGCATCACATCAAAGATGTCTACTGGAACTGGTTCGTTCACATCTACATCATTGGAGGCAATTTCTTCTTCCACACAAGCACTGCTATCGACATCCACTGATTTCAGGTTTGAAATCTCTCCATGCCAGTGCCATTCTGTATAGCCTTGTACAATCCCGGTGCACATGACATGACTTTTGATTTCGTCACCACTGTTGACTTTCAAGTTGTTACCGCAATGCCTACATGGACAGTAGAACCTATCTCCATGTTGTTTCCTATGTTCCTCGGCAAATCTAATAAACCGATCAAGACCAGAAATAAACTCTGGGGTGCAGTGATTTGGAATGGACATCCATAATCTATCCATTCTATGATCAAAGAGAAACAAGATTAGGGTCTAGGGTTAAAATATTAGGGTTTATGGTTAAAACTTTAGGGTTTAAGGTCTTATATATAATAAATGTGTACCACCTATCCCATTCTTGAACACCTAATCTCACTAGTAAGTGTATAATGTGTATTGGGTTTTCAAGAAAATTTTGGTAGCATTTCCCTGTTGTTCTCCAAGTACATATGTACTTAGAGAACAAACGGGGAAATGTTACCGAAATTTTCTTGAAAACCCAATACACATTATACACTTACATCCTAAGTGATATTAGGTGCTCTAGAACAGTCCCAAACCGGGGACTATCCAAGATTTACTCCTAATGAGTAAATCTTGGATGGGAATCTAGGCCAACAAAATATAACACATCTAGTTTCATTGTTGATTTATTGATGCTCTAATTTCATAATGCACACCATCTATGAATACCCAAATTAGACTTGAATTACACTTAAGGTCACAAGAACACGTTCTGGTACATACATAAAAGACTCAAACTACTGTCCTGAATTAAAGTATTATCTTGAATTACAAACCACTGACCACATGGTTTAATACAAATTGGCACATACATAAAAGATCAACAATCAAAATTTTTAAGCCAATCCACAATCACAAGAAATACACATATCTCCAAATTCTTAGATATAAGCTATTCTTCACTTGGTTCAGATATATCTCCAAATCATATGAAAAAAATAAAGCATTATGATTATAAGGACAAAAAGATAGTCGAGTGTGTAGGAAATGAAATTCAATTTTTAAACCAATCCACAATCACAAGAAATACACATATCAAGAGATTCATATATCATGTTTTTATAGTGAATGTGTTGGTAGAAAAATTAGTCTGCCGTAAATGTTTTGGTAGAAAAATCAGTCTGTTGTTAGAGATTTAGATATCATGTTTTACTACTATTGGCGGCTGGCACTGCTGTTGCCGAAGGTATTGGTTGCTGAAGGTATTAGAGGGAGGAAATAATAGTGAGAAAGATATACGTACCTTACCTTGCAGAAACTACAGTCGTCAGAGTCGAGTAGGGCGGAGAAGCAACCGGGAGGCTTCCCGGTGAATCAGCAGGAGCTGAGCAGGCTTAGGCCGATTTTGGGTGGCGGTGGAGCAGGGATGGCCGGTAGAGGGCAGGGAGGCCAGCAGGCGGAGGAGGATGGACAGAAGGCGGCAGAGGCGAGAAGCGAGTAGGTGTCAATCAGCGACGATGAGCAATAGGTGTCCAACGGCGGCTGGAGCGAGTAGTAGGTGTCTAGCGGCGGTCGGAGCGACAACGGTGAGCAGCAGGTGTCTAGCGGTGATTAGCGAGCAGGCAAGTGGCGGCCGGAGCGGCGGCAGCGACAGCGAGCAGCGGTGGTGGAGCAGGGAATCGGCAGACCTAAGCTCTCACAATCGGGAATGAAACGGAGAAAGGGGAAGAGCTTGGCTCGCGTGGGTGTATTAAGTTAACAATAGGCATCAATTATTCAAAATAGCTGACACTAAAAACAATCAGCATCGGCTGCCGTAAAAAATTGACGTCGAATAGGGGTGACAATTTTCACGGGGACAACGCGTGAAAACACATCAATGTCAGTTATTGCAATAAAACTGACAATAACAATGTGCCCAATTTCTCTCTCACAAGAAATCTTTAGTCATCGGTTAATTAGTTAATAACCGATGCCGTATGTTAATATTTGGAGGTAATTTTTTCTCGTTGGAAAATTTAGATTTGGTGGTCGATTGCAGGCGTCGATTGCTTATTAAGGAACCGACGCTAAATTAAAAGTGATACCCATGCATGGCCACTCTTCATAGATAGATGTCAGTTTTTGTATTCAACCGACGTTGTAGGGTTTAGGTGTCTATTTCTTGTATACAACCGACACCTATAAATGTGACGTTATAAGCCGTTTTTGTAGTAGTGCAAGAGGAGTTTGAGGTCCAACTTTTAAACACATGTTCAACACGTCTCTTGTTAGACATAAAATCTAAACATGGAACAGTCTTATTTTTTCTTTTAAAATTCATCATAGATGTTATTGGACAAACAAGTCCAACAGGTGAATTCCAATCTAAGTGACTCTTCAAGTTTGTATAAAATTCTTATCCGTACCCTAATGTAGTGGGTCATCAACCCATGGATTCATGTTGGTAATTATAACTCGTTTTCCCTTGTTTAGTTCAAGATGGAAATTATGAAATTTGGATTGGGTTAGTTGATAGATCTTGATTACTTTACTTGGATTTGGTCATGTTTGTGTTTGGTAGCTTATCCCACTACAAGCACCCATTAAACTGGATTGGCCTCATAACTTGTGATTTTCAATCTGGCATATAAAACAAAATAACACAAAAGACAGAGTCAAATCCATACTAGGTTTTGAAATCCTACTAATAGAAGGACTGACTTGGTCTAGATTAGAGGATTACATAATTCGAAACGAACCTCATCAGTCCAATTTCAGCCAAACAAAACAAGACTAGAACTAGAACTGGGTTGGGTTAGTCGGGATTAACGCATACGTGGCACAAACAAACAATGCCTAATCCAACATCTCGAACCAAATGACACATTTAGGTTTAGTGGTTTATGAGGTGTATGGGAATTAGAGATAAATATACTTATGATATGTGGTAGTTCATACACTTGCTTGTTTTTGTGGATACATGTACTGAAGTGTGGAAACAAAATCTCAGCATGACCTTATTTCATATGAAATTAAAAAATTATCAATATATTCACACCCATGACAAGCATGTGGTAGGTGCCCAACACATGAAGTTTGGTATGTGAGAAGTATCTAAATAGTGAGTCACACTAGTATATCTACATGTACTCCAAACTATATTACATTTACATTTTGTTCTTTTTGTGTTTATATTTCTTTATATCGGGTTAGATTATGAAGATGACAAATCAAGTGTATCATTTTACATACTCAAGGTTAGTATATTTTCTTATTTTTCTCAATATCTATGACATGGATTTTAATTTTATTGTTTATTTTTTCTCTTGTATTACATATCTTGAAATAGTTC
Source organism: Alisma plantago-aquatica (assembly GCA_963693085.1). Taxonomy (NCBI): domain Eukaryota; kingdom Viridiplantae; phylum Streptophyta; class Magnoliopsida; order Alismatales; family Alismataceae; genus Alisma; species Alisma plantago-aquatica. Next base: position 48,473,765 of record OY856410.1, on the reverse strand, counting down.
TACATGAATAATATAGGACATTAAGATCATGGATATCATCATTCCAAAGAAAATGATACCTCCCTAGAACCCTATAGCATTCACCATATGTGAGCGTAAAAAAAATTCACTCTTGAATATGTCCAGAGTAGGCTCTCTACCCATATGGGTTCGAACAAAGGCCATAATGGTAACTTTGTACTTCGAAACAATCTCCTCAATTGTAGTTTGGGCATCTGGTTTACATATACCTTACACACTTCATGTAGTAATAATCATTAGATGGTGGAAGGTTGGGTCCTCTCCCCACACCTCATTCCTTGTCTACCTTGTGATCAAATATTGGCTTCTATCATAGAACCATTCTTACCCCCAATCTCACTCCCACTACTAGGGTAGGTAGTGTTAACGGGATTAGAGTGCTTATCTCTGAGTGGCCCAAAAATCACACACTCATTTAATGCAAAAGAAATAATATTCCATTTACTGAAAAAGAAACAAATTTATTACATCTGAGCCTATAGGCGACATGGAAAAGAAAAGATACAACTAGATACTAAATTTCCTTACATATAATCCTGTGTGATGAGCATTCTTTATTATTGTAGATATTGATAAGAGTATGGTAGTTCAACATGTATCAAGTGTTCAAGTCTTCATGTCTAAAATCAGGGAAATCAAGAGGCAATCAATGCAAACGCACATATACACTTTGAAAAGAACAATGTTGAACAATTGAAAACATGTATATCATAATATTGTACTTGGCATGACTTATAAGCAAAATATTCAAGGCAATACTCGAACTCATGTTTGTTTCGAGCAATTCAATTTTTATTACAAATTTCCCTATTATGTTGAACAACATGCATGCACATATGTATGGCTCCATCACCCCAACAAGATGGGGGGTCACCATGTTGTACAAATTCCACCCTCAAATATGAGGAGGTCGCTTGCACCCAATATCAATATCATTATTATATGCAATCATAAGGGACATCATCATGTATATTCAAGGTTTTTCAAGAATATATATACAAGTCAAAAGATTACTCAATAGGGAACATTGTATCTCAAGCAAGTACATAGCCAAGATTTTCAAGTAAGAGTACATACAAGTATCATTCAATGTCACTTGTTTGTTCAAGGAGGAATAAATATAAAAGTGTACCTCTTTTGGAGTTTACAACATTAGCAAAAATCCAAATCAACAAGTGTAATGAATATTAGATCATGGCACAAATGAGAACAACCATGTATCAATATATATATATATATATATATATATATATATATATATATATGGTTCCTTGCTTTAATGGTCTATTAGGGTGTATATATATGGTTCATTGCTTTAATGGTCTATTAGGGCATTCACTCATGTATTATTATTATGCTCATAGAATTTGTTGCCCTTTAATCATTAAAGATATTGATCTAGAGTCAAAAGACTGAGATCATGGTCTGATATTTTGATTGAGGTCTGATATGATGTGCAAAATATTAATGATTGATGATAATAAATCAATGAGTCATTTTCATGTACAACCATGTCAAGACTAGATTGTATACTTGTAACATCCCTGACCTGGGTTATGCCTTAACCCTATAAGTTTTGCTTAAGCAAGTTAATTAGATCCTTAATTTATCTTGTGAAAAGTAATTAAGGCCTAAGAGGAACCTATGTTTCAATTTTGGTCATGTTTGAATAATGTTGATGCAATGTTTGCCTATTTTGGACTAAAGTGAAAATTACCCAAGTTGAGGGGTTAACTTGCAAATTTTACATGATTAAATGTTCCTCATATGTTAAAGCATCATGAAAATGAAAATTATGCATAGGTATGGCTTGGGAAAGCCTGAGTACCAAGAAAGAGCTGATAAAATAATGTTTGTGCATTAAAACCTAGTTTTGGTGTAATGTGCAATTTACCCAAAACCTAGGGTTCAATATGCAAATTACCACTTCAAAATAGTCCCTAATGTTTCTTGGCATCATGTATATCAAATAAAATGAGAGGTACATCTCATTTGTATCACTTTGAAGGAGAGAGAATCTTGATATTAAAATAATCAAGATTTAAGCATAATTGAAACCCTAATTCAATTTAATGCAAAAACAAATAAAATAATTGAAGGGCCTTCAACCAAAAGTGAGATGGCTGAATTTGCTCAAGTGTGAACACCCTTGTAACTTTTATAGGCCACTAAATATCTCAAAGCAAGTGGATAACTCACTCACATTAAGATAAAGGAAAGTAATATCCACTAACTTTAAGATATTATTATTATAAGGGTTAAGGTGCTTAATTTGCTTTTCTTTAAATCATGGATAATTGAGAATAATAAGAGGCAAAGAGGATAGCCTCGTCCCTAAGGAAGATAAGGGGGCAAGTGGCAAGGATATGGGGGAGATAATTCCTACTTTATCTCTCCTAATTGAATGTTTAATAAAAATTTCATATAAGCTCATTTATCCATAGAGTAAAGGAGGAATTTCGAATTCACTTTCACCCTTTGCTTGAAAAACGACCTTGGGAGCTTGGGAGCAAGAGGATAATGAGCCCCAACCTGTTGGTAAGCTTCTTGACCCTCTTTCACCTTGAATTCATGGTGGAAATCGAAAATAAATGCTTGATTTCTTCTTATCTTCACTCAATCTTCACTTCTAGCCATTCCTTTTCACTCAAAACTTGAGGACGAGCTTGGGATGGTTGAAGGAGTTGCTTTCACCATTAAAGACGTGGAGGTTGAAGCTTTGAAGCTCAATTGGAGGCGGGTTATATAACTTGAACCCATTTTCATTATTATTCAACTAGCAATCTTGCAATTATAATGATTCCTTCTAATTCTTGATTAACTGCTTGTTGAAATGGGTAATTCCATGAAATCAGAAGTACTAAGAACTACAGGGACGAAGGTAAATGATTATGACATCATCTTTGGCACATTTCCCAAAGAAAATTACATTCCAATCGATTTCAACAAATTGCTCATTCGGTTTCAACAAAACCGTTTGAAAGCAAACAGTTTCATCAAACCGTTTGAAGCTAAATAGTTTCAAACCGTTTGGGAGAGTTGACCAGGGCTGAACGTTTGAAAAAATTGGTGCTAATATTTATGGTTGATGACCTATCAAATTTGATTGATTAATTCCAAAGGGTTCATCAGTTGAAGATTAATCAATTAGCAAATCCTAATCGGGATAAGTGCTGAAATTCAATTTGGTTAACTTAGATTTTTGGGTGATTGAGCCCAAACGGTCTCAAGACCGTTTGGAGGTCTAGGGTTAAGTATGGTAGAGTATTTGAAGGTCCAAAGATACCAAATTGAAATACAATCAATTGCTGATTTGATGATCAATCCAATGACCCAAACCCTAATTGAATTCCACAAATTTCAAGGATGTAATGGGGCAAACAGTCTCAAGACCATTTTGAGGTCATCCAAACGATCTCAAGACCATTTGGGGTCAGGTCATATCAAAAATTTGATGATGATTCATTATTTGCAATGGAATCAATTCCACAATGTTGATCATTGATGGCTACTCGATTCAAAGCCCTAATTGAAGGTTTCTTGAGTAGAATTTCTAGATCAATTTGGTTCAAAACCCTAATTGATGGTATAATTGAAGGTTGATTCAATATTTCAAGTGACAAAGTGATCAAGGATTCAATTGATAATCGGTTCATCCATTGAAATCATGAATCGTGTAAGTGTTGAAAGGACTTTTTGGTCTATTCAGTTTTGAGAGGGTTTGGACCAAACGGTCTTAAGACCATTTGAGTCCAACCGGTCTCAAGACCATTTGGGTCCAAATGGTCTCAAGACCATTTGAGACCAAACGGTCTCAAACCATTTGGAGATCCAAGCCCAATCGGTTTCAACACACTCTTGCCCAAATAGTTTCAAATCGTTTAAAGAGTAAAGGATCAAGAACGTTTGATGATTCAATATGATCATATCAATTGAAAACTTATTGTGATGAAGGATTAATTGACCCTATAATTGTTATTGATTTATCTCAAATATAATCTTTAGGGTTGCACCTTTAAGGTGCCAAGTGATTGGTAACCTTAGGTGAGTTAATCCTTGAAGCTTAAAATAAGCAATACTTCAATATACTATGTCAACCCTAATTGAATGTACTTAATTGAAGGGTTGGTTGACCTAATCTAACTATGTTTGACATAGTCAATATCCTAGAGAGGATGAGAGAGAGAGAGAGAGGAATCCATACATGTAGGATAATAATGTAATGGAAGCCTCAACACCTTCAATATGAATAAACTATGAATTTATGATTCGATCCTTGATGGAGAGGTCATGAAATCCTAATCAAGAAGATTGGTAAACCTTAACACTAATCTAGGGTAAAGATGTAACCCTAATCAAGGGTACAAACATGATAAATTCTAACTATGGGTAATGAGAAGTGAAATCCTAATTGGGATGAATAGAAAACCCTAGTTGAGGGTGATTCCATGAGAAACCCTAGTTGAGGGTGATTCCATGAGAAACCCTAATTGAGGGTGATGCCATGTGAAACCCTATGCAATGGTATGATGAGGAGCCCTAATACAGGGTAAAGGTATATGAAACTCTAATTTTGAGTTATAATATATGAAGCCCTAATCTTGGGCAATATGATGATAAACCATAATACTAATTACTAGGTAATGGTATGAGAGAATCCATAATGATAAAATAAGGGATAATACCTTATAAAGGTGAAAAAAATCAAGTAGTTGATATTAGGCAACCTTGTAGTAAGCAATGCCTTAACCTGAAAGTCCATATCACTAAAGATAGTTGGACCATTCTTATGTGTGACCTATGCACTTCATGGTAAGAGTGATAGGTTAGTGGATGAAAGTATTAATATGGGAAATACCTTAATGCAAGATAATTTGATAACTCAAGAAAGTTGGAAGTAATGAGGAAAATGATACATCAAGATATGATATATATCACTTTTAGCATTTCAGGGTTGACATACCTTGATGCACCTCAAATCCATTATACTTGGATAAGAAACACAATAAGTGTGTGTTATATAAATTGTTACACTAAAGATGTAATGAATTCAATGCACTTTGACAAGTGTTGACTAACATACTATGAGAAAGGGGTTAAGCCAAGATAATGAGTATGATGTATTCATACTATGGTAAGGATGAGAGATGAACTCATACCTTGAATTGATAATCACTAATGATACATGATGAGAGTTATAAGCATGAGCAAATGCTTATGATATCAATGAATGCTCCTCGAGGAATGGAACAATAAATTAGAGTTCAATTGATAATATAAACATAAAACCTTATTTAATGTGAAATGGAGAACCCTAATCCTAATTTTGGGTAAAGGGATGAAAAGCCCAATTTGATGGTAAACCCTAACCCTGGTAAGGGAATTTTGGTGTTACTATGGTATTGCATGGTGTGATGTGAAATTATCATGACTGTTATCATGTGTATTAACCATGCAGATATCATGAGATGATGAACATAGCCAGATTTAAGATATGATTCTTATATAATAGAAATATTGATTGGCCTTGTATGCCATTATGTTTTTGTTGCTTTGTAAGAAGTAACAAGATGCGTATGAGCTTTATGAGTCATTATATTAATTGTTGCCCAATGAGAGGTGACAAGATGTGCAGTGGCCTGGTGAGCCATGTGAGATGCTTGTGTAACAAGTATCATGTATACCTTGGTCAAATGACCTGAAGGTAATAGTTACCTAAGAAGTGGTAACATGATCAGTCATGAACTGAGGGTTTGAATTCCCAGATTTAGTAATCATGATGATGATATTTTTGAGAAGTGAGATCTTCTAAGTAATGAGATCAGGGATAGAGATCCCAATGTTTTACAAAGTTTTAAAAAATATTGATGGAAGTATTACATGTTTCTTTGTAGCATTTGTCATAATAATTCCTGTTTGAGAACTTGACCGATGCTAAAAGAATATGATAATGTACTTAATTAATTAAGTGAAATAATATCATGTAGAGCCCTGACCATAGAACCATCATCGTCAGTATTTTGGTGATGGTGAAACGGGTTGCTCCACAACAAAAACCTGGCGTGCATACTGTTGAGTATGTGGGGGTCAATGGGCGAAAATATCCTTACGTCCTCTTGGGGGAATTGATGGAAGGTAAACGTTAAACCTCTCAATCCTTCATTATATGTATCGGGATGGATGTATCACTCATCTCCCGATGATTTGAATAGATGCAGTACACATCTTCCAATAATATTAATGTCAGATCGATGGAGGTAAACATGAAATCTCTCGATCACGAAGAGAGTGCAGCTGACCCTGCCTCTATAGCAAAGTTTCCACTATACCCTAGCAAGCTATGTAGCAGAGGCACAAGATGTCCTGCATGTGATCTCACACTGACCGAGATGTGGGAGGTCTTGGAAGTTGACTCTTCCATTGACCTTGTATGGTACCGATTTTGACTTTGCAGTGGTCGGTTGGAGTATGAGCGATATACCTCATCTCCTCAGGGCATAAGTGTGATTGTAAAATGTAATCAGCCGTATAGCATGTTTGCTTAAGGATTGAATACGGAAATTTACTGGCTGATGTTACATTTCTTTTATGCATCTGTAGTTGATAGATGTTATTTATATCTCTTTACATTCATTACAAGTAGATGATTGAATTGCAACTCTACCATGGGTAGATGCAATGTCCTCCTTAGGAAAGGAGATTACTTTACTTTGTTCATACAATGATCCATCTACTGTTAAATATATAAGTTTTCTCTGCTCAATTTCATTCTAATAAACTGCAATAATGACGTTTTAGCGGAGAGTTATATCTCTCGCTAGGGCAATTTACAATTGTCTCACCCCCGTGGGATCCAATGTTTTTAGGTGGATGCGGGCAAAGAAATAGAAATCCCTACAGCAGAGGAAGGACAACAACAACAAGGAGAATAGTGAGATCTCAGGTGGAGATATTGTTTGTCAAGTCATATAGATAGTAGTCTTATGTGTCATCTCTGTACTCTCAGGTACTCGGAGTTAATAGTTAGTGCTTTTATGAATCAATCTGAGATTTTGGCTTGATGCCTCGAGGTTTTTATACTACATGTGTACAGTGCTAACAGGACAGTTAATGTTTGTAATCCTCAAGAAGAGATGGTACAAAGCATGTACTTATGAACCAGGTTGTAAATGTATTACATTGGTTCCTAATGAAAGAGTTTTCCTATGATTGGATCTCTTTGCAAAAAGTTTTAATTTTTAGTGATTTTCAGTAATCCGCCGCAAATGATTTGCTTCCTCTTAAGTAAATCTTGTTTATGTAAGTTGGATGCCACAATTTAGTGGTATCAGAGCTCTAGGTTCGCTGAGTCTATAGAGACATAGGACTAAGGTTGTTGAGTCTCTTCTAGTGTCTTCCAGTGTATCTGATAGTGTCTTCTACTCATATAAGAGAAGAAGAACTTGATGATGTCCGGATCACACCAGGAATATCTTGTTGAGAGCAGCAACGCTGCACCAAGAAGAGGTGCATGGGATCAGGCAAGAGAGGAGCGACTGCCAGAGAACCCCCAATATGATCCAACTAGGATAAGAAATCCTTCTTTAGGTATCAATGTTGGGCAATCTAGGGCAATAGTAATGTATATAGTGGATCAAGCATTGGCAATACAACCTAGATTACCGACCCCCAATGACGATGTTTTGGACATCAACAGGATTCATAATCAATATCAGCATGTTGAATCAATGAATAGTAATGGAAAGAATAGGATACAACCTGAAATCAGGTTCTGTTACAAGTGTAGGAAACCTGGACATATCAGAAGATATTGTCCAGAGAAGAAAAATAAAGGAAAGATTGAGAAAAGGCCTATCCAAACTCAGGAACAGAGGCCTAGTAGTTCCAAAAAGAAGAAGTTTTTGGTACTACTAGTACAACCAGAGCCTAGTGCACCAAGGCAATGGCTACTTGAAAAGGGTAAAGAACCTTCTAGACCACATCTAAAGCCCAGAACTTGCTACCAATGTAGATAGGTAGGACATCTGGCAAGAGATTGCTCAACCAGAAATGTTATGGTAAATCAACCTTTGAGGCAGAATCAGCATGAGGCAGTGAATCAACCGCGAGTCATGACAGGTTAGACAAAATAATGTCATTCTAATATGTCATTTTGTGATTTTCTGAGCTAAATCAAGAAAGTAGTTGATTGAGCTTTCCTTGAATAGTCCTTTGAGGACTTAAATTTTGTATAGTAACATTATAGATGTTGTATATTGTTCTTACCTTAATGAAAAAGGATGAGGTATAGAAGAGATGCCTAGATAAAATACAAGAATGTTAAATCTTATGCTTGTGATAATATGAGGAGTAAGGAGTATGATAGTATACAAAGTGCATACTACTTAATCTCAATATTTATATACCCTGGCCAGGTATACAACTATTGATGATAAAGTGAGTATGGAAACTCTTAGATTGTTATCTTTTTGATTGCTCTCATCAAGTAGTCATTCTGAGACAATCTAATGAGTATCATGAAATTTAAAATATGATATGAATAAATGTGTTATATTCTAAGCACAAGAAAGAGAAATATGAGATAATCTCAAATGAGTATGTATGAATGAGGAAGTAAAAAGTATACTCCTCATAAGATAATAATGAGAACAAGGGAGGTGATCCCTGTTCAATAATGTTTGTAGGTATAATAAATATCTTTTCCCATAATGTGGAAATGGGAAATGTGATGAGATCATAAGATGCTCATGAACATGTTAGATAATAACCAAGAAAAGAATAATGTTATGTAAACATCCTTATAAATTCATGTGTTGAGGGCAAGGAACATAGGATGAGACAAAGAGTAAATGATTCATGAATAGTTGAAAATACATGAAATAATAAGAGGAATATGATTCTTTGTTTTCTTTCCTTTCAAGGACATGGCAAACAAGTAGGTCTTAGGACACTTGATGTGCATAAGATAAAAATGTTAATATGATGGATACTTAGAAAAGTATCAGTTTATCTTGGACTTTAGTTCCAAGGTGAGGAATATATGTAAGAAGTAATGTCCCAAGATGGAAGGAAGATAAATATGTGATGTGCTTTCAACACATGTGAAAGATAACAAGATAAGAGATCCTAGTATCTAAAGAAATATCGGATGGTTTATGTTGGCTACCTGGAATGGTCAACCATGAAATCAACTTAATTATATGAACATCACATGTTAGGGGTTTATGCTTTGCATAAACATGATATTAAAAGAAGAATGTATGATGTTTCTTTGAATAATAAAGATGTTACTTGACACATAATTAACTCCACACTCAATAATGAGAAGCACAGTGGAGTATGTGTCTTATGTAAATGATTCTATGAGAATCTTGTGTGGAAGAACTTTGTGTTGATCAAAGCTTTATGGTATCTCCATAACAATGAAATGTTATGTGAAGACTAGATAGTATGATGAATGAATAATATATGTCTTCCTTTATCTGGGATTTCGGGGACGAAATCCTTGTTAGGGGTTTATAATTTGTAACATCCCTGACCTGGGTTATGCCTTAACCCTAGAAGTTTTGCTTAAGCAAGTTAATTAGATCCTTAATTTATCTTGTGAAAAGCAATTAAGGCCCAAGAGCAACCTATGTTTCAATTTTGGTCCTGTTTGAATAATGTTGATGCAATGTTTGCTTATTTTGGACTAAAGTGCAAATTATCCAAGTTGAGGGGTTAACTTGCAAATGTTACATGATTAAATGTTCCTCATATGTTAAAGCATCATTAGAATTAAAATGATGCAGAGGTATGGCTTGGGAAAGCCTGAGTACCAAGAAAGAGCTAATAAAGCAATGTTTGTGCATTAAAACCTAGTTTTGGTGTAATGTGCAATTTACCCAAAACCTAGGGTTCAATATGAAAATTACCACTTCAAAATAGTCCCTAATGTTTCTTGGAATCATTTAGAGCAAAAAAATGAAAGAGGCATCTCATTTGTATCACTTTGAAGGAGAGAGAATCTTGATATTAAAATAATCAAGATTTAAGCATAATTGAAACCCTAATTCAATTTAATGCAAAAACAAATAAAATAATTGAAGGGCCTTCAACCAAAACCGAGATGGCTGAATTTTCTCAAGTGTGAACACCCTTGTGCCTTTGCTAGGCCACGAAATATCTCAAAGCAAGTGGATAACTCACTCACATTAAGATAAAGGAAAGTAATATCCACTAACTTTAAGATATTATTATTATAAGGGTTAAGGTGCTTAATTTGCTTTTCTTTAAATCATGGATAATTGAGAATAATAAGAGGCAAAGAGGATATCCTCATCCTTAAGGAATATAAGGGGGCAAGTGGCAAGGATATGGGGGAGATAATTCCTACTTTCTCTCTCCTAATTGAATTTTTAATAAAAATAGCATATAAGCTCATTTATCTATAGAGTAAAGGGGGAATTTCGAATTCACCTCCACCCTTTGTTTGCAAAACGACATTGGGAGCTTGGGAGAAAGATGAGAACGAGCCCCAACCTGTTGGTAAGCTTCTTGACCCTCTTTCACCTTGAATCCATGGTGGAAATCGAAAATAAATGCTTGATTTCTTCTTATCTTCACTCAATCTTCACTTCTAGCCATTCCTTTTCACTCAAAACTTGAGGACGAGCTTGGGATGGTTGAAGGAGTTGATTTCACCATTAAAGACGTGGAGTTTGAAGCTTTGAAGCTCAATTGGAGGTGGGTTATATAACTTGAACCCATTTTCATTATTATTCAACTAGCAATCTTGAAATTATAATGATTCCTTCTAATTCTTGATTAACTACTTGTTGAAATGGGTAATTCCATGAAATCAGAAGTACTAAGAAATACAGGGACGAAGGTAGATGATGATGACATCATCTTGGGCACATTTCCCAAAGAAAATTACATTCCAATCGGTTTCAACAAATTGCTCATTCGGTTTCAATAAAATCGTTTGAAAGCAAACAATTTCATCAAACCATTTGAAGCTAAATGGTTTCAAACCGTTTGGGAGAGTTGACCAGGGTTGACAATTTGGAAAAATTGATGCTAATATTGATGGTTGATGACCTATCACATTTGATTGATTAATTCCAAAGGGTTCATCAGTTGAAGATTAATCAATTAGCAAACCCTAATCGGGATAAGTGCTGAAATTCAATTGGGTTGACTTAGATTTTTGGGTGATTGAGCCCAAACAGGCTCAAGACCATTTGGAGGTCAATCAAGACCGTTTGGAGGTCTAGGGTTAAGTATGGTCGAGTATTTGAAGGTCCAAAGATACCAAATTGAAATACAATCAATTGATGATTTGATGATCAATCCAATGACCCAAACCCTAATTGAATTCCACAAATTTCAAGGATGGAATGGGGAAAACGGTCTCAAGACCGTTTGGAGGTCATCCAAACAACCTCAAGACCGTTTGGAGTCAGGTCATATCAAAAATTTGATGATGATTCATTAGTTGCAATGGAATCAATTCCACAATGTTGATCATTGATGGCTACTCGATTCAAAGCCCTAATTGAAGGTTTCTTGAGTAAAATTTCTAGATCAATTTGGTTCAAAACCCTAATTAATGGTCTAATTGAAGGTTGATTCAATAGTTCAAGTGAAAAAGAAATCAAGGATTCAATTGATAATCGGTTCATCCATTAAAATCATGAATCATGTAACTGTTGAAAGGACTTTTTGGTCTATTTGGTTTTGAGAGGGTTTGGACCAAATGGTCTTAAGACCATTTGAGTCCAAACGGTCTTAAGACCGTTTGTGTCCAAATGGTTTCAAACCGTTTGGAGATCCAAGCCTAATTGGTTTCAACACACTCTTTCCCAAACTGTTTCAAACCGTTTAAAGAGTAAAGGATCAAGAACGTTTAATGATTCAATGTGATCATATAAATTGAAAACTTATTGAGATGAAGGATCAATTGACCCTATAATTGTTATTGATTTATCTCAAAGATAATCTTTAGGGTTGCACCTTTAAGGTACCAAGTGATTGGTAACCTTAGGTGAGTTAATCCTTGAAGCTTAAAATAAGCAATACTTCAATATACTATGTCAACCCTAATTGAATGTACTTAATTGAAGGGTTGGTTGACCTAATCTAACTAAGTTTGACATAGTCAATATCCTAGAGAGGATGAGAGAGAGAGGAATTCATACATGTAGGATAATCATGTAATGGATAATCCTTAACACCTTCAATATGAATAAACTATGAATTTATGATTCGATCCTTGATGGAGAGGTCATGAAATCCTAATCAAGAAGATTGGTAAACCTTAACACTAATCTAGGGTAAAGATGTAACCCTATTCAAGGGTAAAACCATGAGAAATTCTAACTATGGGTAATGAGAAGTGAAATCCTAATTGGGATGAATAGAAAACCCTAGTTGAGGGTGATTCCATGCGAAACCCTAGTTGAGGGTGATTCCATGAGAAACCCTAGTTGAGGGTGATTCCATGAGAAACCCTAATTGAGGGTGATGCCATGTGAAACCCTATGCAATGGTATGATGAGGAGCCCTAATACAGGGTAAAGGTATATGAAACTCTAATTTTGAGTTATAATATATGAAGCCCTAATCTTGGGCAATATGATGATAAACCATAATCCTAATTACTAGGTAATGGTATGAGAGAATCCCTAATGATAAAACAAGGGATAATACCTTATAAAGGTGAAATATATCAAGTAGTTGATATTAGGCAACCTTGTAGTAAGCAATTCCTTAACCTGAAATGAGTCCATATCACTAAAGACAGATGGACCATTCTTATGTGTGACCTATGCACTTCATGGTAAGAGTGATAGGTTAGTGGATGAAAGTATTAATATGGGAAATACCTTAATCCAAGATAATTTGATAACTCAAGAAAGTTGGAAGTAATGAGGAAAATGATACATCAATATATGATAGATATCACTTTTAGCATTTCAGGGTTGACATTCCTTGATGCACCTCAAATCCAATATATGTGGATAAGAAACACAAGAAGTGTGTGCTATATAAATTGTTACAATAAAGATGTAATGAATTCAATGCACTTTGACAAGTGTTGACTAACATACTATGAGAAAGGGGTTAAGCGAAGATAATGAGTATGATGTATTCATACTATGGTAAGGATGAGAGATGAACTCATACCTTGAATTAATAACCACTAATGATACATGATGAGAGTTATAAGCATGAGCGAACACTTATGATATCAATAAATGCTCCTAGAGGAGTGGAACAATAAATTAGGGTTGGATTGATAATATAAACATAAAACCTTATTTAATGTGAAATGGAGAACCCTAACCCTAATTTTGGGTAAAGGGATGAAAAGCCCTATTTGATGGTAAACCCTAACCTTGGTAAGGGAATTTTGGTGTTACTATGGTATTGCATGGTGTGATGTGAAATTATCATGACTGTTATCATGTGTATTAACCATGGAAATATCATGAGATGATGAACATAGCTAGATTTAAGCTATGATACTTATATAATAGAAATGTTGATTGGCCTTGTATGCCATTATGTTTTTGTTGCTTAGTATTAAGTAATAAGATGTGTATGAGCTTTATGAGCCATTATATTAATTGTTGTCCAATGAGAGGTGACAAGATGTGCAGTGGTCTGGTGAGCCATGTGAGATGCTTGTGTAACAAGTATCATGTATACCTTGGTCAAATGACCTGAAGGTAATAGTTACCTAAGAAGTGGTAACATGATCAGTCATGAACTGAGGGTTTAAATGCCTAGATTCAGTAATCATGATGATGATATTGTTGAGAAGTGAGATCTTCCAAGTAATGAGATAAGGGATAGCGATCCCAATGTTTTATAAAATTTTGAAAAAAATTGATGGAAGTATTACATGTTTCTTCGTAGCATTTGTCATAATAATTCCTATTTGAGAACTTGACTAATGCTAAAAGAATATGATAATGTACTTAATTAATTAAGTGAAATCATATCATGTAGAGCCCTGAGTACAGAACCATCATCGTCAGTATTTTGGTGATGGTGAAACGGGTTGCTCCGCGGCAAAAACCCGGCGTGCATACTATTGAGTATGTGGGAATCAATGGGTGAAAATATCCTTGCGTCCTCTTGGGGGAATTGATGGAAGGTAAACATTAAACCTCTCAATCCTTCATTATATGTATCAGGATGGATGTATCACTAATCTCCCGATGATTTGGATAGATGCAGTACACATCTTCCAATAATATTAATGTCAGATCGATGGAGGTAAACATGAAATCTCTCGATCGCGAAGAGAGTGCAGCTGACCCTGCCTCTGTAGCGAAGTTGCCACTATACCCTGGCAAGCTATGTAGCAGAGACACAAGATGTCCTGCATGTGATCTCACACTGACTGAGATGTGGGAGGTCTTGGAAGCCGACTCTTCCATTGACCTTGTATGGTACCGATTTTGACTTCGCAGTGGTCGGTTGGAGTATGAGCGGTATACCTCATCTCCTCAGGGCATAAGTGTGATTATAAAATGTAATCAACTATATAACATGTTTGCTTAAGGATTGAATATAGAAATTTACTGGCTGATGTTAAATTTCTTTTATGCATCTGTAGTTGATAGATGTTATTTATATCTCTTTACATTCATTATAAGTAGATGATTGAATTACAACTCTACCATGGGTAGATGCAATGTCCTCCTTAGGAAAGGAGATTACTTTACTTTGTTCATACATTGATCCATGTGCTGTTAAATATATAAGTTTTCTCTGCTCAGTTTCATTCTAATAAACTACACTAATAATGTTTTGGCAGAGAGTTATATCTCTCGCTGGGACAATTTATAATTGTCTCACCCCCGTGGGATCCAATGTTTTTAGGTGGACGCGGGCATAGAAATAGAAATCCCTACAACAGAGGAAGGACAACAACAACATGGACAACAGTGAGATCTTAGATGGAAATATTGTTTGTCAAGTCATATAGATAGTAGTCCTATGTGTCGTCTCTGTACTCTTAGGTCCTCGGAGTTAATAGTTAGTGCTTTTATGAATCGATATGAGATTTTGGCTTGATGCCTCAAGGTTTTTATACTACCTATGTACAGTGCTAACAGGACAATTAATGTTTGTAATCCTCGAGAAGAGAT
Organism: Alisma plantago-aquatica; assembly: GCA_963693085.1. Classification (NCBI taxonomy): domain Eukaryota; kingdom Viridiplantae; phylum Streptophyta; class Magnoliopsida; order Alismatales; family Alismataceae; genus Alisma; species Alisma plantago-aquatica. Next base: position 48,458,598 of record OY856410.1, on the reverse strand, counting down.
GGTACAAATCATGTACTTATGAACCAGGTTGTAAATGTATTACATTGGTTCCTGATGAAAGAGTTTTCCTATGATTGGATCTCTTTGCAAAAAGTTTTAATTTTTAGTGATTTTCAGTAATCCGCTGCAAATGATTCACTTCCGCTTAAGTAAATCTTGTTTATGTAAGTTGGATGCCACAATACTAATCTAATAATCACAGTCATGTGATCTAGTCATCAATATGAAATTAGAGTTTAACATAGTCATGATGTGAACATATATCTTGTAAATCAGTCATCTACTAAGATTATGGTTTGGAATTGTCAATAGAAAACCCAAAATATGATGATAAGAGGGTGATCCAGCCCTATTTTAGGGCTTCATCTTGTGTCATATTGCATTTCAATCACATCTATACTTGTTATATTACATTTTATTTCCCCCAATATGCATATTTCTATCAAATGCACTTATGGAGGCTTTTTGCATGTTTTATAGGTACTTTGTCCACTACGTGATGGCATGGAAAGAATATGGTCCAATCTAGGGTTTCCTCAGGCTTGGAGGAGCCCAAAATGAGGCCAAAACCACTTCCAACCCACCCCAAGTGGTCAAAGAATGTTTTGAAGCAATACCCTCCATGGATGATCAAGTTCAAATCTCAAGTGCATGGGTGGACATGCCCCAATCACAAAAAATCACTATAACTCCCAGAATTTGATGAATATGGCTAAAACGACCATGGTGAGCAATATGCCCATGGCCATAGGTTCCCACCATGACCGTGGTGACCCCCCACAGCCGTGGTCATCCATGTACCATCTCCATGTGATCTCCACATTTTAATTCCCATGATCATTGTATCCTAGCACAATTGTTCTCACCCCTTCTCACCACAACCGTGGTGATCCACCACGGCCGTGCCACCCACAAAACCTACCCATTTTTCCACTGCTTTCCCCATTTTGCCCCTACTTAACCTAGTGCTTCTCCCACACTTATATATACCTAGGTGGCAGCTGGGGCATGATGTTAGCAGCCTTCCACCACCTCCTAGCTCCCCTTTTTTTCCCCTTAGCGATTCCACTCCATTTCCACCTCCATTCCACTCCATTTCACCATTTCCACCACAAAAATGCTAGCTTATACTAGTTCCTACCCATCATCCCCTTCATTCCACACCCTTGCACCTTAGAGGAGAGAGGAGGTTGTCTTACAATAGTTGAAGAGGAGGATTCCTTCATCTACACCGAACTCCATGGCTTCTTCTACCTCTTTCTCCTTTCTTTTTGTATTTTCCATTTCCATGAGTAGCTAGGCCCCATTGGGTGGGATGTTTGGGGGAAATTATGTTACTTTAATACCATGTTGGGGGAAAATGACATGTAAACTTTGTAATTCCATTTGTTAATGATTATATTCTATTTGCATCTCATTCTCCATGAATTTCTTGTTGGTTTGTGTGTGAAATCACCAAGGAATTTAGGCAAATTGCTTATATGTGTGAATTTTGAGATTTGCCCCAAGGTCCAATTCTTGGATCCCTAGGTTGACTCCTATCTTCCTACATCCTAATCAATCTCCCTAAACCTAAGTGAGAGATATAAGTAGCTAGATTAGATAATTCTAGTGCAATTAGCATGGAGCCTTCTCTAGTCTAGAATGTGGGGGAATCAGGGTCCAAAGCCCTAATTTCACCTCCCCATTACTACCCTCAACCCCTGATTGCCCTAGGAATGCCTAACCTAGAAGCCTAGATTTGTTTAGACTCTAATTGAATTGAACCTAATCCCTAACCCAATTGAGCCTCGTAAGGGTAGTAGGGGGTGTTAGGGACTAGTTCCCCTATACACAACCTAGCATATACATGGCCAGTTAGTAGCTTAGGTTAATTCATTAGACTCTAACTTGTTGTTTGGTTTGTATAATCTAAATGGAATCATAATGTTCATATGTCACCCCCAACTTAAGTGATAAGTTCATACCCATAAACAGCCCATACCTCTCTTTATTGCTTAAAACCCTAGTTTTGTGCTTGCTTAGCTTAGTTACCTTCTTGCTTTGCTCTTGCCTTATTTATGCTAGCTTAGCTCTTTAATTTCTCTCTTGGCCTTCTCTTGCTTGCCTTAGTGTAGTTTGAACTTTCATACCTAGCTTAATACTTTCTTGTCTGTTTAGCCTTAATCAAGTCTAGGGTTAACGTAGATTTCATTCTTGCCTTTAATTCCTCATTTGTTCATAGTAGTTTAACAATCAAAACAACCTTCAACCCCTTAACCCTAGCCTCCACAGTAGGAACCTAGCCAAACTAACCTAGCTCTAGTGCCCCCTATTCTCCCTGTGGATCGACCCTATACTTGCCGCTTACCTATACTACGACACGACCCCGTGCACTTCCAGGTGTAGTTGTTTTAGTGTGAGTAGGTGTTAAGTTAGGTTTTATAAATATCGAAAGTGAATCCACCATGCGCTTCCATCCGCGAGATTGCATCTATTCAAACTCCAATTGAGTAGCGTGTAACACCATTGGCGGGAGCGCACCAAGCTTTCTGGCATCGTTGTTGGGGATCGGAGGCGCTCAGCTTAGCTGGTTAGTTTTGCTTTGACTTTTCCTACTGCCCTCATCATTTCTATTCTTTATTCATTATTCTTTGCATTCTTTGTGTCTATTGGTTTACTAACTTGATTTCTTTTGTTTGCTTGTGCTTTGTGCATGTGACAAACCATTCGGGAGGAAACAAGATGGAAGGCCAAAATGCACTTCACAAGCCACTTCAAGACTACTTCATGCCTAGAAACTACAAATCGCCAATTGCTAGCAGGGTTGATCAGATAACAGGGGAGAAATTCTCCATCCCTCCTGGTCTTCTTGGGCTCCTGCCCATCTTCTATGGCTCGGAGAGTGAGAACCCCAACAAGCACCTAGACTCCTTTCTTGAAGTATGCTCCACCTTCACGACGCCGACAGCAAGTGATGATACAATCAGGCTGACTTTGTTTTCCTTCTCCCTCAAAGATAAAGCCAAATAGTGGTATGATTCAAGAAAGGACATCATGAGTTGGGGAGAGTTGAAAAATGCTTTATTGAGAAAATTCTACTCTATAGAAAAGCTAACACAGATGCGGCGTGCCATAGCAAGTTTCAGTCAAATAGTAAATGAGCGATTCCATGAGGCTTGGGAGAGATTTCAAAAGATGTTGAGAGAATGTCCACATCACGAGATCCCTTTGTGGCAGCTAGTTCAGTTCTTCTACTCCGGTCTATCTCATGCAAGTCAAGCTACAACCGATTCTTCTTGTGGGGGAGTTTTTATGGCTAAACCACCTGAAGAGACATGACCATTGTTTGAGAGTTTGGCAAAAAGTTCAAGGATAAAAGCTTCTAGTATGGTCAGTGGCAGTGATTTGTCTTTTGGTGTGACATCTCCAACTCACGATGATTCAAGCCCACAATTGATGAAAATATTTAGTGAAATGGTGAGCTTCATGAGAAAACAAGTGGCCAAACCTCCTTGTCATTCGGTCAATGTTATTGAGTTCTATGGGGAAGAAAAGAAGACACCTCACTCCTATAGCTATCAGGAGCCACAAAGTCCCACATATAGCTCAAGGTTTGAGGTAGAGGTTCTTTCTAGATTTAAAATATTTGATGATGTTCAAAGAGATGTTGTAAGGTTAGAAGAGAGAATAGAGCAGCTATCTTCCATAAGCGCTCTACAAGAAGGAAAATTGTCTTCAAAACCCATCATGAGCCACCATGAAACAAGTGGACCTATGCCTTCTACCCACATTTTCTATAGTCCACCCCCATGCAAGTACATCCCGTTCACTCCTTCCAAGGCCATTCCAAGCCTTACACCCCTCCACCACCTCCCTCACCTCAAATCCCCCAAAACTTAACTTTCCAACCCCAATTCTCTCCTCCCCCTCAAATCTCTTCTCCACCTCAATTTCAACCCCAAGTGTCACCTCCACCTCCTCCACAGCCACAACATGCTCCCCCTCTCCACCATGAGCAAGGTAGTGTTGTGACAGTTCTAAGGAGTGGGAAAACTTTTGAGTAGCCCTCAAGTCAAAGAAAAGTTGATAAAGCAAATCGAAGACAGTCAAGTGGTGATACTGTGATTGATATTGTTGAAAATGATGTTGTAATACCACATGTTGAGTTTGGGATTCCATGTGATCCACCACATATCCCCTTTGTAGGTCCTACAATTCCTAGTGTTCCGCCTCATGTTCATGCAAGTACGACAAAAACTAGCGATCCTCCATTCGTAGAAGCACTAGATGAACCACCGGAATTGAAAAGGAGGCAAAATCACAATGTTGATATTCTTGAGGTGTTTTGCCAAGTGAAGGTGAAGATTCCACTTTTGGATGCTATTAAGCAAATCCCATCTTATGCCAAGTTCCTCAAGAACCTATGCACTATGAAAAGAAGGTCAATGGGGAGGATTCCAAAGAAGGTGAGATTAACTGAACAAGTGAGCTCCATCATACAACACTCACTTCCCATGAAGAGAAAGGACCCAGGAGCCCCACTCATACCTAGCTACTTAGGGGGACATCGCATAGACATGTCCTTACTTGATTTGGGATCTAGTGTGAATTTGATGCCATATAATGTCTATGTTGAGCTGGGCTTAGGCAAATTGAAGATGGCACATTGCACTCTCCAGTTGGCATATAGATCCATAAAAGTGCCTAGGGGTAGAGTGGATGATGTCTTGGTGATGATAGATAAAGAAAAAGGCGCGATGTTCTCAGCGGATTTCATTGTACTTGATGTGGAGCAGAAGGATAGGAAGATTCCCATTATCTTGGGAAGGCCGTTCTTATCTACAACTGATGCCGACATTCATGTGTGCAGTGGCTATATGACAGTCTCATCCATGGACATGAAGATCAACATCAACATGTACAAGACCCCAACCCGGCGAGTCTGAGTTAGGGATATTGGACATGATCACTTCACAAGTCCAAATGGGCATTTGAGAGAAGGACACCAAGGTGAAGAAATTAGTGATGATTGTTATGATGAAAGGGACGAGGAACCTAGACTGAGTGCAAAGGAGGGATGCATGTTTTGTAAGAATGGACACATGAGAATTCCAAACGGATGAATGAATGAAGAATCACCAAGAAGCCCGGCTAAAGGCATGAAACTTAGTGCTAGTAGGAGGCAACCCACATAGGTTTGGGATCTTTCATACCCAACCTTCACTTTTTAATACTTTTGCTTTGTTTTTACACTTTCTAAGAAAACACACACACACACACTTGTGTTTAATAGTTTTTGTCTAGTTTTAAGATGTGCAGGTGATAACAGGGTGAAATGAAGGAAAATTTGAGTACAATTGAGAGAAGGATTCAAAGAAAAATCACTTCGGGTCAAGTTTTTGAAGGTTTGGTGTTCCTCATTTTGAGAGTAGCAGCTACCGGGACCACCACAGCCGTGGCACATCAATATGACCGTGGTCATTTGCATGAAAAACACACCAAGTCCCTGGATTCAGAAGCAAAATTGAGAAAAACTGCCAAAGGACTAAACCAAAGCCGTGCTAGGTAGCACGGCCGTGAAACCTAAAGCCACCACAGTCGTGTTGCACAGCACGGTCGTGCTGTAGACAAATTTCAGCCACTTAAGGCAGATTAGTGTGACAACTACTACGCATATCCTCCACCACAGGGAGGAACAGTGCTAGAGCCTCAAGAGAGCCATGATCGTCTACCCTATCATCCTAAACTCAAGGATCATGATGAGGACAACATGATTAAAAAGTTTGGGGTGGTAGGGTAGGTATGCCCTACTTTCACTTTGCATTTCATGTGCCACATCCACTTTTGTTTTCTTATTTTTTCTATCTACCTTAGTCATCTTTACTACTTTGCATACTTGCATGTCATGTAGTTTACTTTCTTGCAATTTTTGCGTAATTCTCAAAAAAAAAAATTCTCCTTGCCATGCATTGCATATCATGCAAATTTTTGGCAATTCTTGCATGTTATAGCTAGTATTTGCTTGTTTACTACTTTAAGTTTAATAATATAGGCATAGATATGATTGAAGGCAACTTGGCACCGTTTTGGCCAATTTTGCCCAAATTTGAGATTTCTTGTCTAAAAAGTGTGTTTTGACCCAATCTCTACTATTTTGAGTAAAAATGATGACCTTTGACAAATGCAAGTGAATTATTATTGTTTGTTACAAAGTGGTATCAATTTTTGACTTTTTACATGTGCATCACCTCTCTTAGGATTGTGATTGATTTGGTTGAATTGTGAGTTGAGTAAGCTTTGAACGCTTAGTGTTTGTGGAATCACTTGATTGATATATCAATTTCATCTTGTTCACTCATGTGGTGTGATATCTAGGATGAAGTATTGGATTAATTTTCATGCAGGATGTCTTATGTGGAAAATCATACCAATGACCACTCTTTGACCCGACTATTCACTCACCATCTCCTTACCCCTCCACCTCATGAAAGGATGCCAAAGTGCACATATCAGCCGTGCCACCTCCAAAAGTTTGGGGTGGCCACATCTACATCTCACCGCTTCACTCTCATCACCATATGCCCTATCTACTCCAAGGGCAATGAAAAAAAGAAAAAAAATGCAAAAAGAAAATAAAAGGATGCTCATGTTTAAGAGCATTCAAATAAAGAAAAGATGAGTGTTCTATGTAATAACACTAAAAAAATATTACTGCAACCCTTTCTTCCACTTTCATACCCATTGAGCTAGGAAACATCAAACCTAGCTCATTTTGCCCTTTTCTGCATCCACGTGGGTCATTTTGTGTGATTTGAAACATAAGACTGAATTCATGAAGGTGAAACAACACTCCTAGTCATCTTTGATTAACAACACCATGAAACGGTTTACCCAGAACTTTATGGAAGAAATATGGATAACTTGTGTATTCTATGCGCTATATTTGAATTTCATATGCTTTGTGCTCTTTTCATGATTGGATTGTGAAAGCAGGATAGGAGAGAGGTGAAATGCATGTACTCAATCATCTTTGATCCCATTCAGCAATAATCATCTTTTATATTGCATTTGTCATTTCTTGATTGTGGAAAAATTGTAGAGAGATTGAGTTGGAGCATACTTGAGGACAAGTATGTTTTTAGTTTGGGGTGGTGATGCAGCCCTATTTTAGGGCTTCATCTTGTGTCATATTGCATTTCAATCACATCTATACTTGTTAGATTACATTTTATTTCCCCCAATATGCTTATTTCTATCAAATGCACTTATGGAGTCTTTTTACATGTTTTATAGGTACTTTGTCCACTACGTGATGGCATGGAAAGAAGATGGTCCAATCTAGGGTTTCTTAGGCTTGGAGGAGCCCACAATGAGGCCAAAACCACTTCCAACCTACCCCAAGTGGTCAAAGAATGTTTTGAAGCAATACCCTCCATGGATGATCAAGTTCAAAGCTCAAGTGCATGGGAGGGACACCAAAATGGCCGTGGTACTTCACCACGGCCGTGGTGGACATGCCCCAATCACAAAAAATCACTAAAACTCCCAAAATTTGATGAATATGGCCAAAACGACCATGTTGAGCAATATGCCCATGGCCATAGGTTTCCACCACGACCGTGGTGACCCCCCATAACCGTGGCCATCCATGTACCATCTCCATGTGATCTCCACATTTTAATTCCCATGATATTTGTATCTTAGCACGGCCATTCTCACCCCTTCTCACCACGACCGTGGTGATCCACCACGGCCGTGCCACCCACAAAACCTACCTATTTTTCCACTACTTTCCCCATTTCCCCCCTACTTAACCTAATGCTTCCCCCACACCTATATATACCTAGGTGACGGCTAGGACATGATGTTAGCTGTCTTCCACCACCTCCTAGCTCCCCTTTTTTGCCCCTTAACCATTCCACTCCACTCCATTTCCACCTCCATTCCACTCCATTTCACCATTTCCACCACCAAAATGCTAATTTATACTAGTTCCTACCCATAATCCCCTTCATTCCACACCCTTGCACCTTGGAGGAAAGAGGAGGTCATCTTACAATAGCTGGAGAGGAGGATTCTTTCATCTACACTGAGCCTGATAACACTCATTTTAGGGCTATTTATAGCTTATATTTTCCTATCAAAACTACCCTCTAAACTGCTTTCCTCTAATTTTTGTCATGATTTTGCACAAACGTAAACTGCGCTCTAACCCTAACTCTTTTTCCATCTTTTGTATAGATTTCTCCCTATTTTATACCTAAAAGACCGCTAAAGGCCCGTCCTGGCCCATGAATGGCGCCCACCCACATCGACCCTTCTACCAGCAACCCGACACGTCACTTACCCGTTATGGCTTCAACCCGATATAGTAGCAACGCGATACGGACATGCCGCGTAAGGTGGCTCTAACGGGCGATACGCCACTTGCCCGACAGAGGACTCTGCCCGCCACGAATGATCATCCCGTTAAGGCATGTCGCGTGATACGAGCCCCTCATTGGTAGTGTTTGCCCTCCATGGCCACCCGATACGATTGCAACCCGACACGCAGTGACCTACTATGTCGGGCGACACACAGGTGTTGACCATCCCCAAACCCATGGAAAGGGAGCTGATTTAGGATGCGTGGCCCCATGGGAATCGTAACTTCTCCCAGCCGCTACCTATAAATAGCAGCTACAGGACTCTGATGGGATGGGTCAGAATCTCACGAAAGTTAACTTTGGAAAGCATCTGAAGCTAGTGTGTCGACTCCCAAGGTGTGTCGGGTGATACTAGGTGAGCACTCCCCCAACCCGAGAGGGGCGGGAGTGGTTCACTTAGAACCCGTCCCGGTAGCCGCAGCAGCCCGATATGACAAAGAAGGCCACCCGACGTGTCGGGTTCCTAGAAGGGCTCTTGCCCGAGATGGCTCGCCCCCCTACACCCAATACAAGGAACTTGAGAACCTAAGTCACCTCTAACCCGACAAGATACCAAACTTGATACGGTCCACCCGTCACGGTGTGTCGCCCGAGAGGGCTAGCCGCCCGACACAGCCGTATCGGGTAGGGAGCCTTGGCCGATACATCTGCCCGTCACGGTGTGTCACCCGAGAGGGGGCTAGCCGCCCGACACAGGCATATTGGGCAGAGCTCCCGCCGGGTATCAGGTTAGATATTGGTTAGGGGTCTGCTATTGTATATTGACCCCCTATATCAAGGGGGGCGATATCTATCTTCCCTTTTTTTACAACAATTTACTTTCATTCATCACACATTGTAACTGAACCCTTTTTCATATCTATGATTATGGAATTAGTGGAGTTTAATATCTGTTGTTCTGTGTATGGTTTCTTTTTGTTGGATGATTTCTTTGTAGCATCTAAACTCTAGCCTGTATGTTTGGATCATGTTTTGACTAGCTATCGAATCGTGTTTCCCATTTCAACTCCTTCAAGAGAGGGACGTTGTAACTCTAGAGTTCAGTCCAATCTGAGAGTACGAGAGTGCCCAGGATCGGGGCCGCCCCAGCTTTCTTCCCACTTCAACTCATGTTCATTACTCTTGAGAGAGGGTGTTGGCACATAGTTGGAGGCACCCTCTTTGAGAGAGGAGGGTGCAGGAGGTTTTCCGCTACCGCCTGTTATGCCTAAGTCTTCTTCCTTCGTGATTTACCTTTACGATAGTTTTATCTCCCCAAATTTTGTTTCACAAAACCTTTATAAAAACCTCTTAACCCAAAAACTTAATTATTTCTTATAGCTCCATTTGGAGATAGTCTTTTGGTTTATTTCCTTTGATTCCTTTAATCTTGTTTTCAAACACCGTCTCCCTTGGGGACACGTTCTATTCTCTCTCTTATCAGAGTACAAAGTGTTGATTCTACGTTCTTAGCACGACCACCCCTGTCCCTGTGTTCGACCCTGATCACTACATCGGACCCCGTTATCGTTGCGGGGGCCTGAAAGTCGGGTTATCTATTTAAAAGTCTGACTACTTTAATCCGCTCCTTTTGGACGCGTGATTTAGTCTGGTCAACTTTTTGGCGCCGTTGCTGGGGACAAGGAAAAACGGTACTGTTAAAGAATACGAGTCCACTCACTATACTCACGTGCCTCAAGCTTAGCAATAAGCTTGACAACACTCTTACTTGAAGCCCTCTAATCTAAATCTAAGCAAAATAGTTTGATTCATCAACTATGGTTTTCTAACTTGATTCTATGTTCTGTTTAGGTAGCTAGGAAGAAGGTTTCGCTCGATTCAACTCTAGTCATCATGCTGCCTCGCGTGGAACCACCACTTTCTCTGGATGAGTGAAATGCTAGAGTTGGACCACACCCACCTCCACATGGGGACGACGACCATTACAATAACGATCATTTACATGAAGCACTAGAAGAACCTGAACCAGAGCGACTTGATAATGATCACCACCATGAAGAGCATTGTCACCACTGCAGGCATAGAAGGAACCACCATGATCAAGAGCAGAATCATAGGAGCAACAACAGTGAGGATTCCGAGGAGGAAGAAAAGACCCTCTGAGAGTTGGCTGCCACGAAAGCCAACAATTCAAGATGCCCAATGATTATTCCAAAGTTTTATGTTGTGAATTTTGAGCTAAAACCCATTGTGATTTCCATGATTCAGAATAAGAGCTTTAGAGGGAGTTCCAAGAATGACATTCCCTATCATCACCTTGATGCTTTCAAAAATATATGTGACACCATCAAAATGAGGGGGGTTCCACAAGAAGTGATCAACTGTAAGGGTTTCATCTTTTCCTTGGAGGACAAGACACTATCATGGTACCTTGGATTGCCTCATCAATCTTTGAATGGATGGAACTCTTTAGCAGATGCTTTTGTAAACAAGTTCTACCCTACTGAGAAGACTGTCAGGAACAGGCAAAATATCACATCCTTCACGCAGAAGCCATGAGAGAACCTACATGAAGCCTGGGAGAGATACCAAGAATACCAGAGGGACTACCCCCACCAAAATTACAAGAAGGGTTTTCTGATAACAACATTCTATAATGGTCTAACTTCTGAAGAGAGAGTTTCACTAAATGCAACAGCAGGAAGTGACTTTCTTGGGAAGAAGCCCAACAGATCTAAAAAGATCATTGAGAACATAGCTGAATGACAAGCCGGATCTGAGTATGATAGAACTGACAGAGGATACACGAAGAAAGCCACTAATGAAGGACCATCAATCGAGTCAAAAGCTTTGGAGGCGATAACATCTCAGATTCAAAAGATAGCTACGAGCGTCCGACAGCTGAAGGAGTCCGGAGGAAAAGGAAAGAAACAGATTGAGAAGGTTATGAAGTGCGTAACCTGTGGCGAAGCAGGACACAAAATAGATAGCTATGTATACACTCGACCTGAAGAGTCTAGAGAAGGTGATTCAAAAGAGAAGGAAGCTGCGAACGTATCCTACGTCACGTTCCGGAGGCCGGACCACCCGGGCTTCAGTTATGGGAATATGGATGCCGTAGAAAATTTGCATCAGCTGAACAACCCACCCAAGCAGCAGCCTGTCTTCGAGAAAAGAAGCAGACAAGGACAGTATGTCAAGACGAGCTCTTTTCAGTCGAATGAAACCAATTACTAAGGTCAGGGAAAGTTTCAACCTCGTCAAGTCGCTAACATGAGTCAAGGGCAGGTGCAAGCTCAAGGGCCGAGCCAGAAAAATAGCAACAACCAGCCGGACTTAGTGGGTCAGCTTTTTGACTTTGTTAAAAGACAGGACACCATTAATAATCAGCTTGCGCAAAGTGCACTATCCAACTCAGGAATTTTGAATTCTATGCAAGTCCAGATGGGGGATATGCAAACTCATCAGCGTCAGATAGACCAACAGCTAGCTCAGTTAGCCGAGCTTGTGAAGAACCCATCGGGGAAGATCCCTTCTAGTACAGAGTCTGCCAAGATGGCAACCCTCAGATCGAGATGTAGGATAGATCGCCCTGAAGAGCTGAGGTTAGATGAACCCGAGCAAGAGAAGATTGCAGAAAATCCAGGCAGGGGAGAGAGCCAACACCCTCTAGTTAGGGAGTAATGACCTAGTGAGGAATTTTTCGCTAAGAGATACTCGCCAAGGTTACCGTTTCTGTACAAGATGGTGAAGTCTCACCTTAAGAAAAGGTATGAAAAGTTTATGGATTCAGTGAAAAAGCTTCACATGGGGGTACCATTTCTCGACGCTTTGGAAGAAATGCCAACCTACGCCAAGTTTTTCAAGGATCTAATCATAAAGAAAAGACGAGGTGGAAGGATCGAAACAATGCATCTAGCCACTATGTCATCTGCCTTTGTGAAAGCAGATTTACTAACTAAGAAGAAGGACCCTGGGGCCTTTACTATACCCTTTGCGGTAGGAGATAACGTTGAAAGAAAATGTCTCGCCGATTTGGGGGCTAGTATCAGCCTCATGCCTCTAAGTCTCGCACAGTGCTTAGGATTGACTGATATGGTCAAGACTAATATGAGGATAGAGTTGGAAGACCATACCTTTAAAAGGCCAGTAGGGATAGTCGAATATGTCCCGATAAGAGTAGGAAATCTCTTTATTCCTTGTGATATCATTATCATCGATACCGTTGAGGACCCTAAGTGCCCCATCATCTTTGTTCGTCCTTTCTTGGCAACCGGAAGGGCACTTATTGATGTCATTGAGGGCGTGATTACCATAAAAATCGGGGATGATAATATTGATTTCAAGGTAAAGGATTCTATGAAAGGACTGTCACTGCTGGAATCAGCTTACTTCATGGATAGCTATAATCAATACTGTGAAGAAATAGCAGAAGACACAACAGTGGTAGATCCTCTTATGAGAGCTTTAAATGAAGAAAGCTCAGAGGTTAACAACCCCGAGATAGTTGAGATACTCGACTACCTGAACCAAGATGAAGGGGATCTGAGCAATGAAGAAGAAGTGGTCGAGACAGTGATGTATGCTTCTATGGAATCGACCGAGGAAGAAGAGAAAGTACCAAAACCTTTACCAGAGCTGAAGCAGCTACTGGAAGGTTTGAAGTATGAGTTCTTAGATAAAGAAGAAAGACATCCTGTCATTGTCAATGCCAATCTGACCAAAGAACAACTGGAAAGACTCCTTAAAGAGTTGAGGCTCCACAGACAAGCTATTGGGTATTCGGTGGATGACATTAAGGGGCTAAGCCCTGCCCTATGTATGCATCGAATAAATCTTGAAGAATCTGTGAAACCCCTCATTCAACCCCTAAGGAAGTTGAACTAGATGTTGAAGGAAGTTGTAAAGAAGGAGGTCATCAAACTCAGAGATGCGAGCATTATATACCCAATCAGCGACAACAACTGGGTGAGCCCTATTCATGTGGTGCCTAAGAAAGGGGGTATGACCGTAATAAAAGGTGATAAAGATGATGAGGTAGCCATCCGGCCTGTTACCGGATGGAGGATGTGCATTGATTATAGGAAGCTAAATCAAGCCACTAACAAAGACCATTACCCTCTCCCTTTTATCGATCAAGTACTCGAGAGGCTAGCTCATCATGAGTACTTTTGTTTCTTGGACGGATATTCCGAGTTTTACCAAGTTCCTATCTTACCAGATGATCAAGAGAAGACCACCTTCATCTGTTTGTACGGTACATATTCTTTTCGGCAGATGCCATTCGGGCGATGCAATGCTCCTGCAATGTTAGCGTTGCATGATCGCAATGTTCTTAAATTTCTTGGAAGACATTGTAGAGGTCTTTATGGACAATTTCTCTATTTATGGAAAGGATTTTGATGCATGTTTGAAGAACTTGTCTTTAGTTTTGCAACGCTGCGAGGAGAAGAACTTAGTGCTTAACTGGGAAAAGTGCCATTTTATGGTACAAGAAGGCATAGTCATTGGTCATAAAGTTTCCAAGAGAGGAATTGAAGTTGATGTAAGCAAGGTCGAGTCTATTTCTAGACTACCTCTACCAAAGTTCATGAAAGGAGTGCGAAGTTTCCTCAGTCATGCAGGCTATTATAGGAGGTTCATCAGGGATTTCTCGAAGATATCCAAACCTCTTTCGAACCTGCTAATAAAGGATGCATAATTCATATTTACTGATGATTGTTTGAAGGCTTTTCAGTCTCTGAAGGAGGCCTTAGTGAATCCCCCGATTCTTTGAGCTCCAGACTGGGAGCTTCCTTTTGAGTTGATGTGCGATGCTAGTGACTATGTTGTGGGGGCTGTCCTAGGACAGATTAAGGATAAGAAACATCATGTAATTTGCTACACCAACCGAACCCTAGACGAGGCATTGGTAAACTACACAACCACATAGAAGGAAATGTTAGTGAACGTCTTCACGTTTGACAAGTTCAGATCCTATCTCATTGGAGCAAAAGTAAAAGTCTATACTGATCATGGAGCTATTTGCTACTTGATGCAAAAGAAGGATACAAAGCCCATATTGCTGAGATGGGCCCTGCTACTTCAAGAGTTTAACCATGAGATAATTGATAAGAAAGGAAAGGAAAATGTAGTCGCAGATCATCTTTCAAGAATAACCTCCGAGGAAGAAAGCAAGTTGCCTATTAACGACAACTATGCTGATGAATCTTTGTTGATGGCTCAGTCCGACGAGGCAACCTTTCCTTGGTTTGTGGACATTTGCAATTACCTAGCTTGTGGACAACTACCGCCTGGCATCACCTACAACCAGAGAAAGAAGCTCTTATTTGATGTCAAGAACTACTATTGGGATGACCCCTTGCTTTTCAAAAGGTGTTCTGATAGTCTGTACAGAAGATGTATACCAGAAGAGGAGGTCCCAAGTATTTTAAAAGAATGCCATTCTTCACCCTATGGGGGGCACCATGGCAGAGACAGAACAACCGCTAAAGTGCTTCAATCTGGGTTTTTCTGGCCTACGCTATTCAAGGACGCAGCTGCCTATGTGAAAGTCTACAAGGAATGCAATCTACTAGGAATATCAGAAGAAGAAATGAAATGCCTTTATCAAATTAGATAGAAGTCGAGATCTTTGACGTCTTGGGAATAGACTACATGGGTCCATTTCCCCCGTCAAAAGGTTATCAATACATCCTAGTAGCAGTGGACTACATATCAAAGTGGGTTGAGGCAGTTGCTACTCAAACTTGTGACTCCAAGTCTGTGATTAAGCTATTTGAGAAAACCATCTTTCCTCGCTTCGGGGTACCCCGATCTGTGATAAGTGATGGCGGATCACACTTTGGAGAGAAGCAGTTTGAAGCATTGCTGAAGAAGTATGAGGTCAGGCACAAGGTTTCTACACCATACCACCCCCAAACATTTGGGCAGGTGGAGGTGTCAAACAGGCAGATCAAGAAAATCTTAGAAAGGACTGTCAGCCGCACACAGAAAGATTGGGCGTTGAAGTTAGATGATGCTCTCTGGGCCTATAGAACTACATACAAGACGCCCATAGGCACAACACCTTACATGTTAATCTATGGAAAATCTTGCCACTTACCATTGGGGCTTGAACACAAGGCCCTCTGGGCAATCGAGTTTCTGAATATGGACCTAGAAAAGGTGGGGCAAAAGAGGTTCCTACAGCTGTAGGAGCTCGAGGAGCTGAGATTACATGCTTACGAAAATGTAAGGATTTACAAGCAGATGACCAAGGTGTGGCATGATGCCCACTTGAAGAGAAAGGACGTTAGCGAAGGTGATAAAGTTCTTTTATTTCAATCCTCTATCTGTCTTTTTCCAGGTAAGCTGCAAACAAGGTGGTCTGGACCCTTCACAGTGGTGAAGATCTATCCTTCAGGGATGATGGAACTGCATGAAAAACACGATCCAGCAAAAGTCTTTCCAGTGAACGGGCACAGAGTCAAGAGGTACTATGAAGATGAAGAGTTCATAAGAAGATCAGAGATAGACCTATAGGATGCTGAAACAACAACCGAAGGAGCAGAGTGAAGGACTTTGAAGTTGTCGAGCTGACGACGGAAACCACAACGCTCCTCGGGAGGCAGCCCGAGTCTTTACTTTCCTTAGAATAGGATGTTATTTCCTTTCCTGCATGAAAAACATTACGAACGCTATCAATGTAATAAGGTCTGAGTCAGTGCATGCGCCACATGCACAGACTCTCTCATTTTGTGGGCCACCGACTTAGTTTTTATGCATTGATGAGTAATACTATCTGAGGCTGGAAGTCATTTCTTTTAAGCCAGTGATGTTTTGCCCATCAATGTTATCCTTTCTTTAGTTTTAGTTTTTCCTCTATTATTTTGTTTTGTTTTGTTTTGTTTTCCTTTTTGAAGCTTGTATCAGGCACACAAAGTTTCCATGTCCGATACCTTGCTCTCTGGCCCTATCAGGCATCTGACTAACCTTTGCCCGTGTCGCATAGTAGTTTCGGGCAATCGACAAGCTGCGCACATTGCGCTGTATCGGGCTATGGATCGTCTAGACCTATATCAGGTGAGGCTCCTCGATCCGTGCGACACACCCTTATCGGGAAATGATATCGGGCATCAAACTTTAACGAAGAATCCGTGTTGCGCAATACACCTTGCTCGCGGGACACACCTTACCGACGTGATCAAGTTGTACTCAGGAAGCCAAATCGACCCTTGACGTGGCTGATTAGACTGATTTAACTGCTCGTCTCGGGAATGATTGGTCTCCTCGCGTGACACATGTCCCAGTTTTACCCGATTTACCCCCGCCCGAGATGTCTATATATAGTAACCTCAGTTAAATGTGTTGGGCACTTGCATTTACTTTTTACCTACTCCCTTATCGTGCATATGCCCTTAGCTTTTACCCTCGCGCCGGCCATCCTTGCGAGCTCCCGTATCGTACATCAATCATTCAGAAATAGGTATAGCCCGATATGCCCTATCGTATCGGGCAACTTGTATCGCGCAACCTTAGTTGATTGTGTCGCACGAGGTTTTCATGCCAGGCGATACGAGGTGCACGACACTCGTATCGATTAAGATAGTTCAACTCATGTCGCCCGACACTCTTTTGTATTGGGTGGCGCTTGTATCAGACAACGTCGATATTAGGTTCCTTTTGACCATGTCACGCGGTACACGTATCGCGCGACGCGTATCGTGCAATATCACCAATATCGTATCGGCCACCAAAGTTTTGTTGGGCGATACCTGTATCGTGCGAGACTTCTGTCAGTATGACGTATCGGGCAGCCATGTCGAGCAAAGTCCGTTTGGTTAATGATACCTGATACTCGATATCGACTTGTTTGTGTCGGGTTTGTCTAGTTTCAACTTAAAAAGTATCACCTACCTTGTATCGGGGGACACAACCCTGCCGCCCGATATGAGGTAAGGTGACCCATTCAGAAGTTTTGATGATTACTAATACTTTCATTTGACAATTATAGAAATGGCCCACACCAAGAAAACTATCGTCCAAGTAGACGAGCATGGCCGGAGGATCAACACAGAGGCCACAACAGAAGCCTCCACAGTTGGGCAGAAGCACCTGAACCTCGACTCAACGGGGCCATCTAGGGCCGAGAAGAGGCCAAGAATAGAAGCAGCGGCAGCCCCATCAATGGCAGTAGAACCCCTGACCCATTCTCTAGGCTGGTTCATGCCTAGGAACGAGGAGCATCAACAAAGGTACACAGAACTGGCGACCAAGATCTATAGGCTGACCAGGTTCTGCCACCAACCCTCCTTCCACCAGCTGGGAATCTTCAACACACTGGACAACGTCTTGGGAGCTGTCGGACTGAAGAAGGTCTGCTTCAACCTCTCCGGATCATACAATGAACTCACCAAGGAGTTCATGTCCTCCCTCTGATGAGTCCACAATGGGCCAGAAGAAGTGGAGAGATACAGAGGGGCAGACTGGCTATAGGGCCAGTTATACAATGTTGAGCATGAGATTTTAGAAAAGCTACTCAACGAAATCTTCTCCTCCTCAGAAGCCAAGAAGGAAATGCTGAATAGAGGCACCAGGATTGGCGAGGGAGACAACTTCAACCCAGTCACCGTCTAGAAGAAATAACCGGCGAGTCATCCTACAAGCCGGGAAGCAAAGTGGTGACCATTCACTCATGCTTTTGGAGGATCATCCACAAGATCATGGCTTGCCTCCTGTTCAACATGTATGAGACGAGCAACATATACCCCGAAGAACTCCATCTCATGTGGTACATGATGGAGGGCAAGGTGGTCAATCTAGGACGCTTCTTGCTGAATCGGCTGTACCCGATAAAAGATGCCACCAAGGAGTATTGCATGGGTGGCATCATCAATCTGATTGCAGCAGGGTTGGGATACCCGAAGGAGCCGCACAACCTATCGAGGACCTGAGGCGACGACATGATCGACATGAAGTTCTTGCAAAGGGCCAACATTATCAAGAAGGAGGGCCGCCGGTACTTCTACAAGTTTGCAAGAACTTCCAAGCTTCTACCCCTCCTGCTCTGCATCAACTATGATGTAGAGAAGCTGGTCTTCACCACAGTAGAGATCAAAGCTGTGGAGGTTGAAGCAGCCTATGCTGCCACTGCCAGGATATAAGAAAGGGTGGCAACAAGGGGAGGACCAATTCCTGTCGACGCCTGGCAGGACAAATCTTCCACAGTCCCTGCCGAGCCACCCACCGCCACCGCGTAACCGGTGGTAACCACTGATAAAGCTGTCGTCACTACTCCTATCCCAGCCGTGGCCGCCACAACAATAACTGTCACGGCTTTAGAAGAAGTAATGGCAATCGTGGAGGTCACTGAGACAACCGGGGCTGAGACAATGATGATAGCCCAGAGGGAAGCTTCCGCGGGAGAGACAGCCGTAGTTCCTGAAGCTTCTGTTGCGCCTTCAATGACGGAGGAGATGGTACAACCAGATGCCATCGATGGGGCGTTTGTTGAGCTCCTCGAGATAGAGCTCAGGGTTGCGCAGCCCACGCTGCCACTGTCGCCAACGTCGTCGGTGGTAGTTGTAGAGGAGATCATCGACAACCAGATGGTAGAATAATAGCCACCCACCTCACACCCTTCTATACCAACACCGACATGCAAGGCAGAGGTAGCCACGAAGGTGCCAATGCCTCACCCTGAAGAGACGCCCTCGCGGACGGTACAGATGGGCTCAGACCGGCCTGAAGTCGAGCAGTCATCGAGCCGACCTTCACGTGTGAGGAGCGTCACAAGATTGAGAGGGCGATCTGACGCAACACCTCCGTCTTTGGGGGAGATCCTTGGGTAAGAATTCGACCATTTGCGGGAGGTAATGAGCAATCACTTAGTTGCCTTTTCTTCCATTACCCGCAAATTTTCTATTTTCCAGTAGAGGCTTAGCGAATAGGAGTGGCAGCTGCTAACTCTAGTTGGCCTTCCCAGCCAACTAGAGACACTTAACACAACACTACAACATGCCTTCCTACGCCTCAACGTAGTTGAGGAGAAGCTTAACCAGAGGGATGGCCACCCCCGCTCAAGACAGCCAAGGAGGTCTCCATCACCTCCTGGCTCAGGTTCCCATCCCTCCTCATCATCATCCTCCTTTGGGACGTCATCACCTTCCTTCTCCAGTGGGCCCTCCACAATGCCCAAGGAAGGAACAACACACAAGACAGCCGACGGGGCTCTAGCAGGATAGGAGAGATCCCACGACATGGAAGAAGATGCTCCCTCTGCCTCCTAGGATGAAGCTGAAGACAACAACGAATCAATCAGGGTTGGGGAGGACTCTTATGATGAATCAGAGGGAGAGGGGGGGACATTTACACAGCAAATGGAAGACACCCCCATAGAGGAAGAAGCTCGATGGCAGATGTGTTTTCAGCGCCATCGGAGATCGCTTCATTCGAGATGGTAGAGCCATCGGATACCTGATGATCAGGGACCAAATGCTACTGAACAAGGTCCTGAGATCGCAAGCTGATGAAAAAGACGTCGTCTGGAGCAACGGGTACTTCTCTACACGACGGGGGAGCTGAGGAGTATATTCCGCTCACCAGCCATTGTCACAAAGAAGTTGTTCAGGGTCTTGGAAGGTGCCATACTGGAGAATCTCAGCACTAGGATAGGCCGACAGCTGATATATACCGCCACCCCAGCCTTGGAAAGAAGGTTGATGATGGGGTCGTACGATTCTATTCTGGTGGCCAACATGTTGCAACACATCGAAGAACACAATGCAACATTAGTGTTGGCCCCTTACAAGCATAGAAAAAATTGGTTCCTATGCGTGGCTGATCTCCGGAATCATGACGTCCAGCTCCTCAGCTGCTGCAACGAGGAGGTCCCACACTCAGGACACATGTTTGTACGCCCTGAAGATAAGATTTTTCAGGCTCTATCTGTTGTGTCTACTCCGAGTGATCAAGTATGGAGTCCAATGCCACTCCAGCATATGGAATTTCTTCAGCATCAGAGACTTCCCCATCCAAGAAGAAGTGGGAAGTGGGAACAGCGCCATCATTGTCCTTCGCGCCATTGAGCTGCTCCATATTTTCGGATACATAAGGAAGCTCAAGGGCCATAACTTCTACTAGCTCAGAAGCACTTATGCACTTCTGCTGATCAAGGATGAGCACTATTTCCAAGACACAGGCATCCCAGAGAAGCTGCTAGATAGCGATCAAGAAGGCATATCCTCCCCGCCTAGCAGCCCTCTAGAAAAAGAAGCCGAGAAGGCCACAGACATTTACGGGGCAGGCAAGCGGATGGACGTTCTAGAAGAAATACTTTCAAAAGAAGGTCCCGCTTCGTCTGATGCTTCAGAAGAAATGATCAACAACTTCGACCGTTCCTCGTGCTCTACACTAACACAGGAATAGGTAAACGAGTTCCTGCAAAAGTTAGTTGACTCTACCCCCACAGATGTCATCTACGAGGCAGGCAGTGTCATAGTCCCAGTTGATGATTTAAGGGACATGGTGAAAGAAGGAGGATGTTTGGCAATATTAGTGGCAGCCTCCTACATCCAGATACTATAGAGAAAGTTTGAACACGCATACATAGCCCATCCAATGTTGTTCAACGACATCTGCCTTGCCGATGAGTCAGGAGCAAAACAATCTTTTCTGGAAGAGATACAGAGCAGAATGCCACATGTCATCTTCCTGCCTATCCTACACTACAACCATTGGACGCTCCTGACGATGTACACTCGCCCACGAGCAGGAATTTTCTACAATAGCTCAGATAGCAACAAAGATCATCGAGTGCAGTGTACATTGACAACATTGACACCCCTCGAGCGCTTAGTAAGAAAATACTATACGGAGGTGGAAACGCTGATCCAACCATTCTTGGAGACGGCAGAGAGCAAATGGCACGAGCTTCAGTTCTGCCACAACAGTCCACAACAAGTTCCTCTATCCAATGACTATGACATCTTCGTGCTAGAATGGATCTCTAGCTCGGTGACGCTACAACAAACGCCTGACAAGCTCCACCACATCGACTATCACATCAAATGTGGAGAATATGTGTGGGAGCTTATATCTGACAGAGGCACGCTCACCAGCTAGCCCTCACTGACTTATCACTACCTCACCTTATCTTTTCTCACAACTCTGGGACAGAGTGTGGGATAAGTTTGGGGGGATACTATATATCAGTGAGGGAGGTATAAAATTTCTCCCATTTTGCATTTTGTATTTCTTCTTTCTTTTTAACATACCCCGCGTACATATACATATACATATACAAATCTGAACAAAATAGTGCATATACAACTCCTTACCTCTATATAACTGTACAAATATACTAAATAGTGCATATCAGATACCTCTTCTTCCAAATTGTTCTCTTTGTGTCTAAGGTGGTGCACGCTTTTGTTATGATCATTCTGAAAATGTAGTCTCAAACGAAAAAAAGGCTACAACTTTTTCTATGCCAATTTTGAATTTTTTTTATCTCGCAATAGCTAAGAGAAGTGCATATGAAGGAAAAAGCTGCCCGAACAGCAAAACTCTTTTTCTCCCTTATTTGCCAAAATCCCAAAAAATGAAAAAAAAAGAGAGAAGCCTTATGAGAGTGAATAAAAGCATGAGAGTTGTGCCTAATGAAAAAAAAACCCTTGTTCTTCCAAAAGTACCCATCTTTAGGCATAGTAGATCCGGGGCAGTGGTACGTAGGATGTGAAATCACTGCTCTAAAGCCAACTGGCTTGGACTGTAGGGACCACTTGCCCGCTAACAGACCCGTACCTGGATGGACCAATGGGAAACAAGAAAAACCCAAAAAAAGCCTTAACCTTCCCAAAAACCCAACTTCTTGCTCCCAAAAGCTGTTCGGTGTGAAAGCTAACTTCAAAACCATGCACCAAAGTCTCGCCGAAGCTGAAGAGAAAATTTTTGCGTAGATAAGGCAATGAAAAATAATAAATCCTGTTGCTCATGAGTAGATGTAATTTTCTCAATGAACGTCTTGAAAAACGCGCTTAAACCCCTTGACCGAGGACAGTGGCTGGTCATGAAGTAGTATCACAAACGAAACTTTAAAATAAGTACAGTTTGATTGAGGACAATCAAAATTCTAAGTTTGGGGGAGTTGATAACACTCATTTTAGGGCTATTTATAGCTTATATTTTCCTATCAAAACTGCCCTCTAAACTGCTTTTCCTCTAATTTTTGTCATGATTTTGCATAAAAGTAAACTGCGCTCTAACCCTAACTTTTTTTCCATCTTTTGTACAGATTTCTCCCTATTTTATACCTAAAAGACCGCTAAAGGCCCATCCCGGCCCATGAATGGTGCCCACCCGCATCGTCCGTTCTACCAGCCACCCGACACATCACTTACCCATCATGGCTTCAGCCCGATATAGCAGCAACGCGACACAAACATGTCGCGCAAGGTGGTTCTAATGGGCGATACACCACTTACCCGACACAGGACTCTGCCCGCCACGACTGATCAGCACGTTAAGGCATGTCACGCGATACAAGCCCCTCATCAGTAGCGTTTGCCCGCCATGGCCACCCGATATGATTGCAACCCGACACACGACAAACTGCTGTGCCGGGCGACACACATGTGTCGACCATCCCCGAAGCCACGAAAAAGGAGCTGATTTAGGATGCGTGGCCCCACGAGAACCGTAACTTCTCCCAGCCGCTGCCTATAAATAGCAGCTACATGACTCTGATGGGATGGGTCAGAATCTCGTGAAAGCTAACCTTGGAAAGCATCTGAAGCTAGTGTGTCGACTCCTAAGGCGTGCCGGGCGATATTAGGTGAGCACTCCCCCAACCCGAGAGGGGCAGGAGTGGTTCACTTAGAACCCGTACTGGTAGCCGCAACAGCCCGATATGACAAAGAAGGCCACCCGACGTGCCGGGTTCCTAGAAGGGCTCCTGCCCGAGATGGCTCGACCCCCTACACCCAATACAAGGAATCCGAGAACCTAAGTCACCTCTAACCCGACAAGATACTGAACCTGATACGGTCCACCCGTCACGGTGTGTCGCCTGAGAGGGCTAGCCATCCGACACGGTCGTATCGGGTAGGGAGCCTTGGCCGATACGTCTGCCCATCACGGTGTGTCACCCGAGAGGGGGCTAGCTGCCCGACACAAGCATATCAGGAAGAGATCCTGCCCAGTATCGGGTTAGAGATTGCTTAGGGGTCTGATGCTGTATATTGACCCCCTATATCAAGGGGGGTGATATCTATCTTCCCTTTTTTACAGTAATTTACTTTCATTCATCACACACTGTAACTGAACCCTTTTTCATATCTATGATTATGGAATTAGTGGAGTTTAATATCTGTTGTTCTGTGTATGGTTTCTTTTTGTTGGATGATTTCTTTGTAGAATCTAAACTCTAGCTTGTATGCTTGGATCATGTTTTGACTAGCTATTGAATCGTGTTTTCCATTTCAACTCCTTCGAGAGAGGGACGTTGTAACTCTAGAGTTCAGTCCGATCCAGGAGTACGAGAGTGCCCAGGATCGGGGCCGCCCTAGCTTTCTTCCCACTCCAACTCATGTTCATTACTCTTGAGAGAGGGTGTCGGCACATAGTTGGAGGCACCCTCTTTGAGAGAGGAGGGTGCAAGAGGTTTTCAGCTACCGCCTGTTATGCCTAAGTCTTCTTCCTTTGTGCTTTACCTTTACAATAGTTTTATCTCCCCGGATTTTGTTTTGCAAAACCTTTATAAAAACCTCTTAACCCAAAAACTTAATTCTTTCTCATAGCTCCATTTGGAGATAGTATATTGGTTTATTTGCTTCCGTTCCTTTAATCTTGTTTTCAACCACCGTCTCCCGTGGGGACACGTTCTATTCTCTCTCTTATCAGAGTACAAAGTGTTGATTCTGCATTCTTAGCACGACCACCCTTGTCCCTGTGTTCGACTTCGATCGCTACATCAGACCCCATTATCGTTGCGGGGGCCTAAAAGTCAGGTTATCTATTTAAAAGTCCAACTACTTTAATCTTCTCATTTTGGATGCGTGATTTAGGCCGGTCAGAGCCCCATGGCTTCTTCTACCTCTTTCTCCTTTCTTTTTATATTTTCCATTTCCATGAGTAGCTAGGCCCCCTTGGGTGGGTTGTTTGGGGGAAATTATGTTACTTTGATACCATTTTGGGGGAAAATGACATGTAAACTTTGTAATTCCATTTGTTTATGATTATATTGTATTTGAATCTCATTCTCCATGAATTTCTTGTTGGGTTGTTTGTGAAATCACCTAGGAATTTAGGCAAATTGCTTATATGTGTGAATTTTGGGATTTGCCCCTAGGTCCAATTCTTGGATCCCTAGGTTGCCTCCCATATTCCTACATCCTAATCAATCTCCCTAAACCTAAGTGAGAGATATAAGTATCTAGATTAGATAATTCTAGTGCAATTATCATGGAGCCTTCTCAAGGCTAGAATGTGGGGGAATCATGGTCCAAAACCCTAATTTCACCTCCCCATTACTACCCTCGACCCCTAATTGCCCTAGGAATGCCTAACCTAGAAGCCTAGACTTGTTTAGACGCTAATTGAATTGAACATAATCCCTAACCCAATTGAGCCTCATAAGGGTAGTAGGGGGTGTTAGGGACTAGTTCCTCTATACAAAACCTAGCATATCCATGTCCAGTTAGTAGCTTAGGTTAATTCATTAGACTCTAACTTGTTGTTTCTTTTGGATAATCTAAATGGAATCATAATGTTCATATGTCACCCCCAACTTAAGTGATAAGTTCATACCCCTAAACAGCCCATACCTCTCTTTATTGCTTAAAACCCTAGTTTTGTGCTTGCTTAGCTTAGTTAGCCTCTTGCTTTGCTCTTGCCATTTTTTATGCTAGATTAGCTCTTTAATTGCTCTCTTGGCATTCTATTGCTTGACTTAGTGTAGTTTACACTTTCATACCTAGCTTAATCCTTTCTTGTCTATTTAGCCTTAATCTAGTCTAGGGTTAATGTAGATTTCATTCTTGCCTTTAATTCCTCATTTGTTCATAGTAGTTTAACAATCAAAACAACCTTCAAATCCTTAACCCTAGTCTCCACAGTAGGAACCTAGCCAAACTAACCTAGCTCTAGTGCCCCCCCCCTCTTCTCCCTGTGGATCGACCCTATACTTGTCGCTTACCTATACTACGACACGACCCTGGGCACTTGCGGGTGTAGTTGTTCTAGTGTGAATAGGTGTTAAGTTAGGTTTTATAAATATCAAAAGTGAATCCCCCGTGCGCTTCCATCCGTGGGATTGCATCTATTCAAACTCCAATTGAGTAGTGTATAACACCATTGGTGGGAGCGCACCAAGCTTTCTGGCGCTGTTGTCGGGGATCGGAGGTGCTCGACCTAGTTAGTTAGTTTTGCTTTGACTTTTCCTACTGCCCTCATCATTGCTATTTTTTATTCATTATTCTTTGCATTCTTTGTGTATATTGGTTATTAACTTGCTTTCTTTTGTTTGGTTGTGCTTTGTGCATGTGACAAGACATTCGGGAGGAAATAAGATGGAAGGCCAAAATGCACTTCACAAGCCACTTCAAGACTACTTCATGCCTAGCAACTACAAATCACCAATTGCTAGCAGGGTTGATCAGATGCCAGGGGAGAAATTCTCCATCCCTCCAGGTCTTCTTGGGCTCCTGCCCATCTTTTATGGATCGGAGAGTGAGAACCCCTACAAGCACCTGGACTCCTTTCTTGAAGTATGCTCCACCTTCACGATGCTGACAACAAGTGATGATATAATCAGGTTGACTTTGTTTTCCTTCTCCCTTAAAGACAAAGTCAAAGAGTGGTATGATTCAAGAAAGGACATCATGAGTTGGGGAGAGTTGAAAAATGCTTTCTTGAGAAAATTCTACTCTATAGCATAGCTAACACAAATGTGGAATGCCATAACAAGTTTCAGTCAAATAGATAATGAGCGATTCCATGAGGCTTGGGAGAGATTTCAAAAGATGTTGAGAGAATGTTCACATCACGAGATTCCTTTGTGGCAGCTAGTTCAATCCTTCTACTCTGGTATATCTCATGCAAGTCAAGCTACAACAGATTCTTCTTGTGGGGGAGTTTTTATGGCTAAACCACATGAAGATACATGGCCATTGTTTGAGAGTTTGGCAGAAAGTTCAAGGATAAAAGCTTTTAGTATGGTCAGTGGTAGTGACCTATCTTTTGGTGTGACATCTCCAACTCATGATGATTCAATCCCACAATTGATGAAAATGTTTGGTGAAATGGTGAGCTTCATGAGAAACCAAGTGTCCAAACCTCCTTGTCATTCAATCAATTCTATTGAGTTCTATGGGGAAGAAAAGAAGACACCTCACTCCTATAGCTACCAGGAACCACAAAGTCCCACATATAGCTCAAGGTTTGAGGAAGAGGTTCTTTCTAGATTTAAAGTATTTGATGATGTTCAAAGAGATGTTGCAATGTTAAAAGAGAGAATAGAGCAACTATCTTCCATAATCACTCTCCAAGAAGGAAAATTGTCTTCAAAACCCATCATGAGCCACCATGAAGCAAGTGGACCTATGCCTTCTTCTCACATTTTCTATAGTCCACCCCCATGCAAGTACATCTCATTCATTCCTTCCAAGGCCATTCCAAGCCTTACACCCCTCCACCACCTCCCTCACCTCAAATCTCCCAAAACTTCACTTTCCAACCCCAATTCTCTCCTCCCCCTCAATTCTCTTCTCCACCTCAATTTCAACCCCAAGTGTCACCTCCACCTCCTACACAGCCACAACATGCTCCCCCTCTCCACCATGAGCAAGGTAGTGTTGTAATAGTTATAAGGAGTGGGAAAACTCTTGAGTAGCCCGCAAGTCAAAGAAAAGTTGATAAAGCAAAGAAAAGGCAGCTAAGTGGTGATACTGTGATTGATATTGCTGAAAATGATGTTGTGATACCGCATGTTGAGTTTGGGATTCCATGTGATCCACCACATATCCCCTTTGTAGGTCCTACAATCCCTAGTGTTCCGCCTCATGTTCATGCAAGTACAACAAAAACTAGTGATCCTCCATTTGTAGAAGTACTAGATGAGCCACCAGAATTGAAAAGGAGGCAAAAGCACAATGTTGATATTCTTGAGGTGTTTTGCCAAGTGAAGGTGAAAATTCCACTTTTGGATGCTATTAAGCAAATCCCATCTTATGCCTAGTTCCTTAAGAACCTATGCACTGTGAAAAGAAGGTCAATGGGGAGGATTCCAAAGTATGTGAGATTAACTAAACAAGTGAGCTCCATCATACAACACTCACTTCCTGTGAAGAGAAAGGACCCCAGATCCCCACTCATACCTAGCTACATAGGGGGACATCAGATAGACATGTCCTTACTTGATTTGGGATCTAGTGTGAATTTGATGCCATATAATGTCTATGTTGAGCTGGGCTTAGGCAAGTTGAAGTTGGAAGATAAATCCATAAAAGTGCCTAGGGGTAGAGTGGATGATGTCTTGGTGATGATAGATAAAGAAAAAGCGCAGTGTTCCCGACGGATTTCATTGTACTTGATATGGAGCCAGAGGATAGGAAGATTCCCATTATCTTGGGAAGGTTGTTCTTATCTACAGTTGATGCCGACATTCATGTGTGTGCAGTGGAACTATGACAATCTCATCCATGGACATGAAGATCAACATCAACATGTAGAAGACCCCAACCCGACGAGTCCGAGATAGGGATATTGGACATGATCACTTCACAAGTCCAAATGGGCATTTGAGAGAAGGACACCGAGCTGAATAAATTGGTGATGATTGTTATGATGAAAGGGACGAGGAACCTAGATTGAGTCCAAAGGAGGGATGCATGTTTTTCAAGAATGGACACATGAGAATTCCAAATGGATGAATGAATGAAGAATCACCAAGAAGCCCAGCTGAAGGCATGAAACTTAGTGCTAGTGGGAGGCAACCCACATAGGTATGGGATCTTTTATACCCAACCTTCACTTTTTGATACTTTTGCTTTGTTTTTACACTTTCTAAGAAAACACACACACACATTTGTGTTTAATAGTTTTTGTCTAGTTTTAAGATGTGAAGGAAATTTGAGTACAATTGAGAGAAGGATTCAAAGAAAAATCACTTCAGGTCAAGTTTTTGAGGGTTTGATGTTCCTCATTTTGAGAGTAGCAGCTACCGGGACCACCACAGTCATGGCACATCAATACGACTGTGGTCATTTGCATGAAAAACACACCAAGTCCCTGGATTCAGAAGTGAAATTGAGAAAAACTGCCAAAGGACTGCACAACGGTCGTGCCAGGAAGTATGGTCATGCAACCTAAAATCACCACGACCGTGCTACACAGTACGGACGTGCTATAGACCAATTTCAGCCACTTAGGGTAGATTAGTGGGGCAGCTACTACACATATCCTCCACCACAAAGAGGAACACCGCTAGAGCCTCGAGAGAGCCATGATTGTCTACCCTATCATCCTAAACTCCAGGATCATGATGAGGACAACATGATTAAAAAGTTTGGGGTGGTAGGGCAGGTATGCCCTAGTTTCACTTTGCATTTCATGTGCCACATCCACTTTTGTTTTCTTATTTTTTCTATCTACCTTAGTCATCTTTACTGCTTTGCATACTTGCATGTCATGTAGTTTACTTTCTTACAATTTTTGCGTAATTTTTTTTAAAAAAATTCTCTTCTTGACATGCATTGCATATCATGCAAATTTTTGGTAGTTCTTGCATGTTATAGCTAGTATTTGCTTGTTTACTGCTTCAAGTTCAACAATATAGGCTTAGATGTGATTGAAGGCAACTTGGCACCGTTTTGGTCAATTTTGCCCAAATTTGAAATTTCTTATCTAAAAAGTGTGTTTTGACCCAATCTCTACTGTTTTGAGTAAAAATGATGACATTTGAATAATGCAAGTGAATTATCATTGTTTGTTACTAAGTGGTATCAATGTTTGACTTTTTACATGTGCATCACCTCTCTTAGGATTGTGATTGATTTGGTTGAATTGTGAGTTGAGCAAGTTTTGAATGCTTAGTGTTTGTGGAATCACTTGATTGATATATCAATTTCATCTTGTTCACTCATGTAGTGTGATATCTAGGATGAAGTATTGGATTAATTTTTGTGCAGGATGTCTTATGTAGAGAATCATACCAATGACCCCTCTTTGACCCAACTATTCACTCACCATCTCCTTACCCCTCTGCCTCATGAAAGGATGCCAAAGTGCACATATCAGCCGTGGCCACCTTCTAAAGTTTGGTGTGGCCACATCTACATCTCACCACTTCACTCTCATCACCATATGCCCTATCTACTCCAAGGGCAAAGAAAAAAATGCAAAAAGAAAATAAAAGGATGCTCCTGTTTAAGAGCATTCAAATAAAGAAAAGATGAGTGCTCTATGTAATAGCACTCCAAAAATCTTACTGCAACCCTTTCTTCCACTTTCACACCCATTGAGCTAGGAAACATCAAACCTAGCTCATTTTGCCCTTTTCTGCAGCCACGTGGGTCATTTTGTGTGATTTGAAACATAAGACTGAATTCATGAAGGTGAAACAATGCTCCTAGTCATCTTTGATTAACACCACCATGAAACGGTTTACCCAGAACTTTATGGAAGAAATATGGATAACTTGTGTATTCTATGCGCTATATTTGAAGTTCATATGCTTTGTGCTCTTGTCATGATTGGATTGTGAAAGTAGGAGAGGTGAGAGGTGAACTGCATGTACTCAGTCATCTTTGATCCCATTAAGCAATAATCATCTTTTATGTTGCATTTGTCATTTCTTGATTGTGGAAAAATTGTAGAGAGATTGAGTTGGAGCATACTTGAGGACAAGTATGTTTTAAGTTTTGGGTGGTGATGCAGCCCTATTTTAGGGCTTCATCTTGTGTCATATTGCATGTCAATCACATCTATACTTGTTAGATTACATTTTATTTTCCCTAATATGCTTATTTCTATCAAATTCACTTATGGAGTTTTTTTGCATGTTTTATAGGTACTTTGTCCACTACTTGATGACATGGAAAGAAGATGGTCCAATCTATGGTTTCCTCAGGCTTAGAGGAGCTCACAATGAGGCCAAGACCACTTCCAACCTACCCCAAGTGGTCAAAGAATGTTTTGAAGAAGTACCCTCCATTGATGATCAAGTTCAAAGCTCAAGTGCATGGGAGGGACACCAACATGGCCGTGGTACTTCACCACGGTCGTGTTGGACATTCCCCAATCACAAAAAATCACAGTAACTCCTAGAATTTGATGAATATGGCCAAAACGACCATGGTGAGCAATATGCCCATGGCCATAGGTTCCCACCACGACCGTGGTGACCCCCCACGACCGTGGGCATCCATGTACCATCTCCATGTGATCTCCACATTTTAATTCCCATGATCGTTGTATCCTATCATGACCATTCTCACCCCTTCTCACCACGGCCGTGCCACAAATAAAACCTACCCATTTTCCCACTACTTTCCCCATTTTGCCCCTACTTAACATAGTGCTTCCCCCACACCTATATATACCTAGGTGGCGGCTGGGTCATGATGTTAGCTGCCTTCCACCACCTCCTAGCTCCCATTTTTTCCCTGTAGCCATTCCACTCCATTTCCACTTCCATTCCACTCCATTTCACCATTTCCACCACCAAAATGCTAGTTTATACTAGTTCCAACCCATAATCCCTTTCATTCCACACCCTTGCACCTTGGAGGAGAGAGATGATCATCTTACATCAGCTGGATAGGAGGATTCCTTCATCTACACTGAGCTCCATGGCTTCTTCTACCTCTTTCTCCTTTCTTTTTGTATTTTCCATTTCCATGAGTAGCTAGGCCCCCTTGGGTGGGCTGTTTGGGGGAAATTATGTTACTTTGATACCATTTTGGGGGAAAATGGCATGTAAACTTTGTAATTCCATTTGTTAATGATTATATTCTATTTGCATCTCATTCTACATGAATTTATTATTGGTTAGTGTGTGAAATCACCTAGGAATTTAGGAAAATTACTTATATGTGTGAATTTTGGGATTTTCCCCTAGGTCCAATTCTTGGATCCCTAGGTTGCCTCCCATATTACTACATCCTAATAAATTTCCCTAAACCTAAGTGAGAGATCTAAGTAGCTAGATTAGATAATTCTAGTGCAATTATCATGGAGCCTTCTCAAGGCTAGAATGTGGGGGAATCGGGGTCCAAAACCCTAATTTAACCTCCCCATTACTACCCTCAACCCCTAATTGCCCTAGGAATGCCTTACCTAAAAGCCTACTTGTTTAGACTCTAATTGAATTGAAGCTAATCCCTAACCCAATTGAGCCTCGTAAGGGTTGTAGGGGGTGTTAGGGACTAGTTCCCCTATACACAACCTAGCATATCCATGGCCAGTTAGTAGCTTAGGTTAATTCATTAGACTATAAATTGTTGTTTGGTTTGGATAATCTAAATGGAATCATAATGTTCATATGTCACCCCCAACTTAAGTGATAAGTTCATACCCCTAAACAACCCATACCTCTCTTTATTGCTTAAAACCCTAGTTTTGTGCTTGCTTAGCTTAGTTAGCTTCTTACTTTGCTCTTGCCTTGTTTATGCTAGTTTAGCTCTTTAATTGCTCTCTTGGCCTTCTCTTGCTTGCCTTAGTGTAGTTTTCACTTTCATACCTAGATTAATCCTTTCTTGTCTATTTAGCCTTAATCTAGTCTAGGGTTATTGTAGATTTCATTCTTGCCTTTAATTCCTCATTTGTTCATAGTAGTTTAACAATCAAAACAACCTTCAAACCCTTAACCCTAGTCTCCATAGTAGGTACCTAGCCAAACTAACCTAGATCTAGTGCCCCCTCTTCTCCCTGTGGATTGACCCTATACTTACTGCTTACCTATACTATGACACGACCTCGTGCACTTGCAGGTGTAGTTGTTCTAGTGTGAGTAGGTGTTAAGTTAGGTTTTATAAATATCAAAAGTGAATCCACCGTGCGCTTCCATCCACGGGATTGCATCTATTCAAACTCCAATTGAGTAGTGTGTAACACCATTGGCGGGAGCGCACCAAGCTTTCTGGCACCATTTTCGGGGATCAGAGGCACTCGGCCTAGCTAGTTAGTTTTGCTTTGACTTTTCCTACTGCCCTCATCATTGCTATTCTTTATTCATTATTCTTTGCATTCTTTGTGTATATTGGTTTACTAACTTGCTTTTTTTTGTTTGGTTGTGCTTTGTGCATGTGACAAGCCATTCGGGTGGAAACAAGATTGGAGGCCATAATGCACTTCACAGGCCACCTCAAAACTACTTCATTCCTGGCAACTACAAATCACCAATTGCTAGCAGGGTTGATCAGGTGCCAGGGGAGCAATTCTCCATCCCTCTAGGTCTTCTTGGGCTCCTACCCATCTTCTATGGCTCAGAGAGTAAGAACCCCTATAAGCGCATGGACTCCGTTCTTGAAGTATGCTCCACCTTCAGGACACCGACAACAAGTGATGATACAATCAGGTTGACTTTGTTTTCCTTCTCGCTCAAAGACAAAGACAAAGAGTGGTATGATTTAAGAAAGGACATCATGAGTTGGGGAGATTTGAAAAATGCTTTCTTGAGAAAATTCTACTCTATAGAAAAGTTAACACAAATGTGGCGTGCCATAGCAAGTTTCAGTCAAATAGATAATGAGAGATTCCACGAGGCTTGGGAGAGATTTCAACGGATGTTGAGAGAATGTCCACATCATGAGATCCCTTTGTGGCAGCTAGTTCAGTCCTTCTACTCTGGTCTATCTCATGCAAGTCAAGCTACAACAGATTCTTCTTGTGGGGGAGTTTTTATGGCTAAACCACCTGAACAGACATGGCCATTGTTTGAGAATTTGGCAGAAAGTTCAAGGATAAAAGCTTCTAGTATGGTCAGTGGCAGTGACCTATCTTTTGGTGTGACATCTCCAACTCATGATGATTCAAGCCCACAATTGATGAAAATGTTTAGTGAAATGGTGAGCTTCCTGAGAAACCAAGTGGCCAAACCTCCTTGTCATCCAGTCAATGCTATTGAGTTCTATGGGGAAGAAAAGAAGACACCTCACTCCTATAGCTACCATGAACCACAAAGTCCCACATATAGCTCAAGGTTTGAGGAAGAGGTTCTTTCTAGATTTAAAGTATTTGATGATGTTCAAAGAGATGTTGCAAGGTTAGAAGAGAGAATAGAGTAGCTATCTTCCATAATCACTCTCCAAGAAGGAAAATTGTCTTCAAAACCCATCATGAGCCACCATGAAGCAAGTGGACCTATGCCTTCTTCCCACATTTTCTATAGTCCAACCCCCATGCAAGTACATCCCATTCACTCCTTCCAAGGTCATTCCAAGCCTTACACCCCTCCACCACCTCCCTCACCTCAAATCTCCCAAAACTTCACTTTCCAACCCCAATTCTCTCCTCCCCCTCAATTCTCTTCTCCACCTCAATTTCAACCCCAAGTGTCACCTCCACCTCCTCCACAACCAAAACATGCTCCCCCTCTCCACCATGAGCAAGGTAGTGTTGTGATAGTTCTAAGGAGTGGGAAAACTCTTGGGTAGCCTACAAGTCAAAGAAAAGTTGATAAAGCAAAACAAAGACAGCCAAGTGGTGATACTGTGATTGATATTGCTGAAAATGATGTTGTGATACCGCATGTTGAGTTTGGGATTCCATGTGGTCCACCACATATCCCCTTTGCAAGTCCTACAAATCCTAGTGTTCTGCCTCATGTTCATGCAAGTACAGAAAAAACTAGTGATCCTCCATTCGTAGAAGCACTAGATGAGCCACCAGAATTGAAAAGGAAGCAAAAGCACAATGCTGATATTCTTGAGATGTTTTGCCAAGTGAAGGTGAACATTCAATTTTGGATACTATTAAGCAAATCCCATCTTATGCCAAGTTCCTCAAGAACCTATGCACTATGAAAAGAAGGTCAACGGGGAGGATTCTAAAGAAGGTGAGATTAACTAAACAAGTGAGCTCCATCATACAACACTCACTTCCCATGAAGGGAAAGGACCCAGGATCCCCACTCATACCTAGCTACATAGGGGGACATCGCATAGACATGTCCTTACTTGATTTGGGATCTAGTGTGAATTTGATTCCATATAATGTCTATGTTGAGATGGGCTTAGGAAAGTTGAAGTCAACACATTGCACTCTCTAGTTGGCAGATAGATCCTTAAAAGTGCGTAGGGGTAG
Source organism: Alisma plantago-aquatica (assembly GCA_963693085.1). Classification (NCBI taxonomy): domain Eukaryota; kingdom Viridiplantae; phylum Streptophyta; class Magnoliopsida; order Alismatales; family Alismataceae; genus Alisma; species Alisma plantago-aquatica. The sequence goes on along the minus strand of OY856410.1, from coordinate 48,423,967 downwards.
AGTGGATGATGTCGTGGTGATGATAGATAAAGAAAAAGGCATGGTGTTCCCGGCGGATTTCATTGTACTTGATATGGAGCTGGAGGATAGGAAGATTCCCATTATCTTGGGAAGGCCGTTCTTATCTACATCTGATGCTGACATTTATGTGTGTAGTGGCACTATGACAGTCTCATCCATGGACATGAAGATCAACATCAACATGTACAAGACCCCAACCCGGCGAGTCCGAGATAGGGATATTGGACATGATCACTTCACAAGTCCAAATGGGCATTTGAGATAAGGACACCAAGGTGAAGAAATTGGTGATGATTGTTATGATGAAAGGGACGAGGAACCTAGACTAAGTGTAAAGGAGGGATGCATGTTTTGCAAGAATGGACACATGAGAATTCCAAACTGATGAATGAATGAAGAATCACCAAGAAGCCCAAATGAAGGCATGAAACTTAGCTCTAGTGGGAGGAAACCCACATAGGTTTGGGATATTTTATACCCAACCTTCACTTTTTGATACTTTTGCTTTGTTTTTACACTTTCTAAGAAAACACACACACACACACTTGTGTTTAATAGTTTTGTCTAGTTTTAAGATGTGCAGGTGATAACAGGGTGAAATGAATGAAATTTGAGTAGAATTGAGAGAAGGATTCAAAGAAAAATCACTTTGGGCCAAGTTTTTGAGGGTTTGATGTTCCTCCTTTTGAGAGTAGCAGCTACCGGGACCACCATGGTATGACCGTGGTCATTTGCATGAAAACCACACCAAGTCCCTGGATTCAGAAGCAAAATTGAGAAAAACTGCCAAAGGACTGCACCACGGCCGTGGCAGGCAGCACAACCGAGCAACCTGAAGCCACCACGGCCGTGCTGCGCAACGCGGCCGTGTTGTAGACCAATTTCAGCCACTTAAGGTCGATTAGTGGGGCAACTACTATGCATATCCTCCACCATAGGGAGGAACACTGCTAGAGCCTTGAGAGAGCCATGATCGTCTACCCTATCATCCTAAACTCTAGGATCATGATGAGGACAACACGATTCAAAAGTTTGGGGTGGTAGGGTAGGTATGCCCTAGTTTCACTTTGCATTTCATGTGACACATCCACTTTTGTTTTCTTATTTTTTCTATCTACCTTAGTCATCTTTACTACTTTGCATACTTGCATGTCATGTAGTTTACTTTCTTGCAATTTTTGCGTAATTTTCAAAAAAAAATGCTCTTCTTGCCATGCATTGCATATCATGCAAATTTTTGGTAATTCTTGTATGTTATAGCTAGTATTTGCTTGTTTACTGATTTAAGTTCAATAATATAGGCTTAGATGTGATTGAAAGCAACTTGGCACCGTTTTGGCAAATTTTGCCCAAATTTGATATTTCTTGTCTAAAAAGTGTGTTTTGACCCACTCTCTACTGTTTTGAGTAAAAATGATGACCTTTGACAAATGCAAGTGAATTATCATTGTTTGTTACTAAGTGGTATCAATTTTTGACTTTTTACATGTGCATCACCTCTCTTAGGATTGTGATTGATTTGGTTGAATTGTGAGTTGAGCAAGCTTTGAACGCTTAGTGTTTGTGGAATCACTTGATTGATATATCAATTTCATCTTGTTCACTCATGTGGTGTGATGTCTAGGATGAAGTATTGGATTAATTTTCATGCAGGATGTCTTATGTGGAGAACCATACCAATGACCCTCTTTGACCCGACTATTCACTCACCATCTCCTTACCCCTCCAGCTCATGAAAGGATGCCAAAGTGCACATATCATCCGTGGCCACCTCCAAAAGTTTGGGGGTGGCCACATCTACATCTCACCGCTTCACTCTCATAACCATATGCCCTATCTACTCCAAGGGAAAAGAAAAAAAAATAAAAAAATGCAAAAAGAAAATAAAAGGATGCTCATGTTTAAGAGCATTAAAATAAAGAAAAGATGAGTGCTCTAAGTAATAGCACTCCAAAAATCTTACTGCAACCCTTTCTTCCACTTTCATACCCATTGAGCTAGGAAACATCAAACCTAGCTCATTTTGCCCTTTTCTGCAGCCACGTGGGTCATTTTGTGTGATTTGAAATATAAGACCGAATTCATGAAGGTGAAACAACACTCCTAGTCATCTTTGATTAACAACACCATGAAACGGTTTACCCAAAACTTTATGGAAGAAATATGGATAACTTGTGTATTCTATGCGCTATATTTGAATTTCATATGCTTTGTGCTCTTTTCATGATTGGATTGTGAAAGTAGGAGAGGAGAGAGGTGAAATGCATGTACTCAGTCATCTTTGATCCCATTCAGCAATAATCATCTTTTATATTGCATTTGTCATTTCTTGATTGTGGAAAAATTGCAAAGAGATTGAGTTGGAGCATACTTGAGGACAAGTATGTTTTAAGTTTGGGGTGGTGATGCAACCCTATTTTAGGGCTTCATCTTGTGTCATATTGCATTTCAATCACATCTATACTTGTTAGATTACATTTTATTTCCCCCAATATGCTTATTTCTATCAAATGAACTTATGGAGTCTTTTTGCATGTTTTATAGGTACTTTGTCCACTAATTGATGGCATGGAAAGAAGATGGTCCAATCTAGGGTTTCCTCAGGCTTGGAGGAGCCCAAAATGAGGCCAAAACAACTTCCAACCTAACCCAAGTGGTCAAAGAATGTTTTGAAGCAATACCCTCCACGGATGATCAAGTTCAAAGCTCAAGTGCATGGGAGGGATACGAAAATGGCCGTGGTACTTCACCATGGCCATGGTGGACATGCCCCAATCACAAAAAATCACCATAACTCCTAGAATTTGATGAATATGGCCAAAACGGCCATGGTGAGCAATATGCCCGTGGCCATAATCTAGTCTAGGGTTAGCATAGATATCATTCTTGCCTTTAATTCCTCATTTGTTCATAGTAGTTTAACAATCAAAACAACCTTAAAATCCTTAACCCTAGTCTCCGCAGTAGGAACCTAGCCAAACTAACCTAGCTCTAGTGCCCCCTCTTCTCCCTGTGGATCGACCTTATACTTGTTGCTTACCTATACTATGACATGACCCCGTACGCTTGCAGGTGTAGTTGTTTTAGTGTGAGTAGGTGTTAAGTTAGGTTTTATAAATATGGAAAGTGAATCCACCGTGCGCTTCTGTCCGCGGGGTTGCATCTATTCAAACTCCAATTGAGTAGTGTGTAACACCATTGGCAGGAGCGCACCAGTGGGGTGTATTTTAACTTCATCAAAAACCATTGTTATAGAGTGATACTACGATCCCATATTAAAGTACTCATTTTTGGAACATGATATTTTTTTCTAGCTGCAACAAGAGGAGTGGGGAAATAGGAGATTGGAGATCCCTCTAATGACCACATGAGGGGATGAGACTGTGGGGTTGGCCTTGCCTTGGCAAGGCAAAGGAAATGAGCCATTATTGGCCAGAGGAGAACGCAAACTGATAGAACATCATGGTCAAAGCAGCATGTTATAGCCAAAAGATGGAAGAAAGAGTATACCTCAAATTGGGGAAGACTTGAGATTGGAAGAGCTTTGTGGTAGCCCAAGGGGTTGTCTGTGTGGCTTGACATCTTCCCAGCGGGTGCCATTCCCCCTGATGATGAAGCAGTTTTGGGTAGCGGTGGGGCTTCGTCAACCAAGCGCTTTGGGCCATCACACCAAAATCTAAGGATTGGTTGAGCTTCATTAACGACCAGGGATGGTATCGATGTAAGGAATTGGAAGGAGGTGATTAGAGGACAAAGTAAGAAGCTCTAGTTCATGCTAGTAAGGAAGGAGTTTGGTGATGGTTTGGGGGTTTTTGATGAGAAATTGGTGAGTTTTTGTGACTAAAGGAAGGTTGATGAAGCTATATAGGGTGTTAATACTAGCCCCAGGGTCTAGGGTTGCATGAGGGTTCTTCTCCTTCAAGTCCAAGGTGCCTCCACTTTGGGTGTTTTCCAATTAGAGAGAGAGAGAACATGTCACGCTAATTGAGATTACTCAAAACTCAAAACTCTATCAATCACTAATTAACCACATAGCAGAAAAAGGGGATAATTAAAACCTATTTATTTCACCAGCATACTCAAGAACACTTACACAAATGCCCAAGATTTTGTTTGTATTCATATATCATGCCAAATAACTTTTACAATTATTTTGTGGCCTCAACCACAACATATACATACAAAAGAGTATTATCCACATATACAAGCATCAAAATGCTACCAAAATCTCAAATCAATTGAAACATTGTATACAAACTTTCTCACCCAGACTTGAGAGTACATGGACGATTGTAGGACACACTAGACATCTATACAACCTTATCTAAGGTCCATCATCACAACTCCTCCTCATTGTCATAGGTCTTCTACTGTTACTGCCGATCACCTAAAAAGATGTGGTGACCCACGAGGTGAGACCCATGTCCCAGTGAGAGATATAACTCTCAACAATTCTTATTGTTACAACAAATTAAATAGATAGAGAAGGTTATATAACAAAATATCACTACCAGATATAAAACTTCTTGAGAACAGTTCTATTTAGAGTTTTATTTGTAGCATTGAAAAATTAACATTATTTTCAAAGATCATTTGTAGTTAATGCTATGGGCATATCTATCATCATGTGTCTAGCTAGTATCATGGGTATAGTTAACAGTTATTAGCGTGTCTAACAGGATAAGCATGTTTAAATGCATAGGCATGGCTAGCAGCATAAGCATAGATAACATCATCAACAAGTCAGTAGCATAAGGATATCTAACTTCATAAGCAAGTCTAACAACATAAGCATAGCTAATTTCATAAGCAAGTCCAATGGCATAAGCATGACTATATTATATATCACATTATATAACATCTACATATAAAAGGAGAAAACAAGGGTTATCATCCAATGTGAAGCATTGTGTATAAACCTAACAGACATACTACATGGCTGAATTAAATCTTTTATTAATCCTTAGCGAGTTTGAGGTATACCCCTCAGACTCCAAGTGGCCATCGCTTGGTCGTAATCAATTTCGTATAAGATCTAGGAGAATCAACGTCTTAAGATATCAACCCTCGGTTAGTGGGAGTGAAATGTAATGACATAATAGTCAAACTGCCTACAGTGACATATAGTCAAGCTTCTAACACTAGCCCATCCTTTGGTATAAAGGTCACAGTGCTCGAAACCAGAGTATATAGAACCCAATCATCTGAAGTACGACCACAGTTGTCCTCAATCACATCATATATACAAGTTCTCAAATGCGGCATAATCTGAACCATTCTCCATAAACTTGGGATTGGATGTCAAGGATGTACACTCCCTACACCCGCACATACTCAATGGTTATGTATGCGACTCTGAGCATCACTTAGGAATACTTGTTTCCCCATCTAGCATGTCTTGACACTAAATGGTACTACAATTGAGGGCACTACATGATTAGGGTTTCACTTGATTAGTTATGTCAATTGGATGGATTAAGGCTGCATCAAACAAGTGGACATAGAAACCATGATTCATTTGTCACAAGCATTGATATATATATAACAACTTCAGAAGATATAAAATGCATGAGACATGTTCCTAAGCACAAAACCACACATACTATTTCATTTCCATTCATGAGACTATAAATTCCATCATACCACCACATGATATAGATCCTTATCACATAATAAAGAGGATCACACCTTAATCAAGCCTCAACCTTGCACAAAGGTCATTAAGGCCATCACATCATTCCATGCAAGAGCATCATTATCTTTCCATACCTTGTAACAAGGCTCAACAAACCCTCACCATATTTGTGAGACATAAGTTTAGCATAACATTGCATTAAAGAGCTAAAAGATGTTCACAGGATAACAAAGTAGGGTTATCTTAGCATTAAGAGAATTCCTTCATCATATCATCATACAAGAAGGCTAGGTATGATTGACCATCATGATACTTATAGTGCTCATGTTTAGCATAAGAAAGCATTAACCATAAGGGCCATGATAACCACTAGTTAACACATTAGGATTACAACAAACATTAGAGAAAATATTTTTTCCTCATATCATACAAGGGAAAAGAATGATTAACCATCATTACTTAATTGCAATAAGTTAAATTCATTAGGGTAGGTGGAAATGATGTTACAAATCAACACTTCAAGCTAACCATAGGTTCATACACTTACTTAGGTCAAAGCACATCCTTCACAAATAGCATTCTCGTCCTATCATGGATGCAGAAGGTAGGGTTCATAACAAGGTTTAACCATTGAATTGTATTATTAAACCACAACTATACAAAAATTAGGGTTAAGTGTAACAAGATAAGCTAGACTAGTGTTATACATCAGCTCATTATAGTGACTATTAGTTTACATTCATATGAGGGTAAAGGTAAGACTACAAATCTATGGGAATAGAACCATTGATTCCACATCATCAAAACCAAATCATCAAACCATGAAATTCACTCCAAACCTGTGACACCTCATCACACTAAATGAGATTACTCAAAACACAAAACACGATCAACTACTAATTAATCACACAGTCAAAAATGCAGAATAATTAAAACCAATTTCAACAATGTAAATAAACTCTAGAACATTTACATAAAGGTCCATAGTTCCATTCTACATACAAAAGACATTTCACATGTACATGCCATATATTTACAAACATTGGCATACTGCCAAAATCTCATATTGATACAAGTATATCATCTAGAGAACACATCCCATACCTAGACCTGAGAGTACAAGGATGACACAAGGACTCTACTACCAACATCTACGACTGACCAACCTTTTGAATCTACTGATCACCAGGTTGGTTCTCTTCCATAGCGTGACCTCGACCTCGTTGCCGGTGACCACCTAAAAAATGGGGTGACCCACGGGTGAGACCCAGTCCCAGTGAGAGATATAACTCTCTCCAACATATATTGATTACAACATATTAATTAATAGTAAATAAACTGAGTGGTTACGGTATTGAATAAGCAATATGAGCAGGTTCAAAAATTTAAGCATATTAAGCAGTTAAGCGAATAAGCTTTAGCATCAAGTAGAATTACTCAAATTTCATAAGTTTGCATCATGTAAGAACTATGTAGTATAAAGACAATACAAGGGTTAATCAACCAATGTGATATATATTAAACCCTAGCAATTATACTACACAGCTGGTATTATATCTTTTATTATTATGCCCTAGGGAGTTTGAGTCATACCGCTCGAAGTCCAACTCACCACTACAAAGTGGTATTCAGTTCTGTGTAAGATCTAGGAGTGTCGGTATCCTAAGATCTCTTTCCCTCGGTCAGTACGAGTAAACTGCAGTGACATACCGGCCAAACTGCCAACATTGACATATAGTCAACTGATAACAACTAGCCCGTACTTGGTACAAGTTACGACACTAGAAACTAGTGTATACAAAACCCTCTAATTCGAGGTACAACCATAGTTGTCCTCAATCACATCAAATGTCTAAGGCATGACCATAGCCATCCTCCATAACTTGCATTTGTGGATGACAAGGATATATCCTCAACTTGCCACCCCCACATACTCAATAGTATGTGCTTTGAGTTTCCCTTAGGAATACTCATTTCACCATCCAGCAAGTTCTGACACTGAAGATGGCTCTACGAAACAGGGCTCGACATGATTAAGGTTACACTTGATTAATTACTGCCAATTGAATGCATTAAGGCTTTATCATACAAGTGGACATTCAAACCCTAATTCTTTTATAACAGGAGTATATGTATAACAAATTCAAAATATATAAAAAATTTGAGATATAAATCTTAATCACATTACCACATGCTATCATTCATTGCAAATTAATGGACCACACTTATGATCATACTTTTACAAGATACCAATACTTATCACAAGTTTTAGGGTTTTAACCCTTATTAGAACATGAAGAAAATTTCACCTCAATCATGGCTTCAAACATGACCAAAGGTCGTTAAGACCATCAAATTATTCATAGTAAAGTTATCATCATCATTCCATGCCTTAAACAAGGCTCAAAATATCATTAGCACATATATGTCCATAGATATTATCATGGCAAGGCACTATGATATTCAAATAGTACTACATTGTGGTTTCAACACAAGAAGAGTGTAATAAATTGTCACATTAATCATTCAAGAGGTCCTACTATGACCAACCAACATCATCTAATTACATTAAGGTTAGGTATAACAAGCTATATTACATGGGAGTTACCCATCCACTTATTATAGTGATTTATCAAATATAACTATATGATGGCAAAGGTAAGATTACAAATGAATGGTATTGAACCATCAAATTATCATCACTAGGACCCACATATAATACCATGGGATTCATTCTAATCTATTAGATGTTGAAGCATCTGATATTATTCATTGGATCAGGTTCATTGTTCAAGGTTATCAATTGAAGTATAGGTCTGACCATTAGATCAATTGAACCAAGGAACCATTCGTTTAAGGTTCAGTCAAATCTTCAATTACATTCTTAACTCATCATATGTGGTGATGACCTGATCCACCATTAATTGTGATCATTAGGTCACCATTGGTTGCTAGATCAACAATATATTCATTTAACACCATCAAATATTAAGCTAATGTCATCATGGATTGATAGCATCATTAGAATACTTAGTGGATGATAATTAAACGTCTAATTGAGCCAAAACCTGACCTAAGGAGGTGACCATAGGTTGTCCCATAAATTTGACACCCTTGATCATGACCATCAGTTTCCAAGATAAAAATACCATTGGTTGTCGAATGGTATCACCATCGATTGTGTGGTAGGGAAGGAAATAGCTTGAAAACCCTAATTTGGACCATCAATTGTTTTGTGCTTAGCACCATAGGTTGTTGCTATCAAATCATATTATTCCTTAGAAAGTTCTTACACATGTTTACAAGTTCATATAGAATTGGAACAGAATAGGAACACCATAAAAAATTCATAACCGTAAACAAGCATGGTTTCTATATGCATAGATCATCACATTAAAGCATAAACATGAACTAACAAGTTCTAGCAAGCAATATAAGTGAAGAATGTTATAAAAATCACCTCTATAGGGTAGGTCAGATCCCAAACAGAAATAATCTTAGGCATATAAGGCAAGAAAACCCTAGTTTCAAATCTGAACTTGGCCAAGTAGGCACTTCTCTCCACAAAGAAGCAAAACCCTAGAAGAAGAAGCAAGAAAGGTAGATTCTTGAGTTCTAGAGCCACTTCCACCATGGAACAACAAGGTTCCGACATAGAGGAATATAGGAGGATCAAGAATAGAGAAATAAATGGAGGAACTAAGGGAATAATTACACTTTTACGTCAAGATCATTAGGAAGGAGCTTTAGAAACTCCTAAAGGAAATCAATTGCGATGCTTTTGCCAAGAAGATCCCTACTTTCTTATTCCTAGGATAGGAACTTCATAGCAGAATAGAGAGAGAACGAGGTTTATAGAAGGAGGGAAGTGGTAGAGAGAAAATGGTTTGTTTGGGTGCTTAGGGAGAGATATATAAGACTTTAAGATAGAGAAAAGAAAAAGTTGAAATCCTAGTTTCTTTCCAAGTGTCCATGGCCTCAAACTATTACAAATATATAGGTAGCCACACGAGAAGCTGACCCACCTTCCATGGAGACCTACTTATCCCTCATTTCTTGATTTTGCAAGAAAAGCAAATAAACCATTTGCTTGAGAGCTCCTAAAGGTAGCTCATCCATAAAGGAGTAAACCCTAAAATACCCTTGAAGAAAACACCTTCAAACCAAGGTTCAACGAGGATCCCCGTGGCTCAAAAAGCTCAAGAATGATAAGATAAAATCTAAGGAACATAATGAATTTGACAAATAGCAAAGAAAACCCCTCAATTGGGTGAATTGCTAAAAAGTCCAAAATGTACCTAAAATTGAATAAATTGTTCAAACGATGTCCAAATTTGAAATTCAAGCTTGTCTTATGATTTATAAGCACATCACAAGGTTAGATTAGGGTTATAAGCACTTAAATATTGTAATTAAGCTTATTCAACACTTTAAGTAAGTCCAGGGGCCTTACAACTATAAATCCCTAACAAGGATTTCACTCCTATGCAAAGAGAGATGGGTACTTTCTCATTCTCTAGTTCCCATGTGGCTTACTCTATTTCACGGTGATACCAAAAAACTTTCACTAGTACTATATGTTGGTATGCATGTCCTAAGAGCCAATCATGGGATGATTGGTGGGATACATTAATATTGATTTGATAAAGATCAAAGGCAAGCTTCCAATTCATTCTGGTTCAGTCATATGAGATAATGATAGTATAGATTGACTGTCTAGAGAATGACATTACTCAATGACGTATGCTTTTAGGTTGAGGACCTGAACGATGAGATCATACAGATGCTAAGAGTGTGTACATTCTTATTATGTCCCTAGTCAGATTCATTATGAAAGGTAGATAGACAACAATGACACACAAGACTAGATTGTGGTGTTGGTTGATGACAAAATCTCATTAGTCATGATATGGAGATATCAAACCAAACACATATGTACTTGTTAGAGAACAAGTTTACCGGACATACCCACTGTGAGTTTGACACATGGAACCATGACATGGTAGTCACAGTCAGTTCTCACAGTGATGGTGGTGAGTGCGATTCTTTGACCTGAAATTACTACACTCAACACATGTCGTTGGGTACACTTTGACATCATCAAACGCAGTCCTGAAACATGGGTTGTTATAAAGGTGATGATTGGGTGGCTTTGACACATGGGGCTTTTGAGGGGTGAGTGATAGACATGGGATTTGTCCCTCCTGAGGGAGTTTGATATTCATAGACACTTGATGAGTAGGATTGAGATAGGCATGCGCACGCATGTGTGAATCAATATGTGATATTGATGTCATACATATCTCCTCCAATCTACTCTGAGATCAAGAAAGTGAATGAACGTTGACAGGATGACTGTTCCATGCCTTGAGTTTATTCGGGATATAAGTGATAAAGGAATTATAAATTCGCTGTAACACCATTCATGAATTGTAGGATTGAAAGTTGTTTTCCAACTTTCTTTTTCACTTGGGTAGCAGTAATGTGCGACTAGGCACCGCTCTTTGCTTGTGAAGTCATAAGTGTTATGGACTTTAACTGCCAATGTGAAATGGACCTGCAGGGTCACACACATAGGATTTAACCTGGAAGAGGAGTTTATCCACAAACTATGTTTAGATTGATTACTAAAAGAGTTTAGTAGTTCAATTAAACACTTGATCAATTGATAGCTCAATATCATAGTGTTCCAGGTGTTGGACCGATTGATTAGAGTATCGAATTAATTGAAATTGTAATTGACTAATTTGCACAAGTCTTCCGCCCCAACCGATTGGCTCAAGAGTTGAACCGATCGACTCAGGTTGGTGAACCGATCGGCTCATGTGATGAACTGATCGACTCAATACAGGTTGAGACGACCGGTTCAAGGGTTGAACCGATCGGCTCAACTGGTCCAACCGAGATTGTTTGGAAATTTAGAAGACTATTTTGCAAATACAATTTGTTTCACTTGTACAAATTCGATTTGAATAAGGATTAATATTTGATCAATCAGAAACAAATACGAAAGTCAATTTGAGTTGGATCAGGACCACATACCGATTGGCTCATAAGTGAACCGATCGGCTCAGGTGTCCCAACCGATCGGTTGAGGTGTGAACCGATCGACTCAACTCCCCAACCATACGTTTCATGAATGAAACGATCAGTTCAGGTGGCACAGTTGGTTGTTTTTGTGGAAAATCTTGGACCCTTCTACTCCTGCATTTAATCCTACATTGCCCGGGGTAGAGAACCCTGTCCCATGACCCTCCTATATATATAGGGGTAGTGGGGGCTTCTCAGGACAACAACTCAGTGCACCAGTTGCTCTGCAAAGTTGTCGTTCTCTCTGGTTTTGGTAACCGAGAGAGCCCAAGCAAGTGCTACCCGATAAGGGAGGCACAACAGGGGAAAGACAACTGTAGAAAAGTTACTGGTGGCATGAGAGTTTGTTGATGACCAGTACACCGACAGGAGGGTATGACTCCTTCTGATTTCTTGTGGGACAAGGAGATCAGAGTTCCAGGTGGTCCGTGTGGACTACTTTAGAGGCGCGAGACTTCTGCCGCTCGGAAGACAACTGTCAATCCCGACAGTCCCGGTGAGACCATGAGATGCACAGACACCGTCCAAGACCGGAGGTGAAGACCACACAAGCCGCGAGGTAACATCATCGAGAAAGCCTCGGGACAAGGTATGCCTCTACAAACCATCCTTCCTATTGTATAGACGTTGATGCGATTCCTTTATTATGGGTTTGAGAGAAGAAATTTTTTGTTTCCGCTGCCTTCTCTGTCTCCCATAAACACAACAGTGGTATAAGAACCATGTCAACTGCTCTATGCTTTAGGATTATCGATATGATCGATTTTGGTTTGTCGCCTTTATTTATTGCATACGATGCGAATAAAATTGGCTTTATGCACGTCCAATCCTAAATCCACAAATCCCAATATACATATATGATATGTAATATGAATGCACTCGATACACATCACCCTTAAACGAGTTTTGTGGTGGATGTATAGTGTGGTTATGGCCAATAAACCCTATGTATGTGTGCTTGGTTGAATGTGGTTGCTTGCATTTCGGTATGTGCACCGATTCCCTATCTCCTATTCCTGATGTAACTCAAGATAACTCGAGATTTCTTTCCTACCTTTGCCCCCCCGAATGTAACTCGAGGTTTCCCAATTCAAATGTAAATAGGATAAATCTTTTATTTCCTATTATGTCAAAGAACGGAGGACACCTGACGACGACTGAAACGATCGGTTCAAGGAGTGAACTGATCAGTTGGTGATCCAGACGACCGGCTCGAGGAGCGAGACAAGCGGGTGGTGACATGAGGAGATGCACGATGACCAGGTGAACCGATCGGTTGGAGGAGCCAACCGATTGGCTGGTGGCACCCAGATGACCGAGCCAATGTGAGCAGGTCATTCATGTGATGAGTTGATCAACTCAGACGGCTATAACACTTCATCATGGAAAGGTTGCATGTGATGTAGACCTAGATCACTGTGATTCCTCTTGGCTCTAGGAATCACATTAAGATGGCCATAATCATTGATTTTATCGTTTCACATGTTTTATGTGGGATATAACATGTATATGATACATACTATATATTATGGTGATTGGATATGTATATGTACCTATAAAACCAAATCCCTCATTAAATATTAAAGTTTTAGATGCCCTCCAAATGCGACACACATGAAAAGCTTGATCGGCCAAGTGTGGGCACGCCCTAGCGTGGTGCACCGTCTATCTTGTGGAAGCGTGAATGATGGATATGTGTGTCTGCCCTAGCAGGGTGCATATTCATCGTGTTGGCTTTGGGTCAAACTTAACAAGGTGACCTAGATAGGATCTAGCACCTTGAGGCATGGAGGTGATCATGGCAAGGAGTTGCATATGACATCGATCAAGAGTTGCATATGATGCAATTGGCAAAAGTTGCCTACCTGGAAGATCTAAGTTGTGGGTGACAACCCTAGCTGGTCCATGACCCAGAATATTTCAGGATCTTGACCCACTAGAAGGTTGTTCGCTGCAATATTCCGAATTGATGGTGAGGGCTATCAATTTGAACAAAAATAGTGGGAGTGATAATTAATTAAAGTCCTAATTATATCGTCAACTTTTCAAATCAATGAAATAAGTCAAAATTGAGTTTTGGACTAAATTGCATATATTTCCTTTTGTAGAACAAATGACAACAAACAACAATCACTTTTCGTTGCGATCGGTCCTTGAGAAGGATAAGCTAAATGGGACTAATTTCCACGATTGGTTAGGACATTGAGAAGTGTTCTCAATCTAAGAGTGAAAGCTCTTAGTCCTAGTTATACCAGAACCAGATGAACTCGATCCCACCACACCAATGGCTGAAAGTATGCTTATGGAAGCATACCGAGGATGCCATTGATATAGAGCGCTTAATGTTGTGCTCTCTGAACTATGAGTTGCAGAGACAACATGAGACGTATGATGTCTCCAAGACACTATCCTAGTATGTCATGACAGAAGGAGATCCAGTAAGGTATTCACACACTCAATGTGATTGGGTATGTGGAAAAACCTGACTAAGGAGGATTCCCTCTGAACCAAGAGTTGTCTATTGGTATGATACTGCAAATATTGTGAGAATCATACAGTTCATGATGAACTACAACATGAAAAACTTTGACAAGCATTGACAGAGTTGTTGTACATGTTAAGGATAGTAGAGGCAATTACGAAGAAAGACAAACACTAATGTTTGATGTGATCAATGAAGGGTAAGTCTTAAGGGCAAGGTCAAGGGCAAAGCTAAGAAGTGTTCTGATGCTGGCCAGCAGCCCAAGCCGTCTCCAGCCTCAAGGCACATGGGGAAAGGGTGTATGAGGGAAGTGCCCTCCATATCTGGAAGAATACAAGAAGATGAAGGAGGGGATGGAAATATCCACCTAAGGTATCATTAAATGAACCTCTTTTGAGGTATATGATACCAAGTTGTAGATTTGACATATATGATATGTAAGATCTACAAAGAAGTGATGGCCTTTATGAAAGGAACAAGAAAGGAGTACCCATAAATGGGGCAAATTTTGCCGCCATAGATAGGAGTACTTTAGTTTATTTTCATCCTTAAATGCTTGTAATAGAGTTATGGACTGCTATTTCATATTTGCCAATAGATAGAAACACATTATTTTTGCATGACAATGATGGCAATAAATAAAGTTGATGTTTCAATCTTTGTGGCAATGCCTTGTTTATCTTGTGGTACTTGGTATGCATAAGATAAAATGATACCTAATAGTTATTAAAACTCAAACAATCAAATTAGTATAAATCATGAGAAATTCATTTCTAGTTTCCATATGATGCATAAATCTAGACTCTTTTGGTTAGAGAACCAGTAAGAGACATGAATATCTTAGACATGATTAATCGATCTTCACTAGTGGTAGTGGGAGATTGATTATCCTATTAGGTATAATACATGTGATGTATTTACATACCTATTGGAGTTAATGCTGAATATTCAAATGGTGTTTAGAGAAATACCAATATGAATATCTTGAAGTGTTCAAGAATATCATAGATGAAGTACGAATTTGGTAAAGTGTTAATTCTTGATGAGATCAATGAATGAAATACTTGAACCAAATGTTTGAGATCCTTGTGAGTGATTATGATAGTGTATCATAGTAAGCTCGTGATTAAGGCATGGTGATGTCTAAATCAAAAGGAGTCATACTCTAAGGAGTTAGAAGATGATTATAAAATAACTAATTTCTTCTTAAATAAAGAATACCCCACACTAATAAAGGACATTAAGAATCACAAGGAGTTGTGAGTTCTTATATCCTTGATAGATACACCTCAATTATCTATGTGATAAGTTGGTCATGTGATGAGTCAACTATCTAGATGAATATAAGGAACCAGATTTTGAGTTATGGTTTATGGCCATTACACCCTAAATGACTTCCATGTGAACCGTAAGGTATGACCTTGATGGTAGCACCCATTGGGATGAAATCCATAAGTGCGAATGAGTCTTAAGCATTAAGACACATGGATAACATTTTGAGAAGGATGATGCTTGTTAATTACAACTTAATGACTAAGAGATTTGGCATACGGATACTAAAACTGCATTCCTATGAGGAATAAAACAAGGATGTGTATGTGACACAACCTACAAGGTTTATGAATCCATTAATGCAAATGAAGTCTATAAGTTACAATGGACTAATCAATGTGATTGATTGAGTATAAGCAACTCATAACTGTTATCTTTACTTTGATGATATAGTCAAAGGGTTTGACTCATATGTCAAAGATAAAGAGAGATCTATGATTTAGTGGGAGTGTATTCACATTCCACATGTTGATGTGAAATAGAAATGTTCTAGAATGGAAATCCAAAGTGGAAATTATCTTTAGGGAAGATAGAGACGTTTCCTATGTGATAGGAATAGAGATCTATAAAGATAGTTCTCAGAAAACCTCTTGACCTGAAAAGAGAAAGCATACATTGGAAATCTATAATGAAGGGTTCAGTGTGCACTGATTTAGTGGGAGAAAACTTGTCCATGTTACATGGAGTTAGTATCCCAAGGCCAAGTGTCCAATTCTTATGAAGAATGGTAACACTAAGAATAGATATGGATCTATCATGTATGTAATCATCCCATTATCTTGCATGTATGGACATAGCAAGAATAAAATGCATTCATGATCTTGTATGTAGGACATGACAATATGATGTGCTCATCCTGATAACTCGTATGTGGGACATGAAGAATGGATGTCTGTCTAGTTCCAGTAAGGGTTACTGGAATACCATAAGAACTGGATAAGTGCTTGAGAAGTACTAGTTCTATGGAAAATAAGGAAGGGTTCATTGTAAAGAGTTACACTGATGCGAACTTCCGAAAAGGATAGAAAATTAATCACAATATATATGGGATATATAAAAGTGAATGTTTGTTGATAATTGGAAACGTTCCAATAAAGCCAATTTTAAGAGGAAATGTTGAGTATCCGTGTGTTAGAGAATAACAGTGGATACTATATGGATTTGGAAGTTTATGAGATGAAGTTATAGATATTCCGATCTTTGATGACAAGTAAGGAGTACTTGGTCATGCAATATGGCTAAAGGTTAGCAAAGGAATACTAGATCACATATTACGACAACTCCATCTCATACGTGTGACATACAGTGAAGAGATGAGAGACATGCAATTAATATCGACTTTGGCAAGGTGTTGCCATAACTCACTATGTTATCACTAGAGTACAGTGACATGTGGGACATGTTTAAAGATCACTATGAATATGATTCAAGGGTGATTGGCTCGTAGTGCAAGTGGGAGTCTGTTGGTATGTATGCCCTGAGAGCCAATCATGGGATGATTGGTGGGATACATTAAGATTGATGTGATAAAGTGGATTTTCTCCTATTTTGTATAATTGCTCTTGTTACTTTAATTCCTCAATATTTATGTCTCCTATGACTTCATAACTCTATAATGTCCACCAAAGTCAAAGATTCCCCATTTTGAGTCAATATGGTACACATATATGCATGAAATCATAGTGTTGTTATACCCTTAAATCATTTGATTAAAATCTTGATCATACATGCTCATTTTGATTTGTAATTTTTCACAATTATTCTAGACCCTATTATGAAGCTATGGTCCAAAATTTGAGACCATTTGGACATTCCTACAATT
This sequence comes from Alisma plantago-aquatica, assembly GCA_963693085.1. Taxonomy (NCBI): domain Eukaryota; kingdom Viridiplantae; phylum Streptophyta; class Magnoliopsida; order Alismatales; family Alismataceae; genus Alisma; species Alisma plantago-aquatica. The sequence continues at coordinate 48,406,585 of OY856410.1, read as the reverse complement.
TGTTATGTTTTTCCTAAGATCTACTCTTTTTAATCCTTGTTTTTCCCCCTTTTTATACCTACTGGGCCTGGCCCATTTGCCCTTGGGCGCTTCCCTGTTTTGACCCGGGTCCAATGCCTTCGAACTGGGGTTCAATCCCATGAACCGTTCGTGAACCCAGCCCCCTCCTCTTGAGGCAGGCACATGACCCAACGACCGTCGGATGGAGATCCAACAGTGTTAGGTCGTCTTCTACCTTACACCCAATATGGCAGGTCCATCGCACACCCAACCCTTCGAGCGCATGACCCGGCCTCTCTTGGACCCCCCTCTCACCCCACTCTTGTGACGTTTCTCTTCCCCTCACCTTCTCGAATCTTCCCAACCTGTTAATCGTTCAAAAACAAACTTTGGAGGCCAAGGAAACTCGCCGCCAACTCTCCAAGATGAGCCCCTTCCGCAAACCCTAAAGATAGCTTCGAAACACTATAAAAACTGTAGCTTGCCCTTGTTCCGTGCTCGGGTTGGCCACCATCACTCCTCCTTCACTGGTTTCGTTCCACCTACGTTCCTCCCTGATCTGATGCCGCTAGCCGACAGCTGAGTCTGGCAGCGAGGCGCCCACGCACAACCATCGCGGTGTGCACGACAAGAGAGGGAACGACGGACAGCGTGCCTCGGACCCGCCCCATCCACCCTTGTTGTATCTTCCCGAGACGGAGAGGGAGCCGTGGTGCAGGTCCTCGGGGCAGGGAGCCCCTGTCCTTCCCCTGTTTCATGGGCGGAACAGATGAATCACGAACGGGATGCGCGCCAGAAGGCAAAGACCATCGCGACCATCCGATCTGCTGGCAACGGTCGGGATGGGGACACGCTGAAGCCAACCGCCACCGCCCTAACCGCGTTTGGAGTGGTGAGCGCCAACCATGGACCGTGAGCACTGCTTGTGGGGAGACCGTTCGATCGTGATCCAAGGGATCCGGCCCACAATGGAAATACATGTAGGTGTCACATCTTATCTCTATAGTTTTCTTATTCATCTTCTAAAATCGATATCTCCCAAACCCCTTGGCCAAATTAGACATATAAATATACCAAATTGATCAACTCGACGAGACCTACCAATTGGGCATGGTTCCAGGTCCTAATTTTAATGCTTACACCCCTGTTTTCTGGAAAAGGATCACTTTAGCCATGTTGTGTACATATAATGCATCCTTATGATAAATCTTGAATCTTTAGTATACTTGTACCATGTTGCTCATCAAATCAGTAACTTTTGTTCATATTTGAACCAAAAAAAGGTCCTGCTCTCCCTTTTGCTCATAAATGACTCCCATTTGCACTATGTGACTTGTCCTTGGACTTTAATGTATGATCTTGATCAAAGTTGCTATATTTCTTGAATACAATTCGTGTATCTATGTCTTGCTAATCTAATCTTGAATCTTGTCTAAATCTTGTGTCCTGATGATCATGATCTAGGGTGCTCTATTGTGAGTCTTTCAACCCTAGAATGCATGTAAATACCTTAAACCTTGTTATGAGTATAGAAAGTGCATGGAACGTCATAAGGGCATGAAAATTGAGTCACACCATCATGATGACCTCTAGATCAGTATAATATCATATAATAACCCAATAAGCAACTTGGGACCCACCTTGGCCAAAACCCTAAAATGCATCTAATTATGGTTAATGATGAGAATCTAATGCATATATGAAATCTTGTTGTTAATCAGGTTTGGCATATGGCTAGATGGTGAAGGATATGTTAGGTTGTGAAATCTCTGAATCAGGTATGGGCCTTATCTAGTTATATGACTAGCTTTCTTGTTTGAAATGATATGTAATGTATGCTTGTTTGTTTACTTGTCCGATATTGCCATGTAGTATTGCTATGTCATACTCGATGTTTGCCTCGTCAGTTTTATAACTTGAACACATACATATATGAAACTCCATTATAATATTGTTGATAAAGGGCTCTTGGTTACGACCTTGAGGTCCCTCTCGTATAAAAGGGTTAGCTAAGATTGAGCACCCTTACGGACCCTTCCGACGGGAAGATGGTCAAAGGCCTTAAACATGTTTGATATTGATATTGTTGGTATAATGGAGTGAAATGACATAAAATATGGTTTCGCATTTGTTAAACAATTAACTTGTTTATTCTTGTTCGTTTAGTCTTAAAATCTTTTCAAAATTATGCAAAGTTTATATATATGTGTATCTTTCGGCCCCATACTCAACACCTCGTGTGTTGACCCATTTCTCGTATGTTGTTTTTAGGTTCAAAGAAGGCTAGAAGGTTGATGAGCTTGGTGAGCTATGCTAGGTGTACTTGTTGTAAGATCCAGATATAATATACATGAGCAGACTTGTACAAAGTGACTCTTGAATATGTAATTCAAATCATGTAATATGATAATGTTACTTAATATATCTTGTTGACTATTGAGATTATGTTGGTGCCTTTATCTTGTTATCTGTTCATGTGTGCTAAGCTTTACGCTTCCGCATTTTTGCCTTTGGTATACGTTTGGTTCATGGGACTGGGATTCCGGTTCCGTGACAATTGATTTGATAAAGATCAAAGGCAAGCTTCCAATTCATTCTGGTTCATTCATATGAGATAATGATAGAACAGATTGAATGTTTAGAGAATGACAGTACTCAATGACGTATGCTTTTAGGTTGAGGACCGGAACGATGAGATCATACATATGCTAAGAGTGTTTACATTCTTATTATGTCCCTAGTCGGATGTCATTATGGAAGGTAGATAGACAACAATGACACACAAGACTAGATTGTGGTGTTGGTTGATGATAGAATCTCATTAGTCATGATATGGAGATATCAAACCAAACACATATGTACTTGTTAGAGAACAAGTTTACCGGACAGACCCACTGTGAGTTTAACACATGGAACCATGATATGGTAGTCACAGTCAGTTCTCACAGTGATGGTGGTGAGTGTGATTCTTGACCTGAAATCACTACACTCAACACATGTCGTTGGGTACACTTTGACATCATCAAACACAGTCTTGAAACATGGGTTGTTATAAAGGTGATGATTGAGTGGCTTTGACACATGGGGCTTTTGAGGGGTGAGTGATAGACATGGGATTTGTCCCTCCTGAGGGAGTTTGATATCCATGGCCACTTGATGAGTAGGATTGAGATAGGCGTGCACACACATATGTGAATCAGTATGTGATATTAATGTCATACATATCTCCTCCAATCTATCTGAGATCAAGAAAGTGAATGAACGTTGACAGGATGACTGTTCCATTCCTTGAGTTTATTTGGGATATCAATGACAAAGGAATTATATTTGCTGTAACACCATTCACGGATTGTAGGATTGAAATTTTTTCTCCAACTTTCTATTTCACTTGGGTAGCACTGATGTGTGACTAGGCACTGCTCTTTGCTTGTGAAGTCATAAGTGCTATGGACTTTGACTGCCAATGTGAAATGGACCTACAGGGTCACACACGTAGGATTTAACCTGGAAGAGGAGTTTATCCACAAACGATGTTTAGATTGATAACTAAAGGAGTTTAGTAGTTTAATTAAACACTTGATCAATTGATAGCTCAATATCATAGTGTTCAAGGTGTTGGACCGATTGATTAGAGTATAGGATTGATTGAAACTAAAATTGACTGATTTGCACAAGTCTACTGCCCCAACCGATCAGCTCAAGAGTTGAACGGATTGGATCAGGTTGGTCAACCGATTGGCTCATGTGATGAATCGATCAGCTCAAGATAGGTTGAGACGACCGGTTCAAGGGTTGAACCGATCAGCTCAACTAGTCCAACTGAGATTGTTTGGAAATTTAGAAGACAATTTTGCAAATACATTTTGTTTCACTTATACAAATTTGATTTGAACAAGGATTAATATTTGATCAATCAGAAACAAATATGAAAGTCAATTTGAGTTGGATCAGGACCACGAACCGATCAGCTCAGAAGTGAACTGATCGACTCAGGTGCCCCAACCGATCGATTGAGGTGTGAACCGATCGTCTCAACTCCCCAACCGACCGTTTCATGAATGAAACGATCGGTTCAGGTGGCGCAGTTGGTTATTTTTGTGGAAAATCTCGAACCCTTCTACTCCTGCATTTAATCCCGCATTGCCCGGGGTAGAGAACCCTGTCCGATGACCCTCCTATATATATAGGGGTAGTGGGGGCTTCTCAAGACAACAACTCAGTGCACCAGTTGCTCTGCAAAGTTGTCATTCTCTCTGGTTTTGGTAACCGAGAGAGCCCGAGCAAGTGCTACCCGATAAGGGAGGCACAACAAGGGAAAGACAACTGTAGAAAAGGGAATGGTGGCAGGAGAATGTGTTGGTGACTAGTACGCCGATAGGAGGGTGCGACTCCTTCCGATTCCTTGTGGGACAAGGAGATCGGAGTTCCAGGTGCTCCATGTGGACTACTTCATAGGCGGGAGACTTCTGCCGCTCGGAGGACAACTGTCAATCCCGAAAGTCCCAGTGAGACCAGGAGCTGCACAGACACCGTCCAAGACCAGAGGTGAAGACCGCACAAGCTGCGAGGTAACATCGCCGAGCAAGCCTCAGGACAAGGTATGCCTCTACAAACCATCCTTCCTATTGTATAGACGTTGACACGATTCCTTTATTATGGGTTTGGGAGAATTTTTTTTTTGTTTTCACTGCCTTCTCTGTCTCCCATAAACCCAACACTATATCTTTTCGCTTCAACTTTTTCACCCTTCTATCTAGGATCAACACATGACCCTCCACATAGGAGATATCCTCATCTAACTCAACCTCTACTGGTTGGATTGTCTTCTCGGTATCTGGATGGCATTTCCGCAATATAGATATGTGAAAGACATTATGTAATCTATGTAGCTCTGGTGGTAGATCCAGCTTTTATGCTACCTTTCTCACACAATTTAGGATAGGGTATGGTCTTATAAATCTAGGAGCCAACTTACCCTTCTTTCCAAACCTCAATACTCCTTTCCAAGGAGAAACATTGAGATATACTCTATCTCCTACTTGGAACTCAAAATGGTCTCCGTCAGTTATCAACATAAGATTTTTGACTGTCTTGGGATACTTTCAACTATTGTTGTATCACTTTAATCTTTTTTGTAGTCTGTTGTACTAACTCAAGACCCAAACTATGACACCCCGATCCCCGTGCCATCTCTAATGACCCCGAAGACCGGGGAGCCACCCTCGGTGAACCACCCTTAACCTTTTCTTTTCTTGATCACTTAAAATTAACTTAAAGGAGAAAATCTTTTAACATAGAATAAACTGAAACCTTAATAACTGCAGAAGCGAACTTGTTGTTTCTAAATCTTGAAAGGTACTTCAGAGTTTAAATGACATATTACAAATTACTTGTGGAATATAAAGTGCAACAGTTAACTGACAACTAAACTACAAATTACTTTACATTCTCTCTCTTCCTACCACACCATGTCCCAAGGACCGAGGGGAAAGGACTAAGAGACCTCTAACTAACTATGAACTATCTTATATGCACTCAGGTGATATGATCCTTCAGCTTCCTCATGCTGACGTTGACCTAAAAAATGTTTCAGTAGGTTGGTGAGCTACTGGCTCAGTGAATAGAATTTCACCCAACCATCAGAGATAACTCATTTATGTTTATTATTTGGAATAATATGCAAGAAATACTACACCGAGCAGGTCTAAGAAATATAATTTTAACACCAGAAGATGTCAACATTTTATTATGATAACAATTGATGCAAAGATGTGGATACAATTAATTAACAAAAAATACCAAAATTTCACTTAAAGAACAACTACTGTGAAGCTAACTCATATCTTTCTTAACTCTTTAACTTATAAAACTCTGTGAACCTATATGAACATATTTTATCTTATGCCCTAATCATATGTAGTGTACTCTACATATGAATACTCGTAGCGAACTACGATCCCACCATACAAGACTTAGCCGACACCCCGAGATAGCTAAGTCTGACTGCTGTCATGGTTTGCTGTAGGAACTCTAGCTCTCTGGCCTCAACATCTTATGGTGTCATAAACTGGACTCCTCCTCTAAGCTGAGTACACATGCAGAGAGTCAAGCCGTGTCACTAGGACGTCTGGTTAGTGTTGGACATGCTTTTCTATACTCCAGTGCCACCAGAACGTCTGGCTAGTGTTGGACACTGTAAACTGTACCCTCGTGCCACTAGGACGTCTGGTTAGTGTTAGACACGAGTCTCCGACCTTCCCTCGTGTACTGGACACTTCCAGGGTTAGGTCGTTTCACCCCTAAGGCACATACCTCTCAAAGGGGTTCTACGGTGTCAGGGCCCTTAAATCTATTATTTTATTATTCTAGGAGAAATTCTTACTACATTGCTTCTCTCTCTTACTTGTTCTTGACTTTGGTGTCTCTATGGTACCTCATCTATTTGATTGCATTTCAAATCACAATATAATATCATTCCAGAACTGATAGAGCAGTATACTCAAATTCATTGTAAATACTGAGTAATCATTATATCATATATGCAGTCAGATTATAAATTCATAAATAATCCAAGCCCATATCAATTTGGCACATACATTCTAAAATCATGCAATTTAACATCTTATTGCACTGATAAGAGTAATTTACTTCACATATGAGAAATCATTCGTAACATTTATCAATTATCTAAAATTTCTTGAAGAACGTGCACATTAACCCTAATCCTAAATTTGTGCATCACATAACTCAATTAAGAGTTACTTACGTATCATAACATGAATTATTAACAATACTTGAGAATTTCTAGTAATATCTCAGAGAAATGTGCCAATTCATGTAAATGCTAATTCACACACATTAACATAAGGTGGAAGCATGCAACTAGGGTTTTATTGCATATTTTTATGTTATTGTACTTTCTTTGAAATCGTGCATCTGATAATTTACAAAATCTGCATTTCCTGGGTTTATACCCAACACCTTATCAGTGAGAAATGCACAATTAACCAAAAATTTCCAAACACCAGAGTTAAATCTTATTAGGTGAGTGAAATTCTACTCACAGCGATTCAGGATGTCCGGATTCGTCCAAAAATACGTCCAGATCCTTTTTCTGGGCAAAATTTGGGTTGTCTTCAACCTTTAATTGTTGTTCACAGCAACCACACGCCTAGCCCAGGTTGACGGAAGAACTCCTTTGATAGCCAAATTGCAGCTAGGGCTGCGGATTCACACCGAGATCTCGAATTCGGAGCTCACAGGCAGCTTTCTCTGCTGCTTGGCGCGCCCTAGGCGGCGCCCTTACTGCTGTTGCAACTGCAGCTTGGCTGCCAACTGGCCAAGTAGTAGGGCGGGTTGTAGGTTGCTAAGCGGAAAGAGTGGAGGGAGGAAGAAGAAGAGAGGAGAGGAGGAAGAAAGAAATGGGAGAAGAAGACCAACGCCTTTGAATCGGCCAAAGAAACCAGGAAATCACCGTCGTTTCCTCTGTGGGTCGCACTGCTACAATGCAACGCCCAAAAAAATGATCACTGGAAGAAGATAAGGGAGAAAGAAAGGAAAAATAAATTTAAAGCTAAAACTTGGAAAAATTGTAATGTCGACCCTGGAAACTGAAAAGGTCACAAGTTTTGCCTCGTAGGTCCAAATCAAATGATTTCTTTTGCAACTTTTCAAGCACGAGATACTCTACAACCACAAGGCATAAAAACATGCCAATTAGCTTGTCTCAGCTAACCAAAACTCTAATCGCATTTAAGCACTTAATTTAGCTTAATTAACTTGATAATGCACTAATCACCACATGAGCACTTAACTTATCTCAATAAACTTAATTATGTACTAATCATTGTACTTACTAGTTAATCATGGAGTGGGTCATAACAATCTCCATCCCATATAAGAATTTTGTCCCAAAATTCCTAAAAGAGAAAAGGAAACTTGTTACACATCCCAGCCTCAAGCTCCCACGGGGCTTCCTCTAGATTATGATTCCTCCACAAAAATTTCACTAATGGTATCTCACGATTCTTGAGTTTCTTGATCCTTCGATCAACTATCTGTACTGGTCCTTCAACATAGGACACATCTGATCTGAGCTGTGTAGGCTCTGGGTCCATTATCTTCTCTGTACCAGGATAACATTTCTTCATCATCGATACATGAAACACATCATGTAAATTAGCCAATTCAGATGGCAATTCCAACCTATAGGCTACAAGTCCAATCTTCTCAATGATAGGATACAAAACCATAAACCTAGGAGTCAGTTTGCCTCTCTCTTACCAAACCTCAGCACTCCCTTCCATGGTGAAACCTTCAGATATACTTCATCACCAACCTCAAACTTAAGTGGTCTACGTCTCTTCTCAGCATAACTCTTATACCTGTCCTGAGCAGCTTTCAACTGTTCTCTGATCACAGTAATCTTTTCATTTGTCAAATCCACTATCTCTGGTCCAAGAATCTGCTTTTCACCTACCTCATACCAACATATGGGTGATATACACTTTCTACCATACAGAGCTTCATACGGGGCAGTGGCATCTGTCTCGCGAAAACAAGATTAACTAATGCGGAAGCGTTCACTAAGCAACGGATTACCAAAAATCACTAGAAATTAAAACCTTTTTATCAAAAGATTCATCAAGTAAAAACTTTCTCACATAGAACAAAAGCAACACATCTACATTCTGTTTTTCAAAAGTACATAACTTGTATCATCTCTTTCTGTGAGTTACACGCATTAACTGTCCTGTCAGGCTAAACACAGGTAGTATAAAATATCGAGGCACTGAGCCAAAATCTTTAAAGCACTAACTACTACTCCGAGGACCTGAGATTACAAATACGACACATAGGACAATATCTATGTAACATCCCTGACCTGGGTTATAACCTAACCCTAGAAGTTTTGCCTAAATATGTAATTATATACTTGTGAATACTCCCTGGCATGTAATTAAGTTCCTCAGGAACATTTACTTTCAATTTTGCTCCTTTATATGTAAAGTTGTAGCATTGTTTTGTAGTACAGGGACCTATGTGCAAATTACCCAGTTAAAGGGGTTAACTTGCAATGTTCACATATTAAGATGTTCTTATGATAATAAGACATCATATAAGTAAATATGATGAAGTTTGAAGGATTTCCCAAGCTTGAGCACCAAGGTGCAGCTGTGGAAGCAATCCCTATGCTTGAAAACCCTAATTTGAAGTAAAGTGCAATTTACCCAAATTAAAGGGTGCAACTTGTAATTTTCACTTTCTAGAACATATTTTATAACTGTTGTCATCATTTAGAGTAGAAATGATGAAAGGGACACATCAATGAATAATCAAATAAGAAAAGAGATCTTTGTGGTGAAAGTTACCTAATATGGGTATGGAGACCTTTCATGTATGTACCCTAGTTGAAGGTTGGCTTTCTTTACTCTTAGATCTTGAGATTTCATGAGCTTTGCATAAGTTTAGATGATTTTGGACTTGCCTTGAGCAAGGAGGGACTTAGATGAAAATTCCATACTTTAGAGGTCCTTATGGTGTAAAAAAGGCCTAAAATATATAAGCCATTTCCTTGTAACAAGTGAACGAACCTTTCATTTCCTTCACTTCTTCTCTTCTTTCTCAACCGACCAAGGCTAGATCTGGAGCAGAGAGGGACGACCAAGGGTTCTAGGTAAGTTTAGATCATCCCTTTTGCTTGAATTCATGGAGGAAACTCGTTTTCAAGGTTGGATTCATGGCTAGCTCACTTAGTTCTATCTTTCTAGCCATCTCTTCTCAACTTTCCTTGGAGGATTCACCTTGGCCGACCAGTGGAGCTTCTAGGACGCCATTAAAGCTTGGAGCTCTAGGAACAACCTTTAGGCGGGTTTTATAACTCTAAACTCTTGCTTTATATGCATACTTTGTTCTTGCAATTTAGCATGTTAGTTCTTCTTCTACCTTCCTTCTTCCTTACACTTTTGCAAGCAAAACGGTGGAAGAACTGACCTTGAAAAAGGTTGAATATGAGGGGCGTGAATCCCTATGTTACTTTATCAAACGACCTTGGACCCTTTTGGTCCAAACGGTTGCAAACCGTTTAAGGTCAAACGGTTTCAAACCGTTTGATCTCAAACGGTCTTGCAAGACCGTTTGGATTGAAACGGTCTCAAGACCATTTGATAGGGTTGACCAAGGGACGATCGCTTGAGGGTTTGTTGATAATATGTTGAATTTTATCCCTGCAAAGAATCAAAGATTAATTCTTAACCAATTGAGAGTTGAAGGCACTTCAACATCCTAACCCTAATTGGGTTGAAATTACTGTTTTAAAGCATAGATCTTGTTGGGTTTTGGGTTGAAGGACCCAAACGGTCTCAAGACTGTTTGGAGGTTCATCCAAACGGTCTCAAGACCGTTTGGGAACAATCCAAGACCGTTTGGAGGTCTAAGGTTGAGATAATCTAATGTTTTGAAGGTCCAATTGCAATAAGTTGATGAATTGATAAAAATGCTGATATTTGACCTATTTGGAGTTCAACCCTAATCTAACCGACTTGGTTTTTGGTCAAACTTTGGGCAAACGGTCTCAAGACCATTTGGATGATGTCCAAACGACCTCAAGACCGTTTGGGCCAAGTTTGGGCCCAATTGGAGGTCAATTGATAGGTTCAACCTTGAATCGATTCACAATGTTGAATATTGATGACCATCCGATTTGAAACCCTAATTGAGAAGGTTTCAACCCTAATTGGCTTTCAATTGAGGGTCAATTTGATGTCCAAGTGATTGAGGTTAATCATAGTTAACTCAATTTATAAGTGGTTATCATGGATTTGGTTATTTGAGGGGTTCAACATACATATCCATGACCAATTGTAACTTTTGAACCACTTTAGAGGTCCAAGCGGTTTGAGCCCATTTGGACCAAACGGTCTCAAGACCGTTTGGATCCAAACGGTCTCAAGACCGTTTGAGGCCAAACGGTCTCAAGACCGTTTGGGGTCAAACGATCTCAAGGTCGTTTGGTCCAATCGATCTCAAGTTGATTTGATCAAACGGTTTCAAACCGCATGAGCTTCAAACGGTTTGAAAGTCAAAACGGTCAACACACCCAAACGGTCTCAAGACCGTTTGAGGTCAAATGGTCTCAAGACCGTTTGGTGGTTGAAGGTTGAAACCGTTTGAAGGTGTTCAAGGTGGTTTGTACTTAATCAATTGACGATGTAATTAATTCAATGATGATCTAATCTAAACCCTAATGGTAACCTAGGTCATTAAGGGACTAAGTGATTAATGAGTTGACCCATGATGGTGATCATGAGGTAAATTACCAAAATACCCTTGAGGGGTTTAATGGAGTAAAACCTTGTTCTAATCAAACCCTAATCATATGATAGTGATGTTTTGGCTTATGTTAGTCTATGAAGACTTAACCCAACCTGATCTAGAGTGGTGTTATCACCATCTACTAGTAAGAGGAGAGAGAAAGTATCCTAAAAGAGAGAAAGTACCCTTTTATGGTGGAAACTTAAGTAAGATACTTTCAATACACATGAATGTACATGAGTAGGGAATGATCCACCTATGTGTGATCATGGAAACCCTAATTATGATGTCTAGTGAGTCTTAATCTTACTTAAGAGCTTTAATGATGATGTTTCTCATACATGATGATGTAATAAGTACAATTCACCATGGAGTGAATAGTAAACCCTAATTCTAGGGTGGTGACATGAAAGATGAATAGTAAACCCTGATTGAGGAATTGTTTACTATTACCAGTTGAATTAACCTTGCAGGTTGTTATGAGATGATGATCATATCCAGGTATGGATTATAATACTATATTCATTGAAAGCATGTCTTAAGCTTTATGAATAAGTGAAATATCTTGATGCACTGCTAGTGACATCTATTGAGATTTATGGGCTGTAAGAGCCATAAATACCATCAAGGTCATGCTTAACAGATGACTTGTGATGAAATGATTGAGAACTAATGATTGAAAAGAGTTAGGCTTGCTACATTTTAGTATTCTCATTTATATCTGTTATGCTAATGTTATTGTTTGAAGAACAATGTATGATGTTAAAGGAATACTAAATGTACCTAACTAATCAAGTGTAATGTAGAGCCCTGATCATAGATCCATCATTGTCAGAGTCTAAATGATGGTGAAACAGGTTTTCCTAAGGGAACTCCTGGATCACGTACTTTTGAGTATGTGGGGTATATGGATGTGTAGAACCTTACATCCTAGTGTAGGAATTGATGTAGATTTTTATAGTCCGTCAAACCTTCACTACAACCCAAAAGGTGAGATGTATCACTATTCTCCCAAAGTAAACACAAACACCACATCAGTGAAAGATAATGAAGAAAGCTTCCGATGACGAAGAGAGTACAGAACGCCACTGTAACTCTAAAAACATAGCGAAGGTCCAGTTTACCCTGGTGAGCTATAAATAGCAGACGTCCTGCCAGATGTCCTGCAAACAATCCTCTAACTGACTGAGGAAGATGAGGTCATAAGAATCCGGCTCTTTTAATGACCTATGTATGATACTGATGTGACTTCTTAGCGATCAGTTGGAGTATGAGTGGTATGCCTCATCTCCATAGGGCATAATAATAATGTTTGAAAAACATAATCAACAATGTAGTATTACTTGAATGATGTTACACTGGATAAATTATATGTTCTTCATGTTTCATAAATGTTGAACTCTTGCTTATTATCAAGACTACTAATGAATGCTTTGAAAGCTTTTACTGCTTAAGTTATTCTTTGTTTACTTATAAAGCTTCTAGTGGAGAGTTATAACTCTCGCTGGGGCAATTATGTATAATTGTCTCACCCCGTAGATTTCAACTTTTTAGGTGGTCGTCGAAGACAGAGGAACCGGTCTAAAGGTGACCAATCCCAGTAGCAACACCAGGAGTAGCAGTAAACCTCAGGTGGAGTTTCAGCCTGCTATGTGGTGTAGTTAGAGTCAGTCCTATGTGTCCTCTGTACTCTCAGGTCTTGAAGTGTTTTGGTTATGAGTTCTTGAGATTTTGTATCATGTTATATATAATTACTCAAGAAGTAATTTGACAGAGATGTATACAGTTTAAATCCTTTTTCTATGGAGAAGGTTAGTGGTTTCAAGCTCTTGTCTCGAAAAGTTTTAATTTCCCGTGATTGTTGTCTTCCGCTGATTATTGATTGCTTCCACTTATGTTTAAATCGTGGTTATTTCGTGGTTTGGAGATCGGAGCCCACAATCTACATCTATTCAAGGCATAACAGCCAGTGTCTCCACCTGAGACTTCACTGCAGTCCCTACTGCTGCTGCTGTTGTCCTTCACCTACTGAAGGATTCTTGCCTCTTCGTCCGCGTCCACCTAAAAAATGTGATTCCCATGGGGGTGAGACAATTGTAAATTGCCCCAGCGAGAGATATAACTCTCCGCCAGAAACATTATTATTGCAGCTTAAGAAGATAGATATGAATAGAGGAATCATATTTATTTGATAGCATATATTTTAATATCTAAAAAATTAGAACTTTATTCTTATCAGAAGCATTGCAGCTATAACTTGATAGAATCAACATGTCACATATCCTTTAAGGAATATGAAGAACATGCATAATATTTATTCACTATAGAATCATTACCACAACATTAACTCTCTTCAGGCTTAGTTCATATATCTAATTCCTGACATTGCCATTGAGGAGTCATGGTATGTAGACATACTCTTTTCACAAAGTGTTGTGATCTTAGTCCCTCAACTCACCAAGCACAATTCCATTCCTTAACAGGTACATCATCATGTTTATAGTATCTGGGTATTTGAACCCAAAACTCACCATGGCTACTTATTATCACTTATTAGGTAACTTAATACCTCCAGATCATTTAACCAAGGACATCCTGAATCTTGCTACATAATGTATTGCACATAGTACACAAAGTTCTATGATTCTTACTATACAAGCATATGTAGGCTTATAAAGCCTATAAAACATTCTTAATAACAAAGCATCATAGCCCATACCTGGCTATGCTCATCTTCTCAACATATCTGCATGATTAGTAATCATGATATAATTACATATCAATATCATGCAATTTGAGGGTTATCTTATTACATTCATAACCCATTAGTCTGTATTTGAGCTTCACATAGGATTAACTTGTCATAGGATTTTACAAAGCATTACCTTGTATATGTGTCATGTCATTCAATTATACTGGACTTATAACACATCAAGGTATACCAGTATTGGAGTGTTGGATGTAATATCTATCATATCTTGATGTATCACTTCCCTCAACACCATTATCTTACTTGGGTTTATACACTTAGCTTGTATTAGGGGTATTCCCCATCCTAATACTTTATGCACCAGTTCATCACATTTACCATGTAAGGTAGTGGTCATTAGTCACTCACTTAGAATATGCAACCATTGCCAATGATATAGACTCACCCTTTAGGTCAGGGACTATTAGTATAAGGATGTCCATTATCAACCTCTCTAGGTGTTACATTTGTCATAACATTAATTACTATTCCACTATTAGGAATAGCATTCTCCATACTTATAATTTGAGGATTCACATAGCATATTCCATATATTTGTGGATTTCACATAGTATTACTCTTCAATAGAGTTTTATATAATCATCCTTCTATATCAGGGTTTCACCTAGTATTATGTGAAATTAGGATTTCAAAATACATCACCCAATGCTAGGTCTTCACATAGGATTAGTAGCACTACCCTATATTAGGTTTTCATATATCTTTATCCCATTTTAGGGATTGGGGTTTACCATTCACATCTAGGTGGGGTTTCTCTTTCCTCATACCCAAATTAGAGTTTCCTTCATTGCTACACTAAGTTAGGGTTACATCATCACCCTGGATTTACAATAATACGCAGTTTTTACCTAAATTAGGGTTTCACACATAGCTTTACTCTAATTAGGGTTTCACACATAGCATTTCTCTAATTAGGGTTGGGGTTCATTGATTAGGGTTTCATGATCTCATTATTATGGATCAACCCTTATCACATAGTTTACTCATAATGAGAGAATTAGGGCTTAATTATATAAGAATTCATCTCTCTCATTTCCTCTCTCATCCTCTTTAGGGTGTTAATTACACTAAGATTAATCTAGGTCAAGAACTTGAGTACACATAGCTAGGGTTATCCTTCACAATCATCATGGGTCTACATCTTTAATAATCACATAGCTGATTGACCTTTGATCGTATTAGATGTCCAAATTGTAACATCCCTGAACTGGGTTATTCTTTAACCCTAGGTGTTTTGATTAAGAAATATGATTATATGCTTAATCGCATCTTATGAAAAGTAATTAAGGCTCAAAAGGAACCTATGTTTCAATTTTGGTCCTGTTTGAACAATGTTGAAGCAATGTTTGCTTATTTTGGACTAAAGTGCAAATTACCCAAGTTGAGGGGTTAAATTGCAAATTTTGCATGATAAGATGTTCCTCTGATGTTGATACATCATAGGAATGAATATGATGTAGTGGTATGGTTTCCACAAGCTTGGACACCAAGATTAAGCTTGTAAAGCAATCCTTGTGCATTAAAACCTAGTTTTGGTGTAATGTGCAATTTACCCAAAATCTAGGGTTCAATATGCAAATTACCACTTCAATATGGTCCTTAATGTTTCTTGGCATCATGTAGAGCAAATAAAATGAGAGGGACTCCTCATTTGAATTAAGTTGTAGGAGAGAGAATCTTGACATTAAAATAATCAAGAATAATGCTTCATTGAAACCCTAATTCGATTTAGGGCAAAAATGAATAAAAATAATTGAAGGGTTTTCAACCAAAATGTTTTGTGTTGATTTTGAATATGGACGTTCCTTTAACAAGATAAGGAACGAAAATATCTTAAGTAGGTGAAATTCCACTCACCTTTTTATAAAGAAAAGTAATATCCACTCACATGTGGGATATTATATTATAAGCATTAAGGTGCTTAATTTGCTTTTCTTTAAATTGAGGATAATGAAGGAGAATTAAAGGAAAGGAAGGTGCCTCGTACTCAAGGTAGTTGAGGGGGAAGAGGCGGCCACTTTATTGGGATTAATTGGATTTTTATAAGGCATTTTCTCTCTCATCAATTTCCTTATAAAAGTGCCATTTCTAAGCCCAAACCAAGGCCTTTTTCGGATTTTCTTCTTCCCCTTGCTTGCAAAACCGAACAAGGAGATAGGGAGGAGCAGGGATCACGTCCCCAACATGTGGGTAAGCCCTTGACCTTCGTTCTCCATGATTTCATGGTGGAAATCAAAAATAAATTATGGATTCCTTCTTATTTCGATCTCCTCTTCAACCCTAGCCAACTTTTGCAATCAAAAGCTTGAGGACGAGCCTAGGGGGAGTTGCAAGAGCTTCATCCACCATTAATGGCGTGATCTTGGAGCTTTGGAGCTCAATTGGAGGCGGGTTTTATAACTCAAACCCTTAAACATTGCTATTGCATCAATTCTCTATGCTTTGTTGATTGATTTCTTCAATTTGATACACTCTTGTTTCTTTGCTGCAATTTCCATCAAGAACGATTGCTGTTCTTGGTTGTTCGAAGGAAAGGGATGATGAAATCATTCTAGATTCTTATACAAAGAAAATTACCAAGCAAAACCGTTTTGATAGCTACTCCAAATCGTTTTAATTTGATTGGCTATGCGGTTTCAGCAAACCGTTTAAGGGCAAACAGTTTGAAACCGTTTGTGAGAAAACGGTTTCAAGACCATTTGAGATGGTTGACAAAGCGTTGACCGTTTGGGACTTTTGTTCCTAATTATGTAGGCTGATAACCCTCCAAATTTGAGGGATTAACTCCAAAGGAATCGAGAGTTGAAGGCCAATCAATTAGGCAATCAGATTGAATTATGTGCTGATTTTCAGCCTGATTAACTTGACCTGGTTGAGAAAACGGTTTCAAGACCGTTTGAGATGGTTGACCAAGCGTTGACCGTTTGGGATTACTGTTAATAATTATGTTTATTAATAACCCTACAAATTTTAGGGTTTAACTCCAAAGGAATCGTGAGTTGAAGCCTAATCAATTAGGGAAACCTAATTGGATTAAGTGCTGATTTTCAATCCGATTTAATTGAACCTTTTGAGAAAACAGTCTCAAGACCGTTTGAGTGCGTTGACCAAGCATTGACCGTTTGGGATTACTGTTCCTTATGATGTTATATAATGACTCACCAAATTTGATGGATTAATTCCAAACGAGTCATGAGTTGAAGGCTAATCAATTGGGCTAACCCTAATTGAAATCACAATGAGCTAATTTGAGATTTTGGGTTGATTAGCCCAAACGGTCTCAAGACCGTTTGGGGGATCATACAAACGGTCTCAAGACCGTTTGGGGTCACCTCAAGACCGTTTGGAGGTCTGGGGTCAAGTATAGTTGACCAATTGAAGGTCCAAAGGTACTAATCATATTGCAATGTAGTACTG
This sequence comes from Alisma plantago-aquatica, assembly GCA_963693085.1. Classification (NCBI taxonomy): domain Eukaryota; kingdom Viridiplantae; phylum Streptophyta; class Magnoliopsida; order Alismatales; family Alismataceae; genus Alisma; species Alisma plantago-aquatica. Next base: position 48,389,085 of record OY856410.1, on the reverse strand, counting down.
ATTTGTTGATCAACTTGATAGACCAATCCATGATGATTTTTCACTAGAATCCAAAGGTTGGATGGGCCAAACGGTCTCAAGACCGTTTGGAGACCGTTTGGTGGTCACCCAAGACTGTTTGGAGGTCTAGGGTTGAGTATGGTTAGGTGTTTGAAGGTCTAAAGGTACCAAGCTGTTATACAATGCAATGCTGATTTGGTGATCAATCCAATGATCCAAACCTTAATTGGATGGTTTGGATTTGAGTGATATGATGGGAAAACGGTCTCAAGACCGTTTGGAGGTCATCCAAACGACCTCAAGACCGTTTGGTGGTCACCCAAGACCGTTTGGAGGTCTAGGGTTGAGTATGGTTAGGTGTTTGAAGGTCTAAAGGTACCAAGCTGTTATAAATGCAATGCTGATTTGGTGATCAATCCAATGATCCAAACCTTAATTGGATGGCTTGGATTTGAGTGATATGATGGGCAAACGGTCTCAAGACCGTTTGGAGGTCCTCCAAACGACCTCAAGACCGTTTGGGGTCAGGTCATACCCAATTCTGGATAATGGTTCAATAGTTTCAAAGTAACCAATCTTGCATTGATGAGTGTTGTTGGATCTTCGATTCCAAACCCTAATTCAATTGAATCAAGCCCTAATTGATGACCAATTGAGGGTCAAATTAGTTGAAGGTTGACCTATTAAACTCAATTGAAGTATGAGCATAGGTCCAATTGATGATTGGTTCCATGAATTCAATGGTTGAAGGTCCAATGCAATCAATTGAAACACAATTAGTAGCATGATTGATGATCAACTTCAAAGCTCTAATTGGTGTTTATAAACCCTAATCCCATTGAGATCAGACCATAATTGAAGTCCCGATTAAGGGGTGAGCCATGATTCAAATGATGATTGAGTTGATGATCCAATTGGTTGAAGTTCCATTGATTAGAATTGAGTGTGGTTCAATTTGGTTAATTCAATTGGATACCTCATGTTATTGAAGGTCTAATTGATCAAACCTTTTTGAAAACCTAATGTGATTAGGTGGGAGATACCTTTAATGGTACTAGTCATTAATGCATAACAAATGCATGGACCCAATACATGATGTAAACCCTAATGGAGGCTGATTCAATGTATAACCTTAATAAGAGGTTGTCTACATGTGAAATCACTAATTAGGATGTTAGTAAACCCTAGTTGAGGGTGTATCCTTGTGAAACCCTAGTGGAGGGTGTATCATTGTGAACCCTGGTTGAGGGTGTATCCTTGTGAAACCCTAGTTGAGGGTGTATCATTGCGATTGTTTATAGGCAACTTTATAATAAAGTTATGCCTTAAACTAAGATAAGTCCATATCATGTGAGATAGTTGGACAATTCTAGTGTGTGGCCTATGCATTATATGCTAAGGGTGAGTATTCTGTGATGGAATGTATTAAGAGGGGAAATACCTTAATACAAGATAAAGTTGGTTAACTCAAGAGGGTCTGAATTAATGAGAAATGGGAAACCCTAACCCTGGTAAGGGAATAGTGGTGTTACCCTTGAATAATGATGTTATATATTGTTTTACATGGTGCTGATATGAAATTGATGTATTATCATCTGTACTAACCATGCAGGTATGATGTTATGATGAACATAGCCAGGTATGAGCTATGACATTTTATGTATTGACATTGTTTATTGGGCCTTATGTGCCATGCTATACCTTATTGCCTAGTATGAGGTAATAAGAGAAGTAATGGGCCTTAAGTGCCACGAGAAGATGTTTATGTAATAAGCATCATATTTTACCTTGGTCAGGTGACCTGAAGGTGATAATTACCTGAAAAAGTGGTAATAATGCTCAATGATGAGCTAAGGGTTTGAATACCCAGAACCATATGATTATGGCATTGAGTTGCAAAGGAATGAAAATTCCCAGTATTGAAATGAGGGACTGAGATCCCCATGTCTTCTAAAGACTGAGAAGTGATTAATGGAAATAGTACATGTTTTCTTTATAGCATTTGTCTTATTAATTTATGTTTGGAAACTTGGCTGATGCTAAAAGAATATGATAATGTACTTAATTAATCAAGTGATACCATATAATGTAGTTGCCCTGATCACAGATCCATCAGTGTCAGAATTAGCTGAATGGTGAAACGAGTTTACTCGGAACGCATATTTTTGAATATGTGGGGGTAATTGGGCAATTATATCCTTACGCCCCATAGGCATTGCTATGGGCTATGTCCTATGAACGGGATTGGTTACGGACCATAGCCCAACAAGAGCATGGCTACGGGCCATGACTCCACAAAATAATACCGGGCATTGGCTACGGGCCATATCCTGAAGAGAGTATATGCTATGGGCTATAACTCTAATAGCGATGTTGCCAGTATACCCTGGAAAGCTATCTAGCAGAGACACAAGATGTCCTGCATGTTGTCTCATACTGACCAAGATAGTTGAGGTCATGGGAATCCGGCTCTTCCATTGACCTATGTGTGGTACCGATGCTTTACGTAACCGTGGTCGGTTGGAGTATGAGCGGTATACCTCATCTCCTCAGGGCATAAGTGTGATTGTAAAATGTAATCAGCCGTATAGCATGTTTGCTTAAGGATTGAATACAGAGATTCATTGGCTGATGTTGCATTTCTTTGTGCATTCCTTAGTAGATAAATGTTAATTATGTTTCTTTATATTCTCTGCAAAATAGACAGATGAATTACTTATCTACCATGGGTAGATGAAATGACCTCCTTGAGAATGGAGATTATCTTATTCTGTTCTATGATGAATAATTCTACCTGATAATGTAAAAGTAACCCCTACTCAGTTTTAATTTGATAAACTGCAATAATAATGTTTTTGGCGGAGAGTTATATCTCTCGCTGGGGCAATTTTCAATTGTCTCACCCCCGTGGGAAAACATTTTTAGGTATGCATGGAAGGCAAGGCAGGAAATCCCTAGAACAGAGATGAGCAGAAGCAACAGCAACAACAAGGACAGCAATGAGATCTCATGTGGAGATATTGTCTGTCAAGTCATATAGATAGTAGTCCTATGTGTCGTCTCTGTACTCTCAGGTCCTCAGAGTTTTAAATGATTCAATCAGAGTTTTGGCTTAATGCCTCAAAGTTTTATACTGCCTGTGTATATTTGTTAACAGGGCAGTCAATGTTGTAATCCTTAAAAAGGAATTGTACAGGCTGTGTACTTGTGATCCAGGATGAAATGGAAACACTTTGGTTCATGGTTAAAGAGTTTTCATGTGAATGGATCTCTTTGCAAAAAGTTTTAAATTTTCAGTGATTTTCAGTAACCCGCTGCAAATAATTCACTTCCGCATTAGTTAATCCTGTTTTCACGAGACGGTTGTTACAATTAGTGGTATCAGAGCTATAGGTTCGTTGAGTCTACAGAGACATAGGACTAAGTTGTTGAGTCTGTGTTAGTATCCTCCAGTATACCCTATAATGATTTCTGCTTGTGCAGAGAAAGGGTAAAGTTTTAGAATGACTGGAGAGCACAAAGAACACATTGCTAAGGGCAATGTTGTTGCACCAAGAAGAGGTGCAAGGGATTAGACAAGAATATAATGAGTGCCTGAGAATCCCCATTAAGACATTATCAGGATAGAGAATCCTATGATCATGCTCTTATTGGGCAGATTAGGGAAACAGTAATGCATATAAGTGAACTGGATGCTAGCATGATAACCTAGGTTATCAGTCCTTAATACAGAAAGCTTGAGCTTTAAAAGAGTTCCTGAATGAATTAGTCATGTGGGAACAAGGGAAAATGTGGAAAAGATTAACTTATGGCAAGAAAGTGGACTCTGCCATGAGTTCAGACAGATAATAAATCTGTGATGGTAGTGCCCAAGAAGGGGCAATAAGCTGAGAAGTAGGGAATGGTCTCTATAATTCTAGAGACATTTTCCCTAATGGTTTAAAAAAAAAGCCAAGTTTTTGGTACTAATAGTGCAATAAATGCCTAGTGTACCAGGGAAGTAGCCACTAAGTAAGTGCAAAGGTCTTAACCTTTCACCTGTAAGATTCTATGGCTTAGTTTTTGCTTCAGTAATAAGACTAGTAAGACCATGATATGAGTACAAGGTATGTTATAAATGTGTACATGTTGAGTACACTAAACCCTTTTTGTTATAAAAAAAAAGATTGTTGATATTGTTTTCCCCATTGGTTGCTATATAGGGATGAAATGATGAGAACTAGAATTTGAATTCTGTTTAATATTCTTTTAAATACTCTATATTGATCTTACCTCTATGAAAGAGGAAGAGGTATAGAAGAGATGCCTCGATAAAATCCAAGAATGTTAAATCTTATGTTATGATAATATGAAAAGCAAGAAATATGATAGCATGTAAGTGCATACTACTTGGATCTCAGTACTTGTAAACCCTGATCAGGTGTACAACTATTGATGATAAAGTGAGTATGGAAACTCTTAGATTGATATCTTTTTGATTGCCCTGATCAAGCAATCATTCTGATACAATCTAAAGAGTATCATGAAATTGGAAATATGATATGGATAAATGTATCATATCTTAAGAACAAGAAATAAGGATCTGATAGGAATTCAGATCAGTATGTGTATATGAGGAAGTAAAAGTATGACCCTCATATGATGAGAAAGGGAACAAGGGAGGTGATCCCTATTCTATAAAGTTGTAAATATGATAAAAGAAAGATGAGAATATAATGTGTTTTCAACACATGCGACTGATACCAAGGTAAGAGATTCTGGTATCTGAGAATTATCAGATGGTTTAGATTGGCTACCTGGAATGGTCAACTATGAAATCAGTCTGATTATATAAAATGATATGAACATCATATGTTAGGGGTTTATGCTTTGCATAAACATAACAACTAAATATGTCTTTAAGATAAGTTCTCATTTGACTCTATGAGAATATTGTGTGAAGGAACTTTGTGCTGATCAAAGTTCTATGATGTCTACATAACAATGAGGTGTTATGAAGAGACATGATGATATGATGAATGAATAATATTTGTTCCCTTTATCAGGGATTTCGGGGACGAAATCCTTGTTAGGGGTTTATAATTTGTAACATCCCTAACCTGGGTTATTCTTTAACCCTAGGTGTTTTGATTAAGAAATATGATTATATGCTTAATATCATCTTGTGAAAAGTAATTAAGGCTCAAAAGGAACCTATGTTTCAATTTTGGTCCTGTTTGAACAATGTTGAAGCAATGTTTGCTTATTTTGGACTAAAGTGCAAATTACCCAAGTTGAGGGGTTAAATTGCAAATTTTGCATGATAAGATGTTCCTCTGATGTTGAGACATCATAAGAATGAATATGATGTAGTGGTATGGTTTCCACAAGCTTGTAAAGCAATCCTTGTGCATTAAAACCTAGTTTTGGTGTAATGTGCAATTTACCCAAAATCTAGGGTTCAATATGCAAATTACCACTTCAATATGGTCCTTAATGTTTCTTGGAATCATTTAGAGAAAATAAAATGAGAGGGACTCCTCATTTGAATTAAGTTGTAGGAGAGAGAATCTTGACATTAAAATAATCAAGAATAATGCTTAATTGAAACCCTAATTCGATTTAGGGCAAAAATGAATAAAAACAATTGAAGGGTTTTCAACCAAAATGTTTTGGGTTGATTTTGAATAAGGATGGACGTTCCTTTAACAAGATAAGGAACGAAAATATCTTAAGTAGGTGAAATTCCACTCACCTTTTTATAAAGAAAAGTAATATCCACTCACATGTGGGATATTATATTATAAGCATTAAGGTGCTTAATTTGCTTTTCTTTAAATTGAGGATAATGAAGGAGAATGAAAGGAAAGGAAGGTGACTCATACTCAAGGTAGTTGAGGGGGAAGAGGCGGCCACTTTATTGGGATTAATTGGATTTTTATAAGGCATTTTCTCTCTCATCAATTTCCTTATAAAAGTGCCATTTCTAAGCCCAAACCAAGGCCTTTTTCGGATTTTCTTCTTCCCCTTGCTTGAAAAACCGACCAAGGAGATAGGGAGGAGCAGGGAGCACGTCCCCAACCTGTGGGTAAGCCCTTGAACTTCGTTCTCCATGATTTCATGGTGGAAATCGAAAATAAATTATGGATTCCTTCTTATTTCGATCTCCTCTTCAACCCTAGCCAACTTTTGCAATCAAAAGCTTGAGGACGAGCCTAGGGGGAGTTGCAAGAGCTTCATCCACCATTAATGGCATGATCTTGGAGCTTTGGAGCTCAATTGGAGGTGGGTTTTATAACTCAAACCCTTAAACATTGCTATTGCATCAATTCTCTATGCTTTGTTGATTGATTTCTTCAATTTGATACACTCTTGTTTCTTTGCTGCAATTTCCATCAAGAACGATTGCTGTTCTTGGTTGTTCGAAGGAAGGGAATGATGACATCATCCTAGATGCTTATCCAAAGAAAATTACCAAGCAAAACCGTTTTGATAGCTACTCCAAATCGTTTTAATTTGATTGGCTATGCGGTTTCAGCAAACCGTTTAAGGGCAAACGGTTTGAAACCGTTTGGGAGAAAATGGTTTCAAGACCGTTTGAGATGGTGGACCAAGCGTTGACCGTTTGTGAATTTTGTTCCTAATTATGTATTCTGATAACCCTCCAAATTTGAGGGATTAACTCCAAAGGAATCAAAAGTTGAAGGCCAATCAATTAGGCAATCAGATTGAATTATGTGCTGATTTTCAACCTGATTAACTTGACCTGGTTGAGAAAACGGTTTCAAGATTGTTTGAGATGGTTGAACAAGCGTTGACCGTTTGGGATTCCTATTCAAAATTATGTTTATTAATAACCCTCCAAATTTGAGGGATTAACTCCAAAGGAATCGTGAGTTGAAGCCTAATCAATTAGGGAAACCTAATTGGATTAAGTGCTGATTTTCAATCTGATTTAATTGAACCTTTTGGGAAAACGGTCTCAAGACCGTTTGAGTGCGTTGACCAAGCGTTGAACGTTTGGGATTACTGTTCCTTATGATGTGATATAATGACTCACCAAATTTGATGGATTAATTCCAAACGAGTCATGAGTTGAAGGCTAATCAATTGGGCTAACCCTAATTGAAATCAGTGCTGTAATCACAATGAGCTAATTTGAGATTTTGGGTTGATTAGCCCAAACAGTCTCAAGACCGTTTGGGGGATCATCCAAACGGTCTCAAGACCGTTTGGGGTCACCTCAAGACCGTTTGGAGGTCTGGGGTCAAGTATAGTTGACCAATTGAAGGTCCAAAGGTACTAATCATATTGCAATGTAGTGCTGATTTGTTGATCAACTTGATAGACCAACCCATGATGATTTTTCACTAAAATCCAAAGGTTGGATGGGCCAAACGGTCTCAAGACCGTTTGGAGCTCATCCAAACGGTCTCAAGACCGTTTGGTAGTCACCCAAGACCGTTTGGAGGTCTAGGGTTGAGTATGGTTAGGTGTTTGAAGGTCTAAAGGTACCAAGCTGTTATACAATGCAATGCTGATTTGGTGATCAATCCAATGATCCAAACCTTAATTGGATGGTTTGGATTTGAGTGATATGATGGGCAAACGGTCTCCAGACCGTTTGGAGGTCATCCAAACGACCTCAAGACCGTTTTGTGGTCACCCAAGACCGTTTGGAGGTCTAGGGTTGAGTATGGTTAGGTGTTTGAAGGTCTAAAGGTACCAAGTTGTTATACAATGCAATGCTGATTTGGTGATCAATCCAATGATCCAAACCTTAATTGGATGGCTTGGATTTGAGTGATATGATGGGCAAACGGTCTCAAGACCGTTTGGAGGTCCTCCAAATGACCTCAAGACCGTTTGGGGTCAGGTCATACCCAATTTGGATAATGGTTCAATAGTTTCAAAGTAACCAATCTTGCATTGATGAGTGTTGTTGGATCTTCGATTCCAAAACCTAATTCAATTGAATCAAGCCCTAATTGATGACCAATTGAGGGTAAAATTAGTTGAAGGTTGACCTATTAAACTCAATTGAAGTATGAGCATAGGTCCAATTGATGATTGGTTCCATGAATTCAATGGTTGAAGGTCCAATGCAATCAATTGAAACACAATTAGTAGCATGATTGATGATCAACTTCAAAGCTCTAATTGGTGTTTATAAACCCTAATCCCATTGAGATCAGACCATAATTGAAGTCCCGATTGAGGGGTGAGCCATGATTCAAATGATGATTGAGTTGATGATCCAATTGGTTGAAGTTCCATTGATTAGAATTGAGTGTGGTTCAATTTGGTTAATTCAATTGGATACCTCATGTTATTGAAGGTCTAATTGATCAAACCTTTTTGAAAACCTAATGTGATTAGGTGGGAGATACCTTTAATGGTACTAGTCATTAATGCATAACAAATGCATGGACCCAATACATGATGTAAACCCTAATGGAGGCTGATTCAATGTATAACCTTAATAAGAGGTTGTCTACATGTGAAATCACTAATTAGGATGTTAGTAAACCCTAGTTGAGGGTGTATCCTTGTGAAACCCTAGTGGAGGGTGTATCATTGTGAACCCTGGTTGAGGGTGTATCCTTGTGAAACCCTAGTTGAGGGTGTATCATTGCGATTGTTTATAGGCAACTTTATAATAAAGTTATGCCTTAAACTAAGATAAGTCCATATCATGTGAGATAGTTGGACAATTCTAGTGTGTGGCCTATGCATTATATGCTAAGGGTGAGTATTCTGTGATGGAATGTATTAAGAGGGGAAATACCTTAATACAAGATAAAGTTGGTTAACTCAAGAGGGTCTAAATTAATGAGAAATGGGAAACCCTAAACCTGGTAATGGAATAGTGGTGTTACCCTTGAATAATGATGTTATATATTATTTTGCATGGTGCTGATATGAAATTGATGTATTATCATCTATACTAACCATGCAGGTATGATGTGATGATGAACATAACCAGGTATGAGCTATGACATTTTATGTATTGACATTGTTTATTGGGCCTTATGTGCCATGCTATACCTTATTGCCTAGTATGAGGTAATAAGAGAAGTAATGGGCCTTAAGTGCCACGAGAAGATGTTTATGTAATAAGCATCATATTTTACCTTGGTCAGGTGACCTGAAGGTGATAATTACCTGAAAAAGTGGTAATAATGCTCAATGATGAGCTAAGGGTTTGAATACCCAGAACCATATGATTATGGCATTGAGTTGCAAAGGAATGAAAATTCCCAGTATTGAAATGAGGGACTGAGATCCCCATGTCTTCTAAAGACTGAGAAGTGATTAATGGAAATAGTACATGTTTTCTTTATAGCATTTGTCTTATTAATTTATGTTGGGAAACTTGGCTGATGCTAAAAGAATATGATAATGTACTTAATTAATCAAGTGATACCATATAATGTAGTTGCCCTGATCACAGATCCATCAGTGTCAGAATTAGCTGAATGGTGAAACGAGTTTACTCGGAACGCATATTTTTGAATATGTGGGGGTAATTGGGCAATTATATCCTTATGCCCCATAGGCATTGCTATGGGCTATGTCCTATGAACGGGATTGGTTACGGACCATACCCCAACAAGAGCATGGCTACGGGCCATGACTCCACAAAATAATACCGGGCATTGGCTACGGGCCATTTCCTGAAGAGAGTATATGCTATGGGCTATAACTCTAATAGCGATGTTGCCAGTATACCCTGGAAAGCTATCTAGCAGAGACACAAGATGTCCTGCATGTTGTCTCGTACTGACCAAGATAGTTGAGGTCATGGGAATCCGGCTCTTCCATTGACCTATGTGTGGTACCGATGCTTTACGTAACCGTGGTCGGTTGGAGTATGAGCGGTATACCTCATCTCCTCAGGGCATAAGTGTGATTGTAAAATGTAATCAGCCGTATAGCATGTTTGCTTAAGGATTGAATACGGAGATTCATTGGCTGATGTTGCATTTCTTTGTGCATTCCTTAGTAGATAAATGTTAATTATGTTTCTTTATATTCTCTGCAAAATAGACAGATGAATTACTTATCTACCATGGGTAGATGCAATGACCTCCTTGAGAATGGAGATTATCTTATTCTGTTCTATGATGAATAATTCTACCTGATAATGTAAAAGTAACCCCTACTCAGTTTTAATTTGATAAACTGCAATAATAATGTTTTTGGCGGAGAGTTATATCTCTCGCTGGGGCAATTTTCAATTGTCTCACCCCCGTGGGAAAACATTTTTAGGTATGCATGGAAGGCAAGGCAGGAAATCCCTAGAACAGAGATGAGCAGAAGCAATAGCAACAACAAGGACAGCAATGAGATCTCATGTGGAGATATTGTCTGTCAAGTCATATAGATAGTAGTCCTATGTGTCGTCTCTGTACTCTCAGGTCCTCGGAGTTTTAAATGATTCAATCGGAGTTTTGTCTTAATGCCTCAAAGTTTTATACTGCCTGTGTATATTTGTTAACAGGGCAGTCAATGTTGTAATCCTTAAAAAGGAATTGTACAGGCTGTGTACTTGTGATCCAGGATGAAATGGAAACACTTTGGTTCATGGTTAAAGAGTTTTCATGTGAATGGATCTCTTTGCAAAAAGTTTTAAATTTTCAGTGATTTTCAGTAACCCGCTGCAAATAATTTGCTTCCGCATTAGTTAATCTTGTTTTCGCGAGACGGTTGTTACAATTAGTGGTATCAAAGCTATAGGTTCGTTGAGTCTACAGAGACATAGGACTAAGTTGTTGAGTCTGTGTTAGTATCCTCCAGTATACCCTATAATGATTTTTGCTTGTGCAGAGAAAGGGTAAAGTTTTAAAATGACTGGAGAGCACAAAGAACAAATTGCTAAGGGCAATGTTGTTGCACCAAGAAGAGGTGCAAGGGATTAGACAAGAATATAATGAGTGCCTGAGAATCCCCATTAAGACATGATCAGGATTGAGAATCCTATGATCATGCTCTTATTGGGCAGATTAGGGCAACAATAATGCATATAAGTGAACTGGATGCTAGCCTGATAACCTAGGTTATTAGTCCTTAATACAGAAAGCTTGAGCTTTAAAAGAGTTCCTGAATGAATTAGTCATGTGGGAACAAGGGAAAATGTGGAAAAGATTAACTTATGGCAAGAAAGTGGACTCTGCCATGAGTTCAGACAGATAATAAATCTGTGATGGTAGTGCCCAAGAAGGGGCAATAAGCTGAGAAGTAGGGAATGGTCTCTATAATTCTTGAGACATTTGCCCTAATGGTTTAAAAAAAAAGCCAAGTTTTTGGTACTAATAGTGCAATAAATGCCTAGTGTACCAGGGAAGTAGCCACTAAGTAAGTGCAAAGGTCTTAACCTTTCACCTGTAAGATTCTATGGCTTAGTTTTTGCTTCAGTAATAAGACTAGTAAGACCATGATATGAGTACAAGGTATGTTATAAATGTGTACATGTTGAGTACACTAAACCCTTTTTGTTATAAAAAAAAAGATTGTTGATATTGTTTTCCCCATTGGTTGCTATATAGGGATGAAATGATGAGAACTAGAATTTGAATTCTGTTTAATATTCTTTTAAATACTCTATATTGATCTTACCTCTATGAAAGAGGAAGAGGTATAGAAGAGATGCCTGGATAAAATCCAAGAATGTTAAGTCTTATGTTATGATAATATGAAAAGCAAGAAATATGATAGCATGTAAGTGCATACTACTTGGATCTCAGTACTTGTAAACCCTGATCAGGTGTACAACTATTGATGATAAAGTGAGTATGGAAACTCTTAGATTGATATCTTTTTGATTGCCCTGATCAAGCAATCATTCTGATACAATCTAAAGAGTATCATGAAATTGGAAATATGATATGGATAAATGTATCATATCTTAAGAACAAGAAAGAAGGATCTGATAGGAATTCAGATCAGTATGTGTATATGAGGAAGTAAAAGTATGGCCCTCATATGATGAGAAAGAGAACAAGGGAGGTGATCCCTATTCTATAAAGTTGTAAATATGATAAAAGAAAGATGAGAATATAATGTGTTTTCAACACATGCGACTGATACCAAGGTAAGAGATTCTGGTATCTGAGAATTATCAGATGGTTTAGATTGGCTACCTGGAATGGTCAACTATGAAATCAATCTGATTATATAAAATGATATGAACATCATATGTTAGGGGTTTATGCTTTGCATAAACATAACAACTAAATATCTCTTTAAGATAAGTTCTCATTTGACTCTATGAGAATATTGTGTGAAGGAACTTTGTGCTGATCAAAGTTCTATGATGTCTACATAACAATGAGGTGTTATGAAGAGACATGATGATATGATGAATGAATAATATTTGTTCCCTTTATCAGGGATTTCGGGGACGAAATCCTTGTTAGGGGTTTATAATTTGTAACATCCCTGACCTGGGTTATTCTTTAACCCTAGGTGTTTTGATTAAGAAATATGATTATATGCTTAATATCATCTTGTGAAAAGTAATTAAGGCTCAAAAGGAACCTATGTTTCAATTTTGGTCCTGTTTGAACAATGTTGAAGCAATGTTTGCTTATTTTGGACTAAAGTGCAAATTACCCAAGTTGAGGGGTTAAATTGCAAATTTTGCGTGATAAGATGTTCCTATGATGTTGAGACATCATAAGAATGAATATGATGTAGTGGTATGGTTTCCACAAGCTTGGACACCAAGATTAAGCTTGTAAAGCAATCCTTGTGCATTAAAACCTAGTTTTGGTGTAATGTGCAATTTACCCAAAATCTAGGGTTCAATATGCAAATTACCACTTCAATATGGTCCTTAATGTTTCTTGGCATCATGTAGAGAAAATAAAATGAGAGGGACTCCTCATTTGAATTAAGTTGTAGGAGAGAGAATCTTGACATTAAAATAATCAAGAATAATGCTTAATTGAAACCCTAATTCGATTTAGGGCAAAAATGAATAAAAACAATTGAAGGGTTTTCAACCAAAATGTTTTGGGTTGATTTTGAATAAGGATGGACGTTCCTTTAACAAGATAAGGAACGAAAATATCTTAAGTAGGTGAAATTCCACTCACCTTTTTATAAAGAAAAGTAATATCCACTCACATGTGGGATATTATATTATAAGCATTAAGGTGCTTAATTTGCTTTTCTTTAAATTGAGGATAATGAAGGAGAATGAAAGGAAAGGAAGGTGACTCATACTCAAGGTAGTTGAGGGGGAAGAGGCGGCCTCTTTATTGGGATTAATTGGATTTTTATAAGGCATTTTCTCTCTCATCAATTTCCTTATAAAAGTGCCATTTCTAAGCCCAAACCAAGGCCTTTTTCGGATTTTCTTCTTCCCCTTGCTTGAAAAACCGACCAAGGAGACAGGGAGGAGCAGGGAGCACGTCCCCAACCTGTGGGTAAGCCCTTGACCTTCGTTCTCCATGATTTCATGGTGGAAATCGAAAATAAATTATGGATTCCTTCTTATTTCGATCTCCTCTTCAACCCTAGCCAACTTTTGCAATCAAAAGCTTGAGGACGAGCCTAGGGGGAGTTGCAAGAGCTTCATCCACCATTAATGGCGTGATCTTGGAGCTTTGGAGCTCAATTGGAGGTGGGTTTTATAATTCAAACCCTTAAACATTGCTATTGCATCAATTCTCTATGCTTTGTTGATTGATTTCTTCAATTTGATACACTCTTGTTTCTTTGCTGCAATTTCCATCAAGAACGATTGCTGTTCTTGGTTGTTCGAAGGAAGGGGATGATGACATCATCCTAGATGCTTATCCAAAGAAAATTACCAAGCAAAACCGTTTTGATAGCTACTCCAAATCGTTTTAATTTGATTGGCTATGCGGTTTCAGCAAACCGTTTAAGGGCAAACGGTTTGAAACCGTTTGGGAGAAAACGGTTTCAAGACCGTTTGAGATGGTGGACCAAGCGTTGACCGTTTGCGAATTTTGTTCCTAATTATGTAGTCTGATAACCCTCCAAATTTTAGGGATTAACTCCAAAGGAATCGAGAGTTGAAGGCCAATCAATTAGGCAATCGGATTGAATTATGTGCTGAATTTCAACCTGATTAACTTGACATGGTTGAGAAAACGGTTTCAAGATTGTTTGAGATGGTTGACCAAGCGTTGACCGTTTGGGATTACTGTTCAAAATTATGTTTATTAATAACCCTCCAAATTTTAGGGATTAACTCCAAAGGAATCGTGAGTTGAAGCCTAATCAATTAGGGAAACCTAATTGGATTAAGTGCTGATTTTCAATCTGATTTAATTGAACCTTTTGGGAAAACGGTCTCAAGACCGTTTGAGTGCGTTGACCAAGCGTTGAACGTTTGGGATTACTGTTCCTTATGATGTGATCTAATGACTCACAAAATTTGATGGATTAATTCCAAACGAGTCATGAGTTGAAGGCTAATCAATTGGGCTAACCCTAATTGAAATCAGTGCTGTAATCACAATGAGCTAATTTGAGATTTTGGGTTGATTAGCCCAAACAGTCTCAAGACCGTTTGGGGGATCATCCAAACGGTCTCAAGACAGTTTGGGGTCACCTCAAGACCGTTTGGAGGTCTGGGGTCAAGTATAGTTGACCAATTGAAGGTCCAAAGGTACTAATCATATTGCAATGTAGTGCTGATTTGTTGATCAACTTGATAGACCAACCCATGATGATTTTTCACTAGAATCCAAAGGTTGGATGGGCCAAACGGTCTCAAGACCGTTTGGAGCTCATCCAAACGGTCTCAAGACCGTTTGGTGGTCACCCAAGACCGTTTGGAGGTCTAGGGTTGAGTATGGTTAGGTGTTTGAAGGTCTAAAAGTACCAAGCTGTTATACAATGCAATGCTGATTTGGTGATCAATCCAATGATCCAAACCTTAATTGGATGGTTTGGATTTGAGTGATATGATGGGCAAACGGTCTCAAGACCGTTTGGAGGTCATACAAACGACCTCAAGACCGTTTGGTGGTCACCCAAGACCGTTTGGAGGTCTAGGGTTGAGTATGGTTAGGTGTTTGAAGGTCTAAAGGTACCAAGTTGTTATACAATGCAATGCTGATTTGGTGATCAATCCAATGATCCAAACCTTAATTGGATGGCTTGGATTTGAGTGATGTGATGGGAAAACGGTCTCAAGACCGTTTGGAGGTCCTCCAAATGACCTCAAGACCGTTTGGGGTCAGTTCATACCCAATTTGGATAATGGTTCAATAGTTTCAAAGTAACCAATCTTGCATTGATGAGTGTTGTTGGATCTTCGATTCCAAACCCTAATTCAATTGAATCAAGCCCTAATTGATGACCAATTGAGGGTCAATTGAGGGTCAAATTAGTTGAAGGTTGACCTATTAAACTCAATTGAAGTATGCGCATAGGTCCAATTGATGATTGGTTCCATGAATTCAATGGTTGAAGGTCCAATGCAATCAATTGAAACACAATTAGTAGCATGATTGATGATCAACTTCAAAGCTCTAATTGGTGTTTATAAACCCTAATCCCATTGAGATCAGACCATAATTGAAGTCCCGATTGAGGGGTGAGCCATGATTCAAATGATGATTGAGTTGATGATCCAATTGGTTGAAGTTCCATTGATTAGAATTGAGTGTGGTTCAATTTGGTTAATTCAATTGGATACCTCATGTTATTGAAGGTCTAATTGATCAAACCTTTTTGAAAACCTAATGTGATTAGGTGGGAGATACCTTTAATGGTACTAGTCATTAATGCATAACAAATGCATGGACCCAATACATGATGTAAACCCTAATGGAGGCTGATTCAATGTATAACCTTAATAAGAGGTTGTCTACATGTGAAATCACTAATTAGGATGTTAGTAAACCCTAGTTGAGGGTGTATCCTTGTGAAACCCTAGTGGAGGGTGTATCATTGTGAACCCTGGTTGAGGGTGTATCCTTGTGAAACCCTAGTTGAGGGTGTATCATTGCGATTGTTTATAGGAAACTTTATAATAAAGTTATGCCTTAAACTAAGATAAGTCCATATCGTGTGAGATAGTTGGACAATTCTAGTGTGTGGCCTATGCATTATATGCTAAGGGTGAGTATTCTGTGATGGAATGTATTAAGAGGGGAAATACCTTAATACAAGATAAAGTTGGTTAACTCAAGAGGGTCTGAATTAATGAGAAATGGGAAACCCTAAACCTGGTAATGGAATAGTGGTGTTACCCTTGAATAATGATGTTATATATTATTTTGCATGGTGCTGATATGAAATTGATGTATTATCATCTGTACTAACCATGCAGGTATGATGTGATGATGAACATAACCAGGTATGAGCTATGACATTTTATGTATTGACATTGTTTATTGGGCCTTATGTGCCATGCTATACCTTATTGCCTAGTATGAGGTAATAAGAGAAGTAATGGGCCTTAAGTGCCACGAGAAGATGTTTATGTAATAAGCATCATATTTTACCTTGGTCAGGTGACCTGAAGGTGATAATTACCTGAAAAAGTGGTAATAATGCTCAATGATGAGCTAAGGGTTTGAATACCCAGAACCATATGATTATGGCATTGAGTTGCAAAGGAATGAAAATTCCCAGTATTGAAATGAGGGACTGAGATCCCCATGTCTTATAAAGAATGAGAAGTGATTAATGGAAATAGTACATGTTTTCTTTATAGCATTTGTCTTATTAATTTATGTTTGGAAACTTGGCTGATGCTAAAAGAATATGATAATGTACTTAATTAATCAAGTGATACCATATAATGTAGTTGCCCTGATCACAGATCCATCAGTGTCAGAATTAGCTGAATGGTGAAATGAGTTTACTCGGAACGCATATTTTTGAATATGTGGGGGTAATTGGGCAATTATATCCTTATGCCCCATAGGCATTGCTACATGCTATGTCCTATGAACGGGATTGGTTACGGACCATACCCCAATAAGAGCATGGCTACGGGCCATGACTCCACAAAATAATACCGGGCATTGGCTACGGGCCATATCCTGAAGAGAGTATATGCTATGGGCTATAACTCTAATAGCGATGTTGCCAGTATACCCTGGAAAGCTATCTAGCAAAGACACAAGATGTCCTGCATGTTATCTCGTACTGACCGAGATAGTTGAGGTCATGGGAATCCGGCTCCTCCATTGACCTATGTGTGGTACCGATGCTTTACGTAACCGTGGTCGGTTGGAGTATGAGCGGTATACCTCATCTCCTCAGGGCATAAGTGTGATTGTAAAATGTAATCAGCCGTATAGCATGTTTGCTTAAGGATTGAATACGGAGATTCATTGGCTGATGTTGCATTTCTTTGTACATTCCTTAGTAGATAAATGTTAATTATGTTTCTTTATATTCTCTGCAAAATAGACAGATGAATTACTTATCTACCATGGGTAGATGCAATGACCTCCTTGAGAATGGAGATTATCTTATTCTGTTCTATGATGAATAATTCTACCTGATAATGTAAAAGTAACCCCTACTCAGTTTTAATTTGATAAACTGCAATAATAATGTTTTTGGCGGAGAGTTATATCTCTCGCTGGGGCAATTTTCAATTGTCTCACCCCCGTGGGAAAACATTTTTAGGTATGCATGGAAGGCAAGGCAGGAAATCCCTAGAACAGAGATGAGCAGAAGCAACAGCAACAACAAGGACATCAATGATATCTCATGTGGAGATATTGTCTGTCAAGTCATATAGATAGTAGTCCTTTGTGTCGTCTCTGTACTCTCAGGTCCTCGGAGTTTTAAATGATTCAATCGGAGTTTTGGCTTAATGCCTCAAAGTTTTATACTGCCTGTGTATATTTGTTAACAGGGCAGTCAATGTTGTAATCCTTAAAAAGGAATTGTACAGGCTTTGTACTTGTGATCCAGGATGAAATGGAAACACTTTGGTTCATGGTTAAAGAGTTTTCATGTGAATGGATCTCTTTGCAAAAAGTTTTAAATTTTCAGTGATTTTCAGTAACCCGCTGCAAATAATTCGCTTCCGCATTAGTTAATCCTATTTTCGCGAGACGGTTGTTACACAAATGGTCTAATCAATTAAACCATCAATTATATAAGGAATTCAAAAGGATTGACCAATTAAACTTTCAATTCCACAAAGTGATCAATTGGGTTAACTATTGAAATCTTCAATTGCATTAAGTATCTAAATAGGTTCACCATATTGGACCATCAATTACATGAGATGTCCAAATGGATTAACCATATTGATCTTCACATAGTTGATTACTTAGACCCTCAATGATCTTAGTTCTCATACATTAATTTGTTGAAAACCATTTGAACAAGTTGTACTTGAAACCAATTGGACAAGGTAGGTATTGAAACCATTTGCACTTTGGGTCTCCAAACGGTTTGAGACCGTTTGGTCCCAAACGGTCTTGAGACAGTTTGGACTCAAACGGTCTTTAGACCGTTTGATCCAAACCTCCTCAAAACCGCATGGACCAAATAGGGTCTCAACCAATCAAATTAAAATAGGGTTTCCAATGTTGGTTCCTTCAATCATGGAATTAATGCATCCAATCATCAATTGGACCTATCACCATACTTCAATTGAGTTAAGTAGGTCAATCTTCAACTGATTTGACCCTCAATTGACCCTCAATTGATCATCAATTAGGGTTTGAATCAATTGAATTAGGGTTTGGAATCGATGATCTTTAAAACCATTGGACCATCATCCAAATTAGGCATGACCTGACCCCAAACGGTCTTGAGGTCGTTTGGATGACCTCCAAATGGTCTTGATACCGTTTGATCATGTCAACATCAAAATCCAAGTCAATCAATCAAAGTTTAGATCATTAGATTGATCACCAAATCAACATTTGATTGCACTTCAACTTAGTACCTTTGGATCTTCGATTGCTTAACCATAATCAACCCTAGACCTACAAATGGTCTTGAGACCGTTTGGCTCGTCCAACCCTTGTATTCTAGTGAAAAATCATTAGGGTTTGAGCTATTGAGTTGATCATCAAATCAACACTTAATTGCAAAGTGATTTGGTACCTTTAGACCTTCAATTGGTCAACCATGCTTAACCCTAGACCTCCAAATAGTCTTGGGTGAAATCAAGTTTTGAAACCGTTTGGTTCAATCAACCCAAAACATCAACTCATTTCAATGCAAAATCATCACTTAGCCGATTAGGGTTAACACCATATCTTTTGTCCTTCAAACACTTAACCATATCAAACCCTAGACC
The DNA here is from genome assembly GCA_963693085.1 of Alisma plantago-aquatica. Lineage (NCBI taxonomy): Eukaryota > Viridiplantae > Streptophyta > Magnoliopsida > Alismatales > Alismataceae > Alisma > Alisma plantago-aquatica. The sequence goes on along the minus strand of OY856410.1, from coordinate 48,369,842 downwards.
TCCAAATGGTCTTGGGTGACCCCCAAACGGTCTTGATACCGTTTGGTAATCCCCAAATGGTTTTGAAACTGTTTGGGCTAAATAACCCAAAAAGTCAAATCAATCAAGTTGAAAATCAACACTTAATCCAATTAGGGTTTGCCTAATTGATCAACCTTCAACTCATGATTCATTTGGAATTAATCCATCAAATTTGGTGGGTTATCAACCAACATAATTAGGAACAGGATTCTCAAACGGTCAACCCTTGGTCAACTCTTTCAAATGGTTTTGAAACTGTTTGCTCTCAAACGGTCTCAAACCATTTGCTTTCAAACAGTTTGGTGAAACCGAATGGGCAAACATGTTGAAACCATTTGGTCTAGATATTTGGGGAGGTGTGTGCTTATGATGATGTCATAATCATCAAGATCCAAACTCACGAAATCTACTGTGATTTCCATGGATATTGCATCAATCAACCAAACTTAATTTCGGAAATGTAGAAATGATCACCAATTGATAAGGAATTGATTACAATAATGAAATTAAGGGTTCAAGTTATAAAACCCGCCTCCAATTGAGATCCAAAGCTCCAAGCTCACGGCAACAATGGTGGATGCAACTCCTTTCACTATTCCAAGGGTCGTCCTCAAGCTTTGAGTGAAAAGAATTGGTTAGAATTTAAGAGGAGATCGAGATATGAAGAATTTATGCATTGATTTTCGATTTTCACCATGGATTCAAGGTGAAAGTAGGTCAAGAACGTTACCAACAGGTTGGGGGTCGTCCTCCTGCTCCTACACAGCCCCTTGGTCGTTTTCCAATCAAGGGGAAAGAAAGAAATCCGAAAAAGCCTTTGTTTTGGCTTGAAAAGGGTACTTTTATAAGAAAATTGATGAGAGAGAAAATCTCTTATAAAAGTCCATTTATTCCAAAATTTTTTCCACCACTTCCCCCTTGGTTTCTTGCATGCAAGGGAATCTCTATCCCCACCGAGATCCCTTCCATTATCCATGAATTAAGGGAAAAGAAATTAAGCACCTTAACCCTTATAATAAGAATATCCATATTTGAGTGGGAATTCTTTTTCTTATAATAATGGTGAGTGGAATTTCACCTCCTTAGGATATGCTCGTTCCTTTGAAAGGATTTAAGCTCATCCACAAACATCTGAATCCAAAAATTTTAATTTTGGTTGAAGGCCCTCTAATTAATACATACATTTTTGCCCTAAATTGAATTAGGGTTTCACTTAGGATTAAATCTTGATTATTTTAATATCAAGATTCTCTCTCCTCCAACTTAATTCAAATGAGGCGCCCCTCTCATTGTATTTGCTCTATATGATGCCAAGAAACATCAGGGACCTTATTGAAAGGGTAATTTGCATATTGAACCCTAGGTTTTGGGTAAATTGCACATTACACCAAAACTAGGTTCTAATGCACAAGGATTGCTTTACAAGCTTAATCTTGGTGCCCAAGTTTGTGAAAACCATACCACTACATCATATTCATTCTTATGATGTATCAATATCAGAGGAAAATCTTTTCATGCAACATTTGCAATTTAACCCCTCAACTTGGGTAATTTGCACTTTAGTCCAAAACAAGCAAACATTGCTTCAACATTGTTCATCTAGGACCAAAATTGAAACATAAGTTTCTCATGAGCCCTAATTACTTTTCCCAAGATAAGATTAAGCATCTACTCAACCTTATTAGGAAAAACACCTAGGGTTAACACATAACCCGGTCAGGGATGTTACAAATTATAAACTCCTAACAAGGATTTCGTCCTCGAAATCCCAAAAAAAGGAGGGACAAATTATTCAGTTGTCTTACCCTCAAGTCTCCACATAATATCTTAATATCATGGAGATATCATGGATCCTGTAATCCACATAAAGTTCCTTTCATTAATTCAACCTTATCAATGTTTATGCTTATGCAAAGCATAAACCCCTAACATGTGATGTCCATATTATTGAAAGGAAAAAGCATAAAAGAGCATACTTCAACCATCACTCAAGAACATTTACCAAAAGATAAACATATATATCTAACAGAGATAATTTACTCAGTAATCCTTTATTCATTTAGGAAAGTTCACTCAGCAAACTCTATGTAATTGGGAATGTTCACATAGCTCTTCCTTTTAGTTGGGAATGTTCACATAGCTCTTCCTATTAGTTGGGAATGTTCACATAGCTCTTCCTATTAGTTGGGAATGTTGACATAGCTCTTACTTTTAGTTGGGAATGTTCCCATAGCTCTTCCTTTTAGTTGGGAATGTTCACATAGCTCTTCCTTTTAGTTGGGAATGTTCACATAGCTCTTCCTTTTAGTTGGGAATGTTCACATAGCTCTTCCTTTTAGTTGGGAATGTTCACATAGCTCTTCCTATTAGTTGGGAATGTTCACATAGCTCTTCCTATTAGTTGGGAATGTTCACATAGCTCTTCCTTTTAGTTGGGAATGTTCACATAGCTCTTCCTTTTAGTTGGGAATGTTCACATAGCTCTTCCTTTTAGTTGGGAATGTTCACATAGCTCTTCCTTTTAGTTGGGAATGTTCTCATAGCTCTTCCTATTAGTTGGGAATTTTCACATAGCTCTTCCTATTAGTTGGGAATGTTCACATAGCTCTTCCTATTAGTTGGGAATGTTCACATAGCTCTTCCTATTAGTTGGGAATGTTCACATAGCTCTTTCTATTAGTTGGGAATGTTCACATAGCTCTTCCTATTAGTTGGGAATGTTCACATAGCTCTTCCTATTAGTTGGGAATGTTCACATAGCTCTTCCTTTTAGTTGGGAATGTTCACATAGCTCTTCCTATTAGTTGCATTATATTCTCTAGATTATTTCAGAATGACTACTTGATCAGAGTAATAAAAAAGATAATAATCTAAGAGTTTCATACTTGCCTTATCTTCAATAATCATATACCTAGACAAGGTATATAAGTATTGAGATTAGGTAGTATGAACTTTACTTACTATCATATTCCTCACTTTTCATATCATTATACACACAGAATTTTCCATTCTTGAGTTTTTCTTCAAGCATTACTTCTAAATCTCATCTTTCAACACACAGATAAGGGAGATTATAAAACATTTAAGGAACACTGAGTAAGATATAAGTTCTTATCTCCCTTGTGTCCTTATAGGACTAGTCAAAGGAAGTTCAAAAACAACTATTTTTATATCTTTAACACATAGAATTAGAAAATGAAATATCAGAATGACTTTATTTCATCTGACCTATCTGGGACGTCTGTCCACGTCCTCTATTGTTACTAGGGAACTGCCTCCTTTGTGATCCTTGCTGACTCTACCCCTGAGGTTGAGTCATCATTGGATTCCCGCCTAGACAATCTTTTACTAGATGTCCCGGTTGTCTACATTGATAACATATCCTAGGTGCAAAATAGGGTCTGCGAGGTCCAGATACCAATGTTGATGCTATGTTGGAGGCTCTATTTGGAACATTACTACGATCCCTATCCCTACTTGACATCCATTGTGTCTGGGTATGTAATCTCGATAATGATGCCGATGCATAAAATCTCGGCTTCTTAAAACTTTCAGACCTTTGTTTTTGAGTCTGAGTGTACACTTTCTTGCCACTAGTTTGTCGTTTCTCGATTTCAGACCTCTCTATCCTCCTTACTGATTCCACAAAGGTGGAAAACCTCTCCCTATTCTCTAAAGCAGGCACAGAAGTGGTTAGTTCAACATTCAACCCCTTCTCAAATCGCCGAATTCTTTCCTCATCACTAACTGCCATTTGTGGGCAAAACTGCAACAACTCCATGAACTTAGCTTCATATTCACTAACGTTCATATGTCCTTGTTTGATCCTCTCAAATTGAGAGATCTTCTCATCTAGATACGTCTTAGGAAAGTATCTACTGACGAATTCTCGTCAGAAAACCTCCCATCCAATTTCTTCACCTGGTCTCTTATCTTCCTCTATCATCCACCAATGACCAGCATTCCCTTTTAGGAGGTACACAACATGTCTTACCTTTTCAGCTTCAGGGATATCAAGGATCTTGAAAGCCTTTTCCAGTTCTGTCAGCCACAAATCAGCATCTGCTGGATCAGATGTACCAACATAATCTATGGCCCCAACCCGGCGAAGTCTCTCAAAAGTCTTGCCGGCTCCATAGCCTTCATGGTGAGTTGATGCCCTTAGTGCAGGTATTTGCATCCTATCAGTCATGTGAGTCATGGCAGCTATAAACTGCCCAAACATGGCTTGAAGGGCGGGGTTCCCCATGTCAGCTTGATTGAACTGGGGCTTTTCAGGTACGGGCTCCTCTCTATTATGGCCTCCTACACCTCCTCATGGTGTAGCAGTGCTTCCTTCCACAGCATGTTCTTCATGTGGTACATACATCTTCAAGTTCTTCTCCTCCTATGTGAGCACAAGATACTATCCGATAAACTGGAAGACACTTAAAACAAACGCTACAACCTTAATCCTATGTCTCTGTAGACTCAGTGAACCTAGAGCTCTGATACCACTAATTTGTGGCATCTGTGTTGCGAAAACAAGATTAACTAATGCAGAAGCGTTCACTAAGCAGAGGATTACCAAAAATCACTAGAAATTAAAACCTTTTTATCAAAATATTCATCAAGTAAAAACTCTCACATAGAACAGAAGTAACACATTTACATTTTATTTTTCAAAAGTACATAACTTGTATCATCTCTTACTGTGAGTTACAAGCATTAACTGTCCTGTCAGGCTAAACACAAGCAGTATAAAATCTCGAGGCACTGAGCCAAAATCTCGAAAGCACTAACTACTACTCCGAGGACCTGAGAGTAAAGAGAGGACACATAGGACACTATCTACATTTATACAAGGCATAACAGCCAGTGTCTCCACCTAAGACTTCACTGCTGTCCCTGCTGCTACTGCTGCTGTTGTCCTTCACCTACTGAAGGATTCCTTCCTCTTCGTCCGCATCCACCTAAAAAATGTGATTCCCACGGGGGTGAGACAATTGTAAATTTCCCCAACGAGAGATATAACTCTCCGCCATAAACATTATTATTGCAGCTTAAGAAGATAGATATGAATAGAGGAATCATATTTATTTGATAGCAGATATTTTAATGTCTAACAAATTAGAACATTATTCTTATCAGAAGCATTGCAGCTATAACTTGATAGAATCAACATGTCACTTATCCTTTAAGGAATATGAAGAACATGCATAATATTTATTCACTATAGAATCATTACCACACCATTAACTCTCTTCAGGCTTAGTTCATATATCTAATGCCTGGCATTGCCATTGAGGAGTCATGGTATGTAGCCATACTCTTTTCACAAAGTGTTGGGATCTTAGTCCCTCAACTCACCAAGAACAATTCCATTCCTTAACAGGTACATCATCATGTTTATAATATCTGGGTATTTGAACCCAGAACTCACCATGGCTACTTATTATCACTTATTAGGTAACTTAATACCTTCAGATCATTTAACCAAGGACATCCTGAATCTTGCTACATAATGTATTGCACATAGTACACAAAGTTCTATGATTCTTACTACACAAGCATAGGAAGGCTTATAAAGCCTATAAAACATTCTTAATAACAAAGCATCATAGCCCATACCTGGATATGCTCATCTTCTCAACATATCTGCATGATTAGTAATCATGATATAATTACATATCAATATCATGCAATTTGAGGGTTATCTTATTACATTCATAACCCATTAGTCTATATTTGAGATTCACATAGGATTAACTTGTCATAGGATTTCACATAGCATTACCTTGTATTAGGGATCACATAGCATTGACTTGTATTAAAGTTTCACATAGAAATACTCTATAATCATTCATCAATAAATGAATTATCAACACACAACATGAGTTTCTCTCTCATGTTTGCCAGAGTATGATTACATCATAGTTGGTAGGTTTGGATTAACCTTTTCATAAGGCATGTTAGCCTACCTTCAACAGAGTGTATTACATCTCAATGTAACCATTGACATGACACATCTCATGTGTCATTCATTCAATTATACTGGACTTATAACACATCAAGGTATACCAATATTGGAGTGTTGGATATGATATCTATCATATCTTGATGTATCACTTCCCTTAACACCATTACATTACTTGGGTTTATACACTTAGCCTGTATTAGGGTATTCCCCATCCTAATACTTTATGCACCAGTTCATCACATTTATCATGTAAGGTAGTGGTCATTAGTCACTCACTTAGAATATGCAACCATTGCCAATGATATAGACTCACCCTTTAGGTCAGGGACTATTAGTATAAGGATATCCATTATCAACCTCTCTAGGTGTTACATTTTTCATAGCATTAATTACTATTCCACTATTAGGAATAGCATTCTCCATACTTATAATTTGAGGATTCACATAGCATATTCCATATATTTGTGGATTTCACATAGTATTACTCTTCAATAGAGTTTTATATAATCATCCTTCTATATCAGGGTTTCACCTAGTATTATGTGAAATTAGGATTTCACAACACATCACCCAATGCTAGGTCTTCACATAGGATTAGTAGCACTACCCTATATTAGGGTTTCAAATATCTTTATCCCATTTTAGGGATTGGGGTTTACCATTCACATCCACGTGGGGTTTCTCTTTCCTCATACCCAAATTAGAGTTTCCTTCATTGCTACACTAAGTTAGGGTTACATCATCACCCTGGATTTACAATAATACTCAGTTTTTCCCTAAATTAGGGTTTCACACATAGCTTTACTCTAATTAGGGTTTCACACATAACATTGCTCTAATAAGGGTTGGGGTTCATTGATTAGGGTTTCATGATCTCATTATTATGGATCAGCCCTTATCACATAGTTTACTTATAATGAGAGAATTAGGGCTTAATTATATAAGCATTCATCTCTCTCATTCCCTCTCTCATCCTCTTTAGGGTGTTAATTACACCAAGATTAATCTAGGTCAAGAACTTGAGTACACATAGCTAGGGTTATCCTTCACAATCATCATGGGTCTACATCTTTAATAATCACATAGCTGATTGACCTTTGATCGTATTAGATGTCCAAATGGCCTAATCAATTAAACCATCAATTATATAAGGAATTCAAAAGGATTGACCAATTAAACTTTCAATTCCACAAAGTGATCAATTGGGTTAACCATTGAAATCTTCAATTGCATTAAGTATCTAAATAGGTTCACCATATTGGACCATCAATTACATGAGATGTCCAAATGGATTAACCATATTGATCTTCACATAGTTGATTACTTAGACCCTCAATGATCTTAGTTCTCATACATTAATTTGTTGAAAACCATTTGAACAAGTTGTACTTGAAACCAATTGGACAAGGTAGGTATTGAAACCATTTGCACTTTGGGTCTCCAAACGGTCTTGAGACAGTTTGGACTCAAACGGTCTTGAGACCGTTTGGTCCAAACCTCCTCAAAACCGCATGGACCAAATATGGTCTCAACCAATCAAATTAAAATAGGGTTTCCAATGTTGGTTCCTTCAATCATTGAATTCATGTATCCAATCATCATTTGGACCTATCACCATACTTCAATTGAGTTAAGTAGGTCAACCTTCAACTGATTTGACCCTCAATTTACCCTCAATTGATCATCAATTAGGGTTTGAATCAATTGAATTAGGGTTTGGAATCGATGATCCTTCAACATTAACCAATGTGAAACTAGTTACTTTAAAACCATTGGACCATCATACAAATTGGCCATGACCTGACCACAAACGGTCTTGAGGTCGTTTGGATGACCTCCAAACGGTCTTGAGACCATTTTCCCATGTCAACATCAAAACCCAAGTCAATCAATCAAAGTTTGGATCATTAGATTGATCACCAAATCAGCATTTGATTGCACTTCAACTTAGTACCTTTGGATCTCCGATTGCTTAACCATACTCAACCCTAGACCTCCAAACGGTCTTGGGTGACCTCCAAACGGTCTTGAGACCATTTGGCTCATCCAACCTTTGGATTCTAGTGAAAAATCATTAGGGTTTGAGCTATTGAGTTGATCATCAAATAAGCACTTAATTGCAAAGTGATTTGGTCCATTTAGACCTTCAATTGGTCAACCATGCTTAAACCTAGACCTCAAAACGGTCTTGGGTGATCCCCAAACGGTATTAAGACCGTTTGGGTGATTACCAAATGGTTTTGAAACCGTTTGGGTCAATCAACCCAAAACATCAACTCATTTCAATGTAAAATCAACACTTAGCCGATTAGGGTTAACACCATATCCTTTGTCCTTCAAACACTTAACCATATCCAACCCTAGACCTCCAAACGGTCTTGGGTGACCCCCAAACGGTCTTGAGACCGTTTGGGTAATCCCCAAATGGTTTTGAAACCGTTTGTGCTAGATAACCCAAAACGTCAAATCAATCAAGTTGAAAATCAGCACTTAATCCAATTAGGGTTTGCCTAATTGATCAGCCTTCAACTCATGATTCCTTTGGAGTTAATCCATAAAGTTTGGTGGGTTATCAACCAACATAATTAGGAACAAGATTCTCAAACGGTCAACCCTTGGTCAACTATTTCAAATGGTTTTGAAACCGTTTGCTCTCAAACGGTCTCAAACCGTTTGCTTTCAAACGGTCTCAAACCGTTTGCTTTCAAACAGTTTGGTGAAACCGAATGGGCAAACATGTTGAAACCATTTGGTCTAGATATTTGGGGAGGTGTGTGCTTATGATGATGTAATCATCATCAAGCTCCAAACTCATGAAATCTACTGTGATTTCCATGGATATTGCATCAATCAACCAAACTTAATTTCAGAAATGTAGAAATGATCACCAATTGATAAGGAATTGATTGCAATAATAAAATTAAGGGTTCAAGTTATAAAACATGCCTCCAATTGAGATCCAAAGCTGCAAGCTCACGGAAACAATGGTGGATGCAACTCCTTTCACTATTCCAAGGGTCGTCCTCAAGCTTTGAGTGAAAAGAATTGGTTAGAATTGAAGAGGGGATCGAGATATGAAGAATTTATGCATTGATTTTTGATTTTGACCATGGATTCAAGGTGAAAGGAGGTCAAGAACCTTACCAACAGGTTTGGGGTCGTCTTCCTGCTCCTCCACAGCCCCTTGGTCGTTTTCCAAGCAAGGGGAAAGAAAGAAATCCGAAAAAGCCTTTGTTTTGGCTTGGAAAGGGTACTTTTATAAGAAAATTGATGAGAGAGAAAATCTCTTATAAAAGTCTATTTATTCGAAAATTGTTGCCACCATTTCCCCCTTGGTTTCTTGAATGAAAGGGAATCTCTATCCCCACCGAGATCCCTTCCATTATCCATGAATTAAGGGAAAAGAAATTAAGAACATTAACCCTTATAATAAGAATATCCGTATTTGAGTGGGAATTCTTTCTTATAATAATGGTGAGTGAAATTTCACCTCATTAGGATATGATCGTGCCTTTGCAAGGATTTAATCTCATCCACAAACATCTGAATCCAACCATTTTAAATTTTTTTGAAGGCCCTCTAATTAATACATACATTTTTTCCCTAAATTGAATTAGGGTTTCACTTAGGATTAAATCTTGATTATTTTAATATCAAGATTCTCTCTCCTCCAACGTAATTCAAATGAGGAGCCCCTCTAATTTTATTTGCTCTATATGATGCCAAGAAACATTAGGGACCTTGTTGAAGTGGTAATTTTCATATTGAACCCTAGGTTTTGGGTAAATTGCACATTACACCAAAACTAGGTTCTAATGCACAAGGATTGCTTTACAAGCTTAATCTTGGTGCCCAAGCTTGTGAAAACCATACCACTACATCATATTCATTCTTATGATGTATCAATATCATAGGAACATATTTTCATGCAACATTTGCAATTTTACCCCTCAACTTGGGTAATTTGCACTTTAGTCCAAAATAAGCAAACATTGCTTCAACATTGTTCGACTAGGACCAAAATTGAAACATAAGTTTCTCATGAGCCCTAATTACTTTTACCAAGATAAGATTAAGCATCTACTCAACCTTATTAGGAAAAACACCTAGGGTTAACACATAACCCAGGTCAGGGATGTTACAGGGACCATACCAAGACTGGAATGGTGACTATTATTGTATGCAAACTCTATAAGTCTCAAGTGTTCTTCCCAACTTCCATTGAAATGCAGGACACATGCTCTTAGCATGTCCTCAAGAGTCTGAATGGTCCTTTCTGATTGAACATCCGTCTGCGGGTGGAAAGCTGTACTGAATCTTAACTTTATGCCCAAAGCACGGTGCAACTGATTCCAAAATCTAGATGTGAATTTAGGATCTCTATCATATATAATAGAAACTGAGATACCATACAATCTGACTATTTCATCAACGTAAATTTTAGCCAACTTTGGGACATCAAATGTTGACTTAACAAGAATAAAGTGAGCAGACTTAGTCAGTCTATCCACAATCACCCATATTGAGTCATAACCTCTAGGTGTCCTGGGCAACCCTATCACAAAATCCACTGTGATATGTTCCCATTTCCATTCTGGTATAGGAAGAGATTGCAAAGTACCTACAGGTTTCTGATGTTCAGCCTTAACCTGCTGGCACACACTGCATCTAGCCACATACTCAACTACATATTTTTTCATACCTGACCACCAGTACAACTCCTTGAGATTCTTGTACATTTTAGTGTTACTTGGATACATAGCATACATCGATGCATGTGCTTCTTCAAGAATCTGTCCTTTCAAATCACTATCTCCAGGTACACATAACCTGTCATGCTGATACATCAAACCATCATCTGAAAACATAAACTCTGGTGTTTTCCCCTTGTCATATCTTGCATGATCTGCTGTAACTCACTATCACTCTATTGAAGTTCCTTGATCTGATCATAAAAAGTAGGCTTGACTTGCATCTGTGCAATCAAACCACTCTACTTTGTCACCCTAAGTCTAAGTTCAACTTCCACATCTCTACTAGCAGGTCTCTCTTGAAACATGCCATAGAGAATACATCAATTGTTGAACTTGACTTCCCACTCAGAGCATATGCTACCACATTCGCCTTACCATGGTGATAATCTATCGTCACATCATAATCCTTGATCAATTCTAACCATCTCCATTGTCTAAGATTCAGATCCTTCTGGGTGAAGATATATTTCAAGTTCTTATGATCCGTAAACACCTGACACATCTCACCATAAAGATAGTGATGCCATGTCTTAAGAGCATGAACTATAGCAACTAACTCCAAATCATGTGTCGGATAATACTCCTCATTCTATGCTACTTACTTCTTATTACTTATCCTTCTCATTTTGATCATATAGAATAAACATCCCTAAAATTGAAACACACAAGGTAAGAATAGATTATTCCTCATTCTTGTTATTACTATAATAATTTACTTCATAACACACTTCACTTATATTATATTTCTCCTTTTGTTCAAAACACACTTATTACATTTCAAATTTATATCTTACTCTTTTCTCCAAGTCATTTTCATATTGTTTATCTACCTTTCAGATTAGCTACCTTTAAACCCTGGATTTTATTAGTGCTAGCTTACCTTTCATAGTGCAAATCTCATGATTTTGTTATATAGAGATGGTAGTATTCAAGGTCAAATCACTAGTGACATCCCTTGAACTACTTCAACTCTAAACATTCTAGGATTTGTTCCTTATCAGCAACATAGTGTTATTGTGATGTGACTTTGCTCCTTTAGTTTGAAATTCAAACTTTGGATCTCATAAGTTTTACTAAAGTCTTCCTTATCTTATCATTGGAATTTCCTTTCTCTTACTTGGGCATTCAGACAAATTACATTCTCAATTTACCTTTCTAGGGTTTCATCATCATATTGTGTGTCATTGTTTCATTCACTTAGACGTCTCTACCATGGTAGTTATGTATCATATATGATTCATTTTCTTATCACTTCAATCCACATTGCTATCATTAAGGAAGATATGAAAGAGAAGATGATTCTGAAACTTAGAATTCTTATCTTCAAACATTCCCTCATTACATTTCTCGTATGTATTTTTAATTAGTTATCATCAAGGATACTTGACTAGTTAACACTTACTTGAGTGTCACAATCTCTTTCTTTTATAATCTATATTACCCCCTCAGGCTTCAAACCCTTCCCTATATTTCCATAATCCTCTTACCATATCCTACTCTTTCTATCATGTTGGTTATTCATGTGTATGTTCACGTATACCATGTTGCTCTTCTGAAGGCTCTTTATTTCTATGTACTTATTGTATACTTAACTCTTTTCTTCTATTTTCCCTTTGCTTTGAAGTACATAAAAGTATTTTACTCTATTACATGATCCATTCCATGGTTGATTCTTACTATCTTAGCCCTTACATACTTTTCTCATATCTTTTCCATATTATCATATTTAGAGTTCATATAATACTAATCATCAAACTTAATCTGAATCTTATGTCGTGTTCCTTTATTTCCAATTAAGGGTTGCTCACATGAGGCCCCAACGTTGGGTCTCCGATATCAGTTCCAACAAATTCTTAGCTTTTCTAATATTTCCCTTATATCTCAACATCTTAGTGTATTTACATTCTTACTATGATGCGGGTCTAAATTATCCAGAGTCTACTTGATACAAGAATATAAATAATAAATAAATCACTTCATGACACACAACAATATGAAAGAATCATATTTATTCTACAAACTAAAAATCTAAATTCATACATATAAGAGCATTTCTAGTGATCTCCAATCAAATAAGAAATATAAAGCAAGAGCTGTATCACATCCTATGTTTAATCTCTTACTCCTACATTAATTTACGGTTTCTTAACCCTAAGATTTCTAGGGTTTCTCTCTAGCCCATCCTTCCTCTACATACCTGGCTAGGGTATTCAGGGAAGAATAGACAAAGTAGCTTAATACTGGTCAATCTAAGTACTCAGATACCTAGCCAGGGTATCTAAATACTCAGACCTCCCAGAGCTAAAGACACATCACTTCCTATCTACCTCACTTATAACTCTATCTTTTGATCCTAATGGTCTCTGATGACTCAGCCTAAGCTCTCTGCTTGGTTCTCATGACCATGTCCTCTTCCTGCCATCTGCAATAGTATAACAGAACACTTCATGTTAGAAAATTGCAGTTAGATGGAAGACACCTAAATCCAAATCTTATTGGTCTCTTGTCGTCCCCTGACCTTGAATTAGAGTAACCATGTACTCAACCTATGCTCTGATACCAAAACTGTTGTGATGCCCCGATCCCCGTGCCATCTCTAATGACCTCGAAGACTGGGGAGCCACCCTCGGTAAACCACCCTTAACTTTTTCTTTTCTTGATCACTTAAAATTAACTTAAAGGAGAAAATCTTTTAACATAGAATAAACTGAAACCTTAATAACTACAGAAGCAAACTTGTTGTTTCTAAATCTTGAAAGGTACTTCAGAGTTTAAACAACATATTACAAATTACTTGTGGAATATAAAGTGCAACAGTTAATTGACAACTAAACTACAAATTACTTTATATTCTCTCTCTTCCTACCACACCATGTCCCAAGGACTGAGGGGAAAGGACTAAGAGACCTCTAACTAACTATGAACTATCTTCTATGTACTCGGGTGATACGATCCTTCAGCATCCTCGTACTGACGTTGACCTGAAAAATGTTTCAGTAGGTTGGTGAGCTACTGGCTCAATGAATAGAATTTCACCCAACCATTGCAGATAACTCATTTATGTTTATTATTTGGAATAATATGCAAGAAATACTACACCGAGAAGGTCTAAGAAATATAATTTTAACAGCAGAAGATGTCAACATTTCATTATGATAACAATTGATGCAAAGCTGTGGATACAATTAATTAATAGAAAATACTAAAATTTCACTTAAAGAACAACTTTGTGAAGCTAACTCATATCTTTCTTAACTCTTTAACTTGTAAAAACTCTGTGAACCTATATGAACATATTTTATCTTATGCCCTAATCATATGCAGTGTACTCTACATATGAAGACTCGTAGCGAACTACGATCCCACCGTACAAGATTTACCCGACACCCCGGGATAGCTAAGTCTGACTGCGGTCCTGGTCTGCTGCTGGAACTCTGGCTCTCTGGCCTCGACATCATATGGTGCCGTAAACTGGACTCCTCCTCAAACCTGAGCACATAGGCGGAGAGTCAAGCCATGCCACCAGGATGTCTGGTTAGTGTTGGATATGCTTTTCTGTACTCCAGTGCCACTAGGACATCTGGTTAGTGTTGGACACTATAAACAGTACCCTCGTGCCACCAGGACGTCTGGTTAGTGTTGGACATGAGTCTCTGACCTTCCCTCATGTACTGGACACTGCCAGGGTTAGGTCATTTCACCCCTAAGGCACAAACCTCTCAAAGGCGTTCTACGGTGTTAGGGCCCTTAAATATATTATTTTATTATTCTAGGAGAAATTCTTACTACATTGCTTCTCTCTCTTACTTGTTCTTGACTTTGGTATCTCTATGGTACCTCATCTATTTGATTGCAGTTCAAATCACAATACGATATCATTCCAGAACTGATAGAGCAGTATACTCAAATTCATTGTAAATACTGAGTAATCATTATATCATGCATGCAGACAGATTAAAAATTCATAAATAATCCAAGCCCATATCAATTTGGCATATACATACTAAATTCATGCAATTTAACATCTTATTGCACTGATAAGAGTAATTTACTTCACATATGAGAAATCATATGTAACATTTATCAATTATCTAAAATTTCTCGAAGAACGTGCACATTAACCCTAATCCTGGTTTATGCATCACATAACTCAATTAAGAGTTACTTACGTATCATAACATGAATTATTAACAATACTTGAGAATTTCTAGTAATATCTCAGAGAAATTTGCCAATTCATGTAAATGTTAATTCACACACATTAACATAAGAGGAAGCATGCAACTAGGGTTTTATTGCATATTTTTATGTTATTCTACTTTCTTTGAAATCGTGCATCTAATAATTTACAAAATCTGCATTGCCTGGGTTTATACCCAAACCGTACCATTATCGGTCGTGTATTACTAATTTCAACATTCACACTAACCAATTTAGGTTCCGATGAACCATGTAAATTCACTGGTCCAATCCACACTGATCAGATGCTAAACTAGATCATATAAAAGTGTAAAGAAGCTATTTATGAAATAAAAAGTCAGGCAATGCCAAATACTAGCCAACACCTTATCAGTGAGAAATGCACAATTAACCAAAAATTTCCAAACACCAGAGTTAAATCATGCTAGGTGAGTGAAATTCTACTCATAGTGATTCAGGATGTCCGGATTCGTCCGGAAATGCATCCAAAGCCTGTTTCCAGGAAAAATTTGGGTTGTCTTCAACCTTTAATTTCTCTATGTACTATTTTGTTGCTCAGAACAACCACACGCCTAGCCCAGGTTGACGGAAGAACTCCTTTGATAGGCAAATCACAGCTAGGGCTGCATATTCACGCCGTGATCTCGAATTCGGAGCTCACAGGCAGCTTTCTCTACTGCTAGGCGCGCCCGAGGCGGCGCCCTTACTACTGCTACAATTGTAGCTTGGCTTCCAACCACCCAAGCAGCAGGGTAGGTTGTAGGTTGCTAAGCGGAAAGAGTGGAGGGAGGAAGAAGAAGAGATGAGAGGAGGAAGAAAGAAAGAAGAGAAGAAGACCAACACATTTGAATCGACCAAAGAAACTAGGAAATCATCGTCATTTGCCTCTGCGGGTCACACTGCTACTGTGCACCGCCCAAAAAAAAACAATTGCTGGAAGAAGATAAGGGAGAAAGAAAGGAAAAAGGAATTTTAAAGCTAAAACTTGAAAAAATTGCAATTTCGACCCAGGAAACCGAAAAGGTCACAACTTTCGCCTCGTAGGTCCAAATCAAATGATTTCTTTTGCAACTTTTCAAGCACAAGATACTCTAAAACCACAAGGCATAAAAACATGCCAATTATCTTGTATCAGCTAATCAAAACTCTAATCGCATTTAAGCATTTAGCTTAGCTTAATTAACTTGATAATGCACTAATCACCACATGAGCACTTAACTTATCTCAATAAACTTAATTATGTACTAATCATTGTACTTACTAGTTATTCATGGAGTAGGTCATAACACAAACATTGATATTCACCTATCTCATAACAGAAAAGAGGAGACTGACATCGTCTCCCATATAGAGCCTCATAAGGAGCCATATCTATACTTCTCTAATAGCTATTGTTGTACGCAAACTCTATCAGAGTTATATGTACATCCCAAATACCAAGAAATTGCAGAACACATGCCCTCAAGAGATCCTCTAAAGTCTGAATAGTCCTTTCAGACTGGCCATCAGTCTGCGGATGAAAAGTTGTGCTGAATCTCAACTGTTTTCCCATTGTTTAATGCAGACGCTCCCAAAAATGACTTGTAAACTATTGACCTCTGTTAGAAACTATTGTCACTAGAATGCCATGCAGACGGACTATCTTATCAACATATATTTGTGCCAATTTCTCTGTTGTAAATGTCATCTTGACTGGTGGAAAATGAGTTGACTTAGTCAATCTGTCTACTATCACTCATATAGAATCATGACCTTGGTTGTCCTAGGAAGACCAACCACAAAGTCCATAGTAATATGATCCCATTCCCACTGTGGTATTGGCAAGGGTTGTAATGTCCTTGCATGCTTCAGGTACTCAAACTTCACCTACTGACAAATTGGACATCTGGCAACAAACTCTGCCACAGACCTAGACACTAATACAAGTCTTTCATGTTTTGGTACATCTTGGTACTCCCAGGATGCATTGCATACATGGAGGAGTGATCCTCCTCAAGTACCATCTTCATCAACCCATCAACATTAGGAACTAATGTCATGTTGTAGTAACAAATTGTACCATCATTTGCCTCATGGAAGCCATCATACTTTTCACTACCAATCCCTGATCGGATATTCTGTATCACATTATCATTCTATTGTGCATCATGAATCTACTATCTCAAGATTCACTTGTAACTGTGCCAACAATCCTGCCAGCAAGGAAACTTCTAGCTGTACATTCATCTAGCGAAGAGACACTAACATATCTCTCTTACAGCACATTAAGGAATTTAATTGTGCATTATCTGTCGTTGATGATGAAGATGACTTCCTACTCAATGCAACATATATCTCATTCACTTTCCCTGGATGGTAGTTATTATGCAACCATAATCCTTAATCAGCAACATCCATCTCCTCTGCCTCATATTCAACTCCTATTTTGATAAGATATATTGTAGATTCTCGTGGTCAGTGTAGATATGACACTTTTCTCCATAAAGATAGTGTCTCCAGATCTTTAAGGCATGCACCACTGCTACAAGCTCCAGATCATGTGTTGTGTAATTCTCCTGGTGTTTCTTAAGCTGTTGCGAAGAAAAAGAAATCACATTTTTATCCTACATCAACACATATCCCAACCCATTCTTCAAAGCATCACAAAAGACAATATAACCTTTCCCTTGCTCTGGCAGCACTAACATCGGTGCACTGGTCAACTTTTCATTCAACAAATGGAAAAAACGTTGACACTTGTCATTCCAAGTAAAAATAACATGCTTCCTGGTTAACCTAATTAGGGGTAACGCTATAGAACTGAAGTCCTTGATGAACCTCCTATAGTAACCTGCCAGACCTAAGAAACTGTAGATCTCCGTTGGTGTCTTTGGTTGTTCCCATTCTAGTATAGACTCCACTTTCTTGGGGTCAACACAAATGCTTTTAGTAGATATAACATGGCCTAGAAAGGATACTTTAGATAACCAGAAATCACACTTACTGAACTTAGCATATATCTGATGCTGCCTCAACAAAGTCAATGCTTGGCAAAGATGTTGCTCATGCTATTGACTATCCTTGGAGTATATCAGGATATCATCTATGATCATGACCACACACTGATCAAGATAAGGTCTAAACACCCTATTCATCAAACCCGTAAAAGCTACATGTGCACTAGTTAGCCCAAACGGCATAACCACAAACTCATAATGACCATACCTAGTCCTAAAAGCTGGCTTGGGTATGTCATCAACCTTAATTCTCAATTGGTGGTAACCTGACCTCAAGTTTATCTTTGAAAACACGTTGTCACCTCTCAACTGATAAAAAAGATCATCAATCCTCGACAAATGATACTTATTCGTTATTGTCACCTTATTCAACTATCTGTAGTCTATACACAACCTCATTGAACCATCCTTCTTCTTGACAAACTACACGAGAGAACCCGAAGGGGAAGTGCTCAGCCTGATAAAACCCTTCTCTAACAGTTCATGTAACTTTTTCTTTAACTCTTGCCATCTCTACTGGTGACATTCTATATGCTGATTGTGCTATGGGTTGTGTTCTAGGAACAAGATTGATCTCAAACTCAATCTCTCTAGGAGGGGGAACGCCAGGAAATTCATTAGGAAAGACATCCTCAAATTCTCACACCACTTTTACCTCATGGATACTAGGACATCTCGCCTTGGTATCCACAACATCAGCTAAGAAAGCTTCACATCCTTGTCTCATCAACTGCTCAACTATCATAGCTGACATCAAACATGTAGAAAGAATCTTCCTATCACCCTAGAAAATCCACTTTACATCTCAATCATGGAATATCGCCACCTTAGTACTATAATCCTAGACTACCTTGTATTTTTCTAAGGTATCCATTCTGAGGATTACATCAAAACCATGCATGACAAGTGGCAGGAGATCCACTTGAATGTTGTGTCCACAAAAAGAAAGATCACAAGAAGGGCACACTTCCCACAACTCGGTGGAACCAACCAAAGGAGTCTCTAGCGTAGGATATCAGATCTAAGACTAACATGTAGATAACAACTACCTGTCACCTCTATGGTGATAAAAGAGTGCATCGCACCTGGGTCTACTAACACATATATGAAATAAGAAGCAGACAAATTAGAATGAAATAACTCCATCTGACCTATCACGACTCGTGGATTGATCACTGCTTCTGGATGGCTCATGGCATAAAACCTAGCTATCTCCTACTGCCGTCAATGTCCTCTTCTTACTTGACCAGATGATCCTTCCTGGGATGCCTGACCATTTCCTCTTCTACTGCCACTACTAAACTATCATTGTTGTAGACCTTGTTGACTTTGCCTTGGCTGCTGAGTCACCTCCTCATATTTCATAGGGAAATAAGGTTTTGTATGCCCCACCTTCCCACACTTGTAACATGTTCTGGTATCCTGATATGGCCAAAACAACCCTATCACTGAAACCGATGAGGTACCGCAGGCTCTTATCGGCGGAAAACTGTGACCTCTACCCCGACTCAGGGTCCACTATGACAGTGCATGTGATCTTGGTTCAGTGAAGGTTGACCTTGGTTGCAACTGTGGTGGGAAAAACCTCGACTTCTAAAAGCCCCCAGATGATTGCCCTTGAAATTGCATACGTCTCTTCTTAGCATTATCTTCATGCTTCTCTATGGCCGACCTCTCAATCCTCCTTACAGATTCCACAAAGGTGGAAAACCATTCCCTATTCTCTAAGGCTGATGTCATAGTAGTCAACTATGTACTCAGACCCTTCTCGAATCTCCAGATCCTTTCCTTGTCTGTTGTTGTCATGTGCAGGAAGAACCTTAGAAGTTCCATAAACTTTGATTCATACTCATTGATAGTCATATCTCCCTAATGAATCTTCTCAAATTGAGATATTTTCTCATCTAGGTATGTCTCTGGGAAATAACGGCTGACAAACTCCCACTAAAATTCCTCCCATCCTATCACAACTCCTAGTCTTTTCTCCTCTTCTATGGCCCACTAGTGTCCAACACTACCCTTCAACAAGTATACTGCATGCTTAACTTTGTCTTCTTCAGGGATGTTTAGGATTTTGAATGCCTTTTCCAGCTCAGTCAACCACATGTCAATGTCTGCTAGATCAGAAGTACCAACATATTCAATTGCACTGAAACGTCTAAGACATTCAAACATCTTCCTAACACCATGGGATTCCACATTAGGGGTGGCTGCCCTAGCTTAAGGTGATGGTGCTCTATCAGCAATATGTGTAATTGTGGCTATCATCTATCTAAACATAGACTGAAACTCAGGATTGGCCATCATTTTTGGGTCTAGATGAGGCATTGTGGGCTACTCTGGCCCTACTTCGGGCACTCTCTTATCGCGTGCCTGCCTCCCAGCACCTTCTCCTGGTGCAACATAACTACTCTCAATGTGTTCTTCATGTCCACCAAACATATCTACATAAGCATAAACTATGATCAGATATGTTGGTTGTAAAATAATGAATCTTATATGTAATCTACATGTAAACCTTTTTCCCAAGTTTCCCTTTCATTTCTATCCTTTATGACGTTTATGTTTAATTAGTGGAATTTATAGTGGTTTAGTGAACATTTATTCACTAATTGTACCAACATAAGGGTTTATGCACAAATACCTCAGTGAAAGCTTAATTACCATAATTAAGTGCTATAAACCTTAATATAACTTTTTTATATGATTTGAAAACATAAAATGAGCCTAAGTTTCAAATTTGGTTTGATTTGGATGTTGTTTGTGCAAGTTATGCAATTTTAGGTACATTCTGGACTTTTATGCAATTTACCCAATTGGGAGGTTTTCTTTGCCAATTATCACCTTAATTTTAATCCTTAGATATTCCATTACCATTCAATATATTTTTAACCATGGGGCACCTGGTTGCACCTTAGTTTGAAGGTGTTTCTCTCCAAGGGCATTCTAGGGATTACCCTATTTATAAATGTGCTTATCTTTAAAAGCTATAAACCAATGGGGTTATTTCTTTGTTCGAAGGACGGTGGGGATGGCCTAGAAGGCTCCAGGGGCTCTTAGGACCGACCTTTGGTATACAAGAAGAGTCTATGAGATGTCCTCTTGCATGGCCATGAAGCCCTAGCCTAAGGACACATGGAAAGTCCCATAGACACCTCATACTTGCCCCCTTCTTTATAAAGCCATGCCTACCCCTTCCCAATATATATACATATATATATATATATGTATGTATGTATGTATATATATATACATATATATATATATACATATATATATACACGGATATATATGTATGTATGTATATATATACATATATATACGTATATATATGTTTGTATATATATATATATATATATATATATATATATATATATATATATATATATATATGGGTATATCTTCGCTACCTGTGTGGGTAACTAAGATTCACTACCCGTGCATCAGTTTTGTAATAGGAAGGCATGCATTTGTAATGAGATGGTCCAAATTGTAATAGACAAACTCATTTTGTAAATACAGCGTGATGTTTGTATTCTCCGTCTGGAAACAGTAAAATATATATGTATGACTGTAACATCGTTGTAATACAAAACGAGTCTTTGTATTAAAATTTTGATCGTGTCATTACAAATTTGGACCGTCTCATTACAAATGCATGCCTTCCTATTACAAAACTGATGCACGGGTAGCGAATCTTAGTTATCCGCATGGGTAGCGAAGATATACCCTATATATATATACACGTATATATGTATGTATGTATATATATATATATATATACACACACACACGACATATATGTATATATATGTATGTATGTATATATGAATGTATGTATATATATGTCATGTATATATATATATATGTACACACACACACACACACACACACACACACACACACATATATATATATATATATATATATATATATATATATATATATATATATATATATATATATATATATATATAGATATATATATATATATATATATATATATATCGCCATAAAATCAATTTTGATGGTGGATGTAAAGCATGGTTATGACCAAAACCTCATATCTGTGTGTGCACGGTTGTGGTTATCTATTCATGTTGCTAATCGTTCTGTGTACCGAGCTTCTATCTTTTTCCAAATGAAAATTAATGCTCTTCTTCCTATTTCCCCTTGAATGTAACTCGAGGTTTTCCTCATATAACATGTAATAAGAAATAGGATAGTTTTAGTTTATGTTTTGACGTGATATGATGATCTACACAACGATAAAATGAGTGGCTCGTGAGATGACCCAATCAACTGGAGGACCGAGGAGGCTAGACAACATGAGGATGAACTGATGACTGGTGGCCCAACTAATCGACTGTAGGTGTCCATATGCTACTTGGACGTGAGAACCAAACAACCATATTAGAAGATCCCAACTGAGAAACTCGGAGGCCATCCGACCAATTCAAGAGTTGAACCGATCAACCCAGATTGGTCCGAGAACAGATCTTCACCAATAATAGGTTGCATATGATGTGGACCATAGGTGATAGTAATTCCTTGTGGCTCTTAGGAATTACATTAGTGTGGCCATAACCATCACTTGTGTATTTTATTTATTGCATGTTCTCATTAATGGTTATAGAATGTATATGATACATAATATATATGTGGTGATTGGATAAAGTATATGTATTTATACAAACTCTCTCATTAAAATATTAGGTCTTATATGATTTCTATAAGCAACACACATGAAAATCTTGATCAACTAAGTGTGTAAATGCCCTAGCATGGTGTGTCGTCTATCTCCTGGAAGTGTGATGGTGAATATGTGGGTCTGTCCTAGGAGAATGCATATTTATCATGTTGGATTTTGGTTCAGGCTTAACTAGGTGAACTTAATTAGATTAAGCACCGAGAGGCATGCAAATGATCATGGAAAGGAGTTGCACATATCATCTATCCAAGAGTTGCATATGATTCAATTGGAAAAAGTTGCCTACCTAATATAATCAAGTTGTGGGTGACAACCCTAGTTGGCTCATAATTTGAGGAAATTAGGTTCTTGGCCCACTAGAATATTGTACGCTACAATATTCTAAATTGATATTGAGTGCCATCAATTTGAATAAAATAGTGGGAGTGATAATAATTAAATACCTAATTAATATCATCAAAATTATCAAATTAAACCAAATTAAAAATGTTTTAAAAAGGTTGCACTATTTGTTTGTAGAATCAAATGTCATACACAAAACACATTCAAGTTTCTATTAGTCCTCAAGTAGGAAAAAACGGGATAACGTTCCACAATTAGTTAAGGATTTTGAGAAATGTTCTCATCAATGAGAAAAATCTCTATGTCCTTGATAGACCAATACCAGAAGAGCCTGCTCCAAATGCGGTTAAGGCTAAATGGATGCTTATTGAAGGCTTGTCAATGATGACATAGACATTTGAATACCTAATCCTTTGTTTTATGAACTATGAGTTGCATGAACAACATGAAAAATATGTACATTCTCGAGATGGTAACACATCTTGAGAATCATGTAACACATAGAAGGTATAATTTCTCCTAAGAGCTAATTGAGTGCAAACTGACAAAGGGAGGTCCAGTAGAAACCCATGTGCTCAATATGATTGGACATGTGGAATGATTGGGATTTCTCTTAGGTCAAGATTTGACCATGAATGTGATTACAAACGTGTTTCATAAATCATATAATCTGTTCATAAAATGCTTGGCATGTTGATTCCAAAGCAAGGAAGAATAAGAACAAACCTGTGATGATCATCAGTGGAAGTGAGTCCTAGGGAAAATGCAAGGCTAAGTAGTGTTCTGAGGCTAATCTTAAGTCCAAGTCTTCTACACTCAAATGATTGAGAAGGG
This sequence comes from Alisma plantago-aquatica, assembly GCA_963693085.1. Classification (NCBI taxonomy): domain Eukaryota; kingdom Viridiplantae; phylum Streptophyta; class Magnoliopsida; order Alismatales; family Alismataceae; genus Alisma; species Alisma plantago-aquatica. Next base: position 48,346,025 of record OY856410.1, on the reverse strand, counting down.
TAAGTGTAAAAGGAATATGTCCTTTTCACTTAAAGGATAAAGGAAATAGGGTGCCACCATTGTCACTTGTCTGGACATTGGAAATGAATTATCCTCTTCATAGAGGATCTTAGGAAGAAGATAGAGATAGATATTTCCACTTCAGGAACTGAGAAGAAGTAAGCTAGATCTATATTGAGTAAGGGTTGCAGCCACTATAGTTAAAGGTTTTCATTCATGGGCACATAATAGAATTAGAGATTTGCCATCGTGTACTTGCCAAACATCATACGTTTTATATGACAAGAACTGTAACATCCCAGGATTTGAGGCCTCGGATAACATGATCTTAAAAGGAATGATTGGACTACCCATATCACCAAGGTGCACCTCCTTTTTCGGGATCCCATCTCTAAAGAACTCCATAGTTAAGCGTGCTCAGCTTGGAGTAGTATTAGGATGGGTGACCAGTCGGGAAGTTGATCTTGGCTTGCGCGTTAGTGTGGACAAAGTGTGCAGTTAAGGCTAGTGGTGGTTTGTGGGGCCAGTCATCATTCCTGAAACTCTACTAGAGCCATGGACAGTGGGCCCAGGCGTTTACAAATGGTATCAGAGCCATAACCCCTCCAGTAGGTGGGGCCCACATGGGCATGGCATGCCAGTCTTGAGCCGTGCGGTCCAGGCATGTAGGAAAGGGCTGTCCATGGTTTACGTAGCCACCCTTGCGCTGGTATTCCGTGATCGGGAGCTGGGTGTCCATGGGCCATTGTGGGTCTGCACTGAAATGGGGTCAGATTATGAGGCCATATAGTTGAGCCTTGACGAGGACGTCAAGAGTCTAAGTGGGGGAGATTGTAACATCCCAGGATTTGAGGCCTCGGATAACATGATCTTAAAAGGAATGATTGGACTACCCATATCACCAAGGTGCACCTCCTTTTCTGGGAGCCCATCTCTAAAAGAACTCCATAGTTAAGCGTGCTCAGCTTGGAGTAGTACTGGGATGGGTGACCAGTCGGGAAGTTGATCCTGGCTTGCGTGTCAGTGAGGACAAAGTGCGCAGTTAAGGCTAGTGGTGGTCTGTGGGGCCAGTCGTCATTCCTGAAACTCTACTAGAGCCTAGAGCAACTATATGGCCTCATAATCTGACCCCATTTCAGTGCAGACCCACAATGGCCCATGGACACCCAGCTCCCGATCACGGAATACCAGCGCAAGGGTGGCTACGTCAACCATGGACAACCCTTTCCTACATGCCTAGACCGCACGGCTCAAGACTGGCATGCCATGCCCATGTGGGCCCCACCTACTGGAGGGGTTATGGCTCTGATACCATTTGTAAACGCCTGGGCCCACTGTCCATGGCTCTAGTAGAGTTTCAGGAATGATGACTGGCCCCACAAACCACCACTAGCCTTAACTACACACTTTGTCCACACTGACGCGCAAGCCAGGATCAACTTCCCGACTGGTCACCCATCCTAATACTACTCCAAGCTGAGCACGCTTAACTATGGAGTTCTTTAGAGATGGGCTCCCGGAAAAGGAGGTGCACCTTGGTGATATGGGTAGTCCAATCATTCCTTTTAAGATCATGTTATCCGAGGCCTCAAATCCTGGGATGTTACAATCTCCACCACTTAGACTCTTGACGTCCTCATCAAGGCTCAACTATATGGCCTCATAATCTGACCCCATTTCAGTGCAGACCCACAATGGCCCATGGACACCCAGCTCCCGTCCACGGCTACCAGCACAAGGGCGGCTCCATCTCGTCTCTACGGATAGCCCTTTCCAACTTGCCTGGACCGCACGGCTCAAGACTGGCATGCCACATGCCCATGTGGGCCCCACCTACTGGAGGGGTTATGGCTCTGATACAATTTGTAACGCCCGGGCCCACTGCCCAAAGCTCTAGTAGAGTTTCATGAATGATGACTGGCCCCACAAACCACCACTAGCCTTAACTGCGTACTTTGTCCACACTGACGCGCAAGCCAGGATCAACTTCCCGACTGGTCACCCATCCCAGTACTACTCCAAGCTGAGCACGCTTAACTATGGAGTTCTTTTAGAGATGGGCTCCCGGAAAAGGAGGTGCACCTTGGTGATATGGGTAGTCCAATCATTCCTTTTAAGATCATGTTATCCGAGGCCTCAAATCCTGGGATGTTACAAGAACATTATGATCATTTACGGAAATGACCTATCTTTCACAAACTATACTTAATAGTTGTAGAGAAAAATCTGCATGACACATATACTGAATGACCTGATAACTAAAATAATGAATACCTATAGCATTTTCATCTACAATACATAAATGATAAATATATTTCTACAATCCATATGATGGTTATCTAGACTCTTTTGGTTATTGAACCAATAGAGACATGCATGTCTTATTTGTTGTGCAATATGACAAAGGGATCTTCACTAGATGTAGTGGGAGATCGACTATTCCATTGGGACTAGTACATAATGATGTACATAGACCTTTTAGAATGAATGTAAAGGTAGTTACAAGTACCTCATCATATTTACTAATGCGAGCAATAGATATTTTTATATAATGAAATACAAAAATGAATCTCTTGAAGTATTCAAGGAGATTATGAATGAAGTACATAACTCACTTGGTAAAGTATTAAGATACATTGATGTGATAAATATTGATATATTTAAGACAATAGTTTGAGAACCTTCTGGAGAGACCGTGATAGTGTATCACAATGAAATCCATATGAAACATATTAATGTGTCAAAAAGAAGGTATCACTTCTTGTTAGATCATGGTGAGATTATCAATAAAATCTAGCCAATCCTACAATTTCTTTTGGGCACATGCTTTACACTAAAACAATGCACCATACTCGTATATGTGTAGGGACACATTTTTGTATTTACTTATATATAACCAAATATTATATATCTTTTCTGTAGTAAAATAAGCATTAGAGAAAATTATCAAGTTTCGATCTGATTGGAATCAAAACCAAATTTAAAAAAAGAGTGTCTAACACATACTAAGACGTCTAGTGCCATATCACCTAGTGGAAAGGATGAGAAGCAAGTATATACTAATGTTGCTACCCAAAATATAGATTCATCACATGTCATAGGTTTCCCTTCCCATGATTCACCTTATCTCCAAATAATGCAATGTCCCATACCACCACATTATAAGGAAAAAATGACACCTCTGAGCTTGCTATACAACAAGCACCAATCTAAACCTAGTTCTCTAACATCTAGGTTCTAACCAAGATGCTAAGTTAGATATGGTCTTTAAAACATGACTTATATAAGCTTAAAGGTTTTTAAGTTCAAGGTTTTCTTTAGTTTGAGTTGCATAATGAGAAAATATCATTGTTTTCTATTATTCACGCTCTGATACCACATGTGATGTCCCTAGATTTTCAACACCTTGACCACACATGGGATGTCCAAATTGAGGCCCTCACCTCAGTGAAGATCCTAGTTCAAACTCAGACACAATGTCAAGAACAAGAAAATCATAGGAAGTTAAAAGGAGAAGAAGTTGCACATGCACATGAACAAAAACAAAACAAAACCACAAGATCAAAATTCAAGATATAATTACAAGATCACTAATTACAAATTGATATTATATATTGAACAATAACATTTTACATATGCGCATCCTACCATGTAAAATAAGATCTTAAGATAAAAGGTCCACATATACATCAACTTGCCACAAACTTGTCAACTATTCTGGTTCTTCAAGATCATATGCCCACATCACCTAAACAAGAGATTACAGGGGGTGCACATCAACACAATATACTAAAATATTGTATTAAGTACGCCTACATGTATTTTTGTATACCTCTTATTACTAAGACTTAGAAATAAGATAAAGCTAATACTTAGCAGTAATAAAAGATATAACAAAAGCATACTTGAACAATAATGTTTATTAATAAAAGAGAACACACAATTTAAGAATATTTTCTATTATATCATCCATGCATTTACTACCAAATATTTGAATTCATTGAAGAACTTTATGATCTACTAGTAAAGAGTTGGATCATTTCACAATGTGATCTACTACCAAAGAGTTTGATCACTTTCAAGTAATTTACTACCAAAGCGTTGAAGTACTTTACTTTCCAACACTTCACTACCAAATAGTTGAAGTGCTTAGATATAATGGAATAAATATGTCATGCTTCATCAGTTTCAGGCTATATATATATATATATATATATATATATAATCAAGCAAGGTAGCATACCAGAACAATTATTTCACCTAATATATATGACAAGTATTTTTTACACATATAATACAACCCTACTAAATAGTAAGCTAAGTAAGAGGTAAACCATACCTTGAGAAGACATATCCTAGTCACAACATATCCATGAGTACACTCTAACCTTGGTCAAACCATGATGTCAATAATATATTGTTGAACCCCTAATTAAGACAAAATGATGCATGCCATTAGGTTTTCATCATATTAACCCTATTTATGTCCATTAGGGCTTGACATAGTAGTTGGGATATTCCCAACATCATTTATTGTCCTATTATTGTGTAGATAATTTATTGGTGTTATGTTCTAGAATAATATTTGTTCTCTAAACATCATGTACTTTTCATTATTGATTACATGTCTCTTTAACCCTATACTAGATGCATCAATCAAGTTAGTGTATGTGTCACATTAGGAGTCGTCATCATCATATAACATGAATATATTTAGTGTCATTTTATATAGGGTTGTTATCCCGAACTAACTATATGGAAAATATTACATGAATATATGCATTAAAATTCTTTATATCAGATTAATGTGAGTTCGAAATATGCTCAGGGACTTATAGTCATCTTTGTAGAATATTTGAAAATAATTTATTATTTGTGAATCATGAAAAGGGAATTATAGATCTTACATCATATAATGTTGTTTTGGCCTTCAAAAATATGATGTTATCATTCCATATTGTTCTAATCATTTTTTTGAACCTTTAGATACCTTGTTCATAATTTTTGGACATCAGGTGTAATTACTATGAATTATACAAGGTACAAGGTATTGAAATAGATTTTTGTTTATTATTACCTTGTCTTCCAATCAATGTTGCCACATCATAATGAAAAGTCACAACTCCTCAGTTGAACCAACTTTTTCTCAACCTTTGAACCCATTCCGGGTCCTCTCTCTTCACAGTCTCAGACTATGTCTCTCTCCTCGAGTACAACATGATCTTTCACCTACCGTGTCTGATATTTTTATGCATCGTCTATGCAACACCATTATTCTTGCCCAGTTCCCATGAGAAATTGATCTCCTATTGTTCCTGTCATCAACTTTCTTGAACCGTCTTCCTCCTTGTGGAGCCTCCATGGTCAGCGGTGACACTTTCTCAAGCTATTGACAACTTTAGACCTTTGCCTCCATACTCACCACTACTGGCAACCATGTTGAAAAACAGATGAAGAGAGGCGTAAGGCCTTTTCTCCATGGTTTTCCAATCCAAAGATGTAATAAGTGAGTACATGATATTCACAAACCTTAAATTGGTGCCATTACTTGAAGCAGAATAGTTTCGAGTCTACTCCGATCTTGTCTTCCTCTTCTGGCGAACATTGGCTGGTTAGCCACATGAGAAAATGTGGTGGGGCACAAAAACACTAGACATGTGTTCCACTAACCTCACCCTTGGTTCACCTCTCTTCAAATCCTCTCTAGCCTTTCAAAACTTCTCTCGTCTCCCATATGTGTATTTGGGTGGAGAAGCAACACAGACATGGAAGTGGAACTCTCCTACCTCAGGTCCATCTACCCAAAATCTGGGTTTGTTGTAATCCTCTCATCAAATCACACACGTTCACATACTTGGAAATAGTATTCCTCATTCCACGATCAATGATGACCATGATGTTGTGGCTTCCACTCGATGTCAAGTCCATAACCACAATATACATGAAAAAATCTTGGTCGTAGGCACCACTTGCATAGTTGTGATGGATTTAGTATGCTTGTGGATCCATGGCTCCTCGCAACAGGGACTCAAGGGTGCATGACATTCCAAGGAAAAACCAGACTTAGGGTAATACTTTGGTCCAACTTACAAAATACATCAATTATTTAGGTACCTTCAAACCTCCATATATTTTTGTAGGATCGTCTAAACATCATAAAATTTTGATCATAGATTTCCAACCCATTGATATACCGTACACTCAATTGGTTCCAATAATACACTAAATGGTTGGTCAATTAATTCATTGAAAAGGGTGCATATTACCTCAGACATAAAATATGATGACATTCATTTGATCTCCAAACTTTGCCAAAAACACTTGATCCTCTTAATATAACTCAAGCACATGAATCACTTATGTCATAAGGTACTCAAAGGCCCAAAAGTTCTCTCCATCACAATTAGTGAGTTGGGAAGAGTTTTGGTGGGAGTTTGTGAGTTGCTACTTTCCTGAGACTTATTTGGATAAGAAGATATCCCAGTTTGAAAGATTGTGCTAGGGATCATTGTCTGTCAATGACTATGAGGCAAGGTTTATGGAGCTATGGAGGTCCTGTCCTCCCATGGAAACAACAAAGAAGGAGAGCATTCTAAGGTTTGAGAAGGGTTTGAATGCCGAGTTGTCAACAACAACATCTTCTTTGAAAGACTGGGAGAAGTTTTCCACCTTTGTGGAATCAGTGAGGAGGATAGAGAGGTCTACTATAGAGAAGCCAAAAACCAATGCAAAAAAGAGGCCAACCCAATTCCAAGGGAGATTGTATGGTATCTTAAAGAAGTCAAGGTTCTCTTCACCATAGTACCAACAATCACAACATAGATCAACAATTTTTTAGCAAAGAGAACAAGTACAGTCACAGTGGTCCCCCACTAAAGGGAGAGGTCATAGTTTTCCTACAGAAGGGGCGAACAATTCTAGGTCAGTATTAGTGATAGGGTTTTCTAGGTCACAATATGATAGTGGACATGCCTCAAGTGTGGACAACTCATGCATGTGATATGGCCTTGCATCATGAGGAATGAGGAGCTGAAACAACTGCCAAGGCAGAGTCAATAAGGTTCACAATGGCATCGACTCAGCATTGGTGGCAACAGAGGTCATGGAAAGACATTGCATATAGGGTCATCGGAACCGGCTAGTAGAGGTCGAGGACAACAACATGCAACAACTAGATTCTAGGCTATGAGTCATCCTGAAGGAGTGGTCAACCCTCGAGTCATGAAAGGTCATATGTAACTCTTTCATTCTGACATATCTGCTTATTCTTTTGTATAGTTTTGGTTTACCCATTTGTGACACACTCATTTATCACTGGAGAGGTGATAAATAGTTGCAACTTGCCTATTAGTAGTAGAACTAATATCCACTTTCTAGAAACCCCTTTGGTTGGTTCTGCTGTGTTGCATGAAGTGTGTCCTTCTTGTATTCTTTCTTTTTTAGGATGTATTATTCTCAATGGATCTCATGCCACTTCATATGCATGTTTTTGATGTAGTCCTAGGGATGGATACCCTGGAAAACTATAAGGTTGTTTTGGAATGTAGTTCCAAGCTTGTGATGTTTTTTGATGAGGATGTCTCCTAGACTTTCCAGGGTGTAGCTAGAAACTTCCTACTTGACTTGTATCGGCCGTGATAGTAGAAAAGTTGATGAGACAAGGATGTGAAGCTTTCTTAGCTCATGTAGTGGATAACAAATTAAGAAGTCCTAGTATCTAGGATGTACATGTGGTATGTGTGTTTGAGGATGTGTTTCCAGATGTTTTTCCTAGTGTTCCTTCCCCTAAAGAGATTGATTTTGAGATCAATCTAGTTCTTGTAACACAACCCATAGAGCAAACACCCTATAGGATGGTACTAGATGAGATGAAGGAGTTGAAGAAGCAGTTGTAGGCATTGTTGGAGAAAGGTTTAATATGATTGAGCACTTCCCCTTGGGGTTCTACAGTGTTGTTTGTGAAGAAGAATGATAATTGTATGAGACTTTGCATAGACTACTGACAGTTGAACAAGGTCACCATGAAGAGCAAGTACATGTTTCCTGTAAATGATTTGTTCAATCAATTGAGAGGTTCTATAGTGTTTTCCAAGATAGACGTGTGCTCAAGATATCATCAATTGAGGATCAAGGTGAATGACATATCGAATATTTCTTTTAGGACAAAGTATGGTCATTATGAATTTGTGGTTATGTCGTCCGGGATAAAACACTGACAACATTTATGGATTTGATGAAAAAAGTGTCCTAACCATATCTTAATTAGTTTTTGGTGGGGTTCATAGATGACATCTTAATATACTCCAGAGACAGTCGACAAGATGAACAACATATTTGTCAAGCATTGGAGTTGTTGAGGCAGCATCGGTTGTATGCCTAGTTTAGTAAGTATGAGTTTTGGCTAACTAAGATGTCTTGTCTTCATCATGTTATCTTTGTATGAGGAGTTTGTGTAGACCCTAAGAAGGTGGAGTCAGTGCTGGAGTGGGAGCAGACCAAGATGCAGACTGAGGTTTGAAGTTTCCTAGGCCTAGATGGTTACTACAAGAGGTTCGTCAAGAACATTAGTACAGTTGCCTTACCTTTGACCTATCTAACTAGGAAGGGTGTTCCTTTTATTTAGGATGACAATTGTCAATGTTCCTTTCAGTTGGTGAAGGATAAGTTGACAAGCGTTCCAATGTTAGTACTGCCAGAGTAGGGTAAAGGCTATGCCATTTTCTATCATTCCTAAAAGAATGGCTTGGGATGTGTGCTTATGCTGATATAATAATGTGATTTCTTTTTCTTTGTGACAGCTTAAAAAACATTAGGAGAACTATCCAACCCATGATATGGATTTAGTCATTGTAGTTCTTGCCTTGAAGATTTGGAGACACTATTTGTATGGAGGAAAAGTATCAAATCTTCACAGATCACAAGAACCT